>CALZFC010000150.1:137500-310000 GCA_945643635.1 Allodiplogaster sudhausi | reverse complement strand
TGATCCCCGTCTGAATTCGCCGTCTCTTCGACTGAACGGCCTTGCCTCTCCCAGGCGTCGTCCTTATGAAAGCTACAAGTGAGTGTTCTCTTATAAGAGGATATATCCTGTCATCTTCCTAATGGATATCTCTGCCGATAAGAACTGTGCATAATCGAAGTGTTTTATTGTTCCACGATCCTCTGGGTGTTCGCTTTTTTTCTTTCTTCAGAGATAGTCGTCAGCTATGGACTTCATCATCGAACGAGAACGGAAGGAGAGATTCAGACATTCCGAAAGAAGTGGTATCAATGCATTTCAATCATCCTTAGTATTCTGATAGGAATGGTCTAATGGTTGTCATCAAAGTTAAGGTCTAAACAACCAAATATAGCAAAAATACGAACAATTTGGACAAGTTAACGATCTGAAAATTGTAAACGCCAAATCAAAGGAGAAACTACTCGTTACCTATATAGAAGAAGGTTGAAAGTAATTTATCTTTAGGTCGAATCGCTTGACCCAACAATGGAAACTTCGATGAAGCTGGAATCCCTTCCTTCAGAAACGGGAAAAGCTTTATTCATGAAGACAATTTGGAGGAGAGTAGAGAATGTGGAAAAGAGTAAGACAGAAGTGTACAGAGAAGAAGATGAGAGAGGAGGAGAAGGAGAAGTAGATCAAGGGAGGACCAATGAAGAAGATGAGAGAGGAGGAGAAGGAGAAGTAGATCAAGGGAGGACCAATGATCAAGTGGAGAATGAAGCAATTATTGAACGACATGCTCTTCTTCTATTCCCTCCTGGTATATGCATTTCACTTCACATCTATTGAAATATTTATGCATATACAAATCAGATCACGGTTGCAGAAAGTGAGGGCCAAGTCTTTCCTGATGACCAAAATTACGAGTTCACTACAAGAGAATCTGAGAGGAAAGGACAGGGAAGAAAGAAAAAGGGAAGATTACGGCACAAGATGAAAGGCCAGAATATAACGGACTCGGTCGGTTGAATTCATTTCAAATTCATCCACCAATTTCCATTTGTTGACAACTATAGTTTCCTTTGAAGGATGAGCAGCGGAGACTTGCAGAGTCGGCAAAAAGAAATGGAAAAGAACAGACGAAGACTCCTCGCCATCTTCTCAACTCCGTTCCAACTCCGATTCCGACGTCGGGTGCCGATGAAACCGGAAGGGCGAGTTCTTTCCTACACGGAGCAATCGATTCCAGAGACTCTTCCTTCACTAATCAGGGTTTCTTCTTTCCCTTTCACTTTATCTTTCTGGACATTTCTACCTAAATGTAATATTCAGGTGAAATTCGTGCCTATCCAGCTCAAATTGCGACGAAAAGGCTGAAAGGAAAGGGCAAAAAGAACCGATTAGACAAATTGAACATCTCGGAACACACTCAAGTCATGTGGAAGTGAGTCATTTCATTTGGCTTTTCTATCTCTCTGAATTGTTCCCTGAATGAAGGATGAATGAGACGACTTACCACGAGTTCACCTCCACTTCAACATCAACGGCACCTTTGGAATTGGAGAGGAAAGCAGAGCAGAAACAACGACCACCACTTGGACAAATATCCCAGCCTTCCCTCTCACTCCAGATCACTCTTCCCCCTCTCACTACCACTCCACAAACCATCTTCTTCACTACTTCATTATACCAAGTGGTTAGAATTTCTTGTCCACTGTCTTCGCACGAAATTGACTTCAATTATTCTCTTAAACAGGCTTGGACGGATAGAAAAACAGAGGAAGTGTGGACAGCATCCACTCAACAAGAACGAGATCAGGTTGGAGAGGAAAAAGACAAAGAGTTAATAGGAGTAAGAGCAACTCGAGGATTCTATTCAAGGAAATGAACGAAGTGAAGATGGCGGACGGTGATTCTGATAGAGAAAAGAAGAAGGAAGATGACACAAGAAGAAAAGAGAAGACACAAGAAGAAAGAGAGGAAGAGTCTTCTCTTCCTTATCCTAGAGAAGAGAATCCGATGGTGGCTCCCAACCACTCGCAGCCAGTTCCTCTCTGCTGCTTGCCTTCTCCCCATTCCGAGATCGTTCGCCACTTACAGATTGCCAAGGGTTTAGAAGAAGCCAAAGTTTCCCTTGAGGAAGCAAATAAGAAAGAAATTAGTGAGAAAAGGGAACACGAGAGAGCGCAGACTACAGTAAGGGATGATGAGGATGAGGTGACCGCTCGACTTCATTTCCAGGTTTTTCTCCGTTTCCTCCTTCTGATCTCTTCTCACTCTCTCCTTCTTTGTTATATTCTTTATCGCTTTGCCTAGCATGGGTTTAATGTGATAACATATAGTCATACAGGTGATGCAATATGGGTCAAGCAAAAGGAAAACAAAACAAGAAAAAGGAAATGCAAAGAAAGAGGAAATGTTGTCATGATGTAACATTCAAGCAATAGGTACGGAAAGAAGAGAGGGAATTAGTGGAGACATGGTGACACCATGTGTTAAAGCCCACAGAGGCGAGTATTAGTAAAAGGAAGAAATTTTTGGACCTCACTCCATGCACCATGGGCACCACTATGGCGCCAGTTTGAAAAATGAAATTGATCAGCAGTGGATGCTGACAAATGGTCAGATTACTTTGAGGCTGCTTCCTCGCGTAATTTTTTGTTACTATTGTTGATGAATTTCTTGTTAAACATTCAACATGATGTCCGTAGACGTTTTGGAGCGTGTTTTGACGCGTGCGAGTAGAATTAGACTGGATAAGAGCGCCGTGCTCATGTTGAATGTATTTGTCGTGTTATTTGCAAATCTGATTGAGATTGGCGTTTGAAAGTGTTTTCATGTTATTTTAAGATTAAAATACTTAGCACAGCTAACTCTTCTACCTGCAATAAATGTACTTTTCGATATATGCATGAATTAATGCTTATTTCACAGGAATTTCGTCAGCTTGTGTTCTTCCCGGAAGCGAATCGACTGGCTGAGGTTTCAGCGACGGAAGAGCAGCGACTCATGGAGAAGCTCAATCCCACCCTTACGGAATCTGTCACTCTCCCCAAGCAGCCTCAGCAGTTGCAGGTTTCTCGTTAATTAGCCACTTTCATACCTCTCCACAAGTCGTCTTACCTATTTCGTATATTTGTATGGGTTAAGGGAAGTGATTGAAGGTTAGGCACGCGGTGTGGAAGTGAGCCGAAGGATTGTGAGCGTGTCTACCCAGGTCCTGCTCCCTCAGGTTTGCAGTCTTTTACTGCATCTCGGATAATCTGACTTGCACCAAATAATAAAGAATTCAAGACCAACAAGGATTCATTCAAGTATAGCTTTCACAAAGATAGGCACGAGAATTCGTGCCTATCTTTGTGATCTTCGTTAGGCTTCAAAACGGCCTTATTAGGCTTCAATTTCACGTTATTAGGCCGATATTAGAATTCTTTATCATGACGCTCCAAAAACTTACAGAACGTGTTCTAGTGGGATAAATCAACCAAATTTAGTATTTGGTTGATTTATCCTACTAGAAAACGTTCAGTAAGTTTTCAAATGATACAAGTACTATTAAAAGAACACATATGAATTCACATCCAAGTTACTACGAGCTAGCAAACATAAATTCCAAGTTTTAAAGAAATATACATGTATTACCAAAAGAGCACAAAACTACGTAACTTCCCAAGTTATATGTAGCCCTGACCGACGAAGATACGCGAAGGGGAGGGGAAGATTCCATGGGCACGCAGTATCCCTGCAGAAGAAGGCGCAAGGCATAGGAATTAGCAACTCAGCTCGATTTAGAAAGGCTCACTGAATGAAAGCGAAATCTTCAGGACGCTGGCACCCATACGTGTGGTTGATGTCGAGTGAGATGATCAGATGGGGGCCGGTGGAGCAAGAGTAAGGGAAGAGAGACACGCAGATCGAAGTAACGGATTCCAGAGCGCAGCTGGACAGAGACATCCAGGTCCTGTCGGAGAGCCATTTCACATCTGGACATCGCCCGGGCGGACTAACCATAAGCATGGCGAAATCTGTACAGAATGAGCCTAGAGGCTCATTCTGTACAGAACTGACTTGGTGGGATAAGCCGGAGGCCGCTCAAGTGAATTGCTGTGGAGCAGAGAAGTCAACAGAAGTGGACTAACCATAAGACAAACCTGACTTGTGATAATGGTATGGTAGAGCATGTTGAAGAAGAAATAAATGACCAGCAGATAAGAGAGGAGCGTCGCAGAAATGGGCAAGAAGCTGAACAAAAGAAGTTGGGATGTTTCAGGTTAATATTAAGGCAATTTGTGGAAGAGAATATCCAGTAACTACTCATGAAAGGAATGATGACGCAAATTCCAATTTGGAGTACATTTGTTACATTCTGCAAACCAACCATAAGTTCCGAAAATGACGAGTACCCTTGCAGTTAGACAAAAACAAACAAAAAAACTGTACAAATCAATTGATTCAATTAAAGTTTGAAAGAAAGAAAATAAAAATTTCTAACTTTCTGGATCCTGCGCAAACTGCCGCCTGATCGCAAACGTGCCGCCTGATCTAGCTCTAACACAAAAGTGAAAGAAAAACCCAGCACAGCATTGAACTCACATTTCTAAAGCGAAGAGCTTTCAACCGAAGTAAGAATTTCCTTACAGTAAATGACACTACCCGCCACACCAAAACCCTCGAGATTTACGAAAGCCTTGACTAGGCACATCGAAATATTATTTGGTGCCAATTCTCGATGAAATATTATTTGGTGCAAGTCAGATTACCAGAGATGTGAGCTGAACTGTGTATGAGCAATTCCTTGATTTAGCATCGAGCTGCTCCATACACTGCATTGACTTTCGTGAAGAAGGGTACTAAATGTACTCTTTTTTTAGAAATCCAATGAACGAGTCTTTCAACACGATTCAGACGGTACTCTCATCTCCTAGCCAAGTTCTCATCTTTGCTGGAGTCAAAAATTGCTGCGTTATCCAGGTTGTCGTTTTGTTTGTCTAATTTCCGCCTTCTTTTAAGCTCAACAGCACTCGCGTCGTCGACTAAGCAGTAAAAAATTTAATTTTTTAAGTTGATAAGAGTATGTGTGAATATGGGATTTCCCACGTTTTCTTTCTCATCGAATAGGAGGAGTTTGTAAAGTAAAGCTACTCCAATCCGCTGTAATTTTTTTGCTCGAGAAGGATCTAAAATAATCAGGCGACAAGAGATGCAAGAGCTGAGGCGAGTGCAGCAGGAGGAGGCGCGGCAGCTGCTCGAGCTGGAGACCAACGCAGCACACCAGAACGATGCGCAGGAGAGGAAGCAGCAGCAGGAGAAGCTGGTTTCAATTCATCTTTTCTTCTAAGTATCCTCGTGTATTCGTGTAGATCGATAATATTTTATTGTTCCTCTTTCTACAAAATATAAATGTCTTCTTTGTAGAATCTGATGCGCTCGTTCGAGATGGACATGGACGCGTTGCGCAGGAAGCAGAAGCGAGAGATCGAAGATGCCGAGCGGCTGCAGGAGGAGGAGCAGCGCACTACGCAGAAGAGACTCAAGTATGAACAGGTCAGACAACTGCCATCCTTTACCATCGTAAAAGTTTCTGTGGGATGCATTTCATTTCTTTCGGTTCTTGCAGGAGAAAGACCTCCAAGCCTTCCGGGAGCGTCTGAAGCAGGAGATGAAGATCCATCGCTCGGATGCGAGCCAAGCATCGGGAGAAGATTGCGCAGCTGGAGCGGCAATTCCTCGAGCAGAATTTCTACTTGCTGCGAACGCAGATGCTGCATCGGCAGCAGAAGGAGCAGCAACAAGCACAGAAGTTACAGCAGAGAGGTCCGATCACCTGTTTGATCGCTTGAATTGATCAAATTTTGTTTTCAACAAGCTACCTTTTCACCCTCTCCCCTCCATTCAGACGAAGAAGAGCTGCCGCCGACCGGAAACGGCTGCCGAAGATGTTGCGGAACGAGTCGAAGACACGTTCTGCCATGTTCAAGGAGCCGCTGAGGATCAGCATGGCGGTCAGTTATCTTCATATTTTTACCTTTTTTGCAATTTTCTTTTGGGCACGGTTACATAAAAGAAATATTCCCTCATCCGTCCAATGATTCAATGTAGAAACTAGTAAGATATCGTGTTCAGGGCGACATCAGCGACCGTCTACGCGAGTTCGAGGAGAAGGAGAAGCAGCGAATCATCGCGGCAGTCATGGTTCGCGGGCTCGGGCAACTCGAGGATCGACAGAAGGAGGAGCAGCCCAGCACTTCTTGCTCACAGGTATACAAACAAAGAGAGAGAGAGAGAGAGAGAGAGAGATGGAAGAGATAGATAGAAGAGAGATTAAAGAGAGATAGTTACTGTGAACTCATTGAAAATGAAAGTGTTTCGAAGAGAGTCGATTAACAATGTCCTTTTTTTGCAGAGCAAGGTCTTCGCGAGTTCGGGCAACTCGACGATCGACAGCAGCAGCCCTTCTTGCTTACAGGTAAAGGGAGAGAGAGAGAGGGGAGAGAGAGAGAGAGAGAGAGAGAGAAAGAGAGTTACCTACCTGTGGAAACATGGAAAGTGTTTCGAAATGAGTAGATTAACAATGTCTTTATTTCCAGAGCCAGATCTTCGAGGGCTCGGCGAACTCTTCATCGACATCAGGATCTACATTTTTTTAAATGTATTTTTTGTTCTTTTTAATGTGTTTTTATACTTGAATAAAGAGTTTTTAAAGCTTAACTTGTGAGTGCTTGCCGCTTTTTGAAAAAGAAATGCGTGCAGCACTGACTTGTTAAATTAGATATATTTTGTATTCGGTATAAAGAACTTTTAACGTTGTTATGTGCAAAAAATGCGGCTGAAATATGCTGCAAATTCCCGCACTCTGATTTTTCTCCAACCCGCTCGCTCTGTTCGAGCTGGGCCCCGTTCTTGGCAAATTGCCAAGAACGACCAAGGTTGGCAATCTGCCATCTTATCCAAGATTCTGTAAGCGTTGATCATATGACATGGAGCGGCCAGATCTTTTAAAGATGTATCGGGTGAAACTTCTTTGGACTCTCTCAACCATATTGACATATTGAACAGCGGAAGGGTTCCAAACTTCGGATAATGAATCAAGTATGGGCAATACATAAACTCTATATAGGCGGATCAAAATGGAGGGGTTGTGAGATCGGAAAGAGCGAAGAATATATATAGACGCTTTTCTAACAATGGTCAAAATGTGCTTCCTAAATGACAGTTCGCTATCATATGTAATACCAAGGTCCTTAAAAGAAGACACAGTCGGGAGAGGTATGCCACGCAAAGAAAACACCGGTGGGATTGGGTGGTTACCGATTGACATGATAACAGTCTTATCCAAGGAGATAATGAGACCCCACTTATTGGCCCATAAATCGATGGCATTAAGTGCCGATTGCAGGAGAGGCTGATCATTATACGTATATACCTTAACATCATCCGCGTAAATAGTGAAATAACAACCTGAGGTTCCCTGATTGACAACACTGTTAATAGAATAGGGAAGAGAAGTAGAATCATTGATGATAACCGACTGGTTTCTATTAGCTAGAAATGAGTCAAAGAACCTCAGAAGGCTACCAGATATACCAATTTTGGAAAGTTTATAGAGAAGATGGGGTCGAGGAACTGAATCGAAGGCCTTGGTGAAGTCAATAAAAGCAGCAGTGACATACTGGGAAGAGTCTAAAGCACGATGCCATTCATTAAAAGTGGATAAAAGGGCAGTGGATACTTTCTCCCTCCCTCCTTCTGATCTCTTCTCACTCTCTCCTTCTTTCTCCCTCCCTCCTTCTGATCCCTTCTCACTCTCTCCTTCTTTCTCCCTCCCTCCTTCTGATCTCTTCTCACTCTCTCCTTCTTTCTCCCTCCCTCCTTCTGATCTCTTCTCACTCTCTCCTTCTTTCTCCCTCCCTCCTTCTGATCTCTTCTCACTCTCTCCTTCTTTCTCCCTCCCTCCTTCTGATCTCTTCTCACTCTCTCCTTCTTTCTCCCTCCCTCCTTCTGATCTCTTCTCACTCTCTCCTTCTTTCTCCCTCCCTCCTTCTGATCTCTTCTCACTCTCTCCTTCTTTCTCCCTCCCTCCTTCTGATCTCTTCTCACTCTCTCCTTCTTTCTCCCTCCCTCCTTCTGATCTCTTCTCACTCTCTCCTTCTTTCTCCCTCCCTCCTTCTGATCTCTTCTCACTCTCTCCTTCTTTCTCCCTCCCTCCTTCTGATCTCTTCTCACTCTCTCCTTCTTTTTCCCTCCCTCCTTCTGATCTCTTCTCACTCTCTCCTTCTTTCTCCCTCCCTCCTTCTGATCTCTTCTCACTCTCTCCTTCTTTCCTTCTCAGAAACAGCTGAGCTCGTTTACTTCCTCCGCTCTCTGTATAGCTCGTCTTCTCTTCGACCTCTGGTGCCTTCTTCAACTGGCTTCAGCTATTCCCTTCGCAGCCGGTATTTCTTCTTTGCATTTTATGCTCTTTTTTCTTCTTTCTCTGTACACGCTCTTGCTTCTTCTCAACATCTTATGCTTTTCCTTCTTCTTTCTTTCTCTCTCTCTCTCCCTGCCTCTCTCTCTCTCTCGCTCCTCTCTCTCTCTCTCTCTCTACCCCATTTGTTCCAGGAATATGTGCGGCTCGTCGTGTCTTCTTCATCGTTCACGTTGCCTTCGACATGCTTCTCCTGGTTATCGCTTCTCTTTACAGGTGTGAACTCCTCCATCTCCATCTGCATCTTCTCTTTCTCTCTCTCTCTCTCTCTCCAATTCTCTGCAGCCTGACACTTCTGGTGTTCTCGGTCGTGTTATTCTGCTGTGTTCCTGAAATGACCCTCTCCTCGCTGCTGGAATGTTTCTTCTTCGCTCTTCTTCTCCTGGTGTCTCTCGCTGTCTTCTCTCTCTTCGTCACCCTCACCCTCAAGGCGGCTGACCGCCTAGTCAAAGCCGGCTCCCTCCCTCAACCCCAAGCCCTTTAATTTCTACTGTGCCCACTTTGCATTCCATTTTACGGGTTGTACGAGTGGCTTTATCTATGAGAACGATCTATGTCAGCAGTCAATTGAATACACTACAAGGATGATGGAAGAAAGACGAACGGGAGGAAAACATATCACAGCTTGAACGGCGCCTGTGGATTGCTTCAGAAGCACACGAACAGACAACACGGCGTACCGGAAAATCTGGAAACGCCAATAAAAGAGAAAGAGATGGAGAGAGAGACAGAGACAGAGAGAGACAGAGAGACAGAGAGAGAGAGAGAAATCGAGGGATAGTAGGAGGGAGAGAGAGATACAGAGAAATAAGTAGAGGGATAGTGGGAGAGAAAGAGAGACAACGAATTAAATGGAAAGTGGAAGGGAGAGAGAGAGAGGCTAAGAAAGAAATCGAGCGAAAGTGGGTGGGATAGAGAGAAAGACAGAGAGACAGAGAAAGAAATAGAGGGAAAGTGGGAGGGAAACAGAGAGACAGAGAAAGTAAAAGAGGGAAAGCGGAAGAGAGAGAGAGAGAGAGAGAGAGAAAGAGAGAGAGAGAATAGTGGGGAAGTGGGAGACAAAGAGGATGAGAAAGTAATAGAGGAAAAGTTTGGGAGAGAGAGACAGAGAAAGAAAGATGAGAAATTGGAGAGAGGGAGAGAGAAAAAGAGGGACAAAGAAAGAAATAGAGGGAAAGTCGAAGGAAAAGAGAGACAGAGAAAGAAAGAGTGAAAGTGGGAGGGAGAGAGAGACAGAGAAAGAAGTCGAGAGCAAGTGGGAGGGAGAGAGACACAGACAAGCTGACAGGGAAAGAAATAGGGAAAGTGGCAGGGAGAGAGACAGAGACAGAGACAGAGAAAGTAATAGAGGGAAAGTGGAAGGGAGGGAGAGAGACAATAGAGGGAAAGTGAGAAGGTGAGAGAGAGAGGCTAAGAAAGAAATAGAGGGCAAGATGGAGGGCGAAGAGATAGAGAAAGAAGTAGAAGGAAAGTGGGAGGGAGAGATAGACAGAGAGACAGAGAAAGGAATAGAGGAATGGATGGAGGGAGAGGGAGACAGAGTATGAAAGAGGGAAAGTTGGAGGGAGTGAGAGAGAGACGGAGAGGCAAATAAAGAAATAGAGCGAAAGTTTGAGGGAGGTAGAGACACAGAGAGACAAAGAAATAAATAGAACTAAAATCGAAGGGAGAGAGAGACAGAGAAAGAAAGAGGGAAAGTGGGAGGGAGAGAGAGACAGAGAAAGAACTCGAGGGCATGTGCACGGAGAGAGAGACCGACAAGCAAACAGAGAAGGTAATAGTGGGAAAGTGGAAGGGAGGGAGACCATAAAGGGAAAGTGGGAGGCTGATAGAGAGAGGCTAAGAAAGAAATAGAGGGAGAAGGGAGAGAGAGACTAGAGACGGAGAAAGAAGAGGGAGAAGGGAGAGAGAGACTAGAGACGGAGAAAGAAGAGGGAGAACGGGAGGGAGGGGGTCTGCTGGCCACGTCCAATGGCTGGCTGCTCTTTCTAATCTCTCACTACTTCACACAACCATTCTCCCACTGACATGTTGCTGCCATAAATTACTATTTGCATTGTGCTAGAGAGTGGAAGGAAGAGGTAGTGAAAGCAATCAAATATTGGGACATGAGATGGAATAAAGGCAACGAGGTACTCATGCTCAGCAATACACGTGCCGTCCAGCAGCCGAAGCCACTAGGTTCCTCTGTCCTGTCATTGTTGAGGCGTCGATTCTCATTCTCTTCGATATACTTTACCTCATGTTCAGTAAACCCGTGCTTCTAATAGGTATTAGGCGTCTAATTTCAAATGATCAGTCTCAAAGAGTCCTACAGCTAACGATCAATTAGATTGCAAAACAACTGTTAGTTCCAGCAACCTAGTAAATGAACACAGAACGCGATCAGCCAATTTCCACTACAGAAGAGACAATGAAGAGGGAAAAGAGTGAACATGGATCTGAGTGGAAAGAATGGCTGCTTCTCTAGAAGCCCTGGCTACCCCGAACACTGGAGAAGCCGACCAACGGAGCTGTGGGATGCATTCCATTCGCTGTATCCGATTCGCATTGGTCAGCCTAAAAGAGATTTGAACTCACTATTATCATACTTTATATGCGAGTAGTGGAGGAGGGCGTTAGATGGGAAGGGGAGGGAGGAGGGATTGGAATGCTTACTTGAGTGTAACAGCGACGGCGTACAGAGGAAACAGAAGACTCGTGAGGAGGGAAGAAGGGAGCCCCGCCCCCTTCGCTCAGCAACTTCTCTTTCAATGGCTCTCCGCACTCAAGGCGAGTCATTCCATGCTTGGCACCCCTCAATTCATCTCCCAAGTATTACAGGAAGAAAGCACAACTGATCTACTCAGACAGAAGGGAAAACCTGTAGTGAATGCACGCAGAGAAGAGTTGAGAAGAGAAGTGATGAGCAGCCAGCCGACCCCCCTGAAGAAACTGAATGAAAAGAGGAAGAGAAGGGAGAGGGGCAGACCCGGCGAGAGATTGCTTCCAGCAGAAGAACTCCATCATTCGACAGACACGAGTGCACGAAGAAGCACAGCGACGACCCCCCCACGCTCTCCCCTGCCATCTCGGACAGACTTCCGAGGGGCTGAAAGAGGCAGGGAAGGATACGGTAGAAGAGAGGGCTGGGACCAGAACCGGCATGAGAACCGAGGCCAGTGACAGACGGTGGCTGGGCAGCACCACGCGGAAACTGTGTCTGTGAGAGAAGCGGGATAGTAGCGAGAGAGACATAGAGAAATGAAAACACTATCATTAGTTGGCAGTCTACGAAACCGACAGGCTGAAAAATACCAAAATACCTTAATAGGGAGGAATGAAACAAACTTGAGAGCCGAAGCCAAGTTGGCAACAGATATGAAAGAAAGCCAGTAGAAAAGCAGAAGGAAGAGTTTCTCATTGAGGAAGTTGAACATGAGCAAGCATTGCATGCTGTGTCTGTGGATTGATCCCATCTCCTAAACTCATTTTCTAGCTTAGCCACTTCAAAACACATCACACTTCTTCATTGAACATAGGGGATTAAGGAAAGATAGTAAAGGACGAACGATTTTGTCGACTTCGCAGACCGTGACCAGTGGAAAGTAACCGGAAGAGTGGGAGTGATTACCATTAAGAAGATCTTGAGTCAGCTGAAACAGTAGATTGGCTGAGAAATCGAGGGACGGAGAAAGACGCACCTTAACGGCCCAAAGAAGATCGCCGCCGGCCACGAAGAAAGCGATGAAGAAGATCTGGAGAATGGAGTTGGCCAAGCAGAGCCACTTCATCGAGATGTACAGCAAACTGCTGCGGCTGCCGCCAATGATCCTGCGAAGCGAAGGAGAAGCTGCAGGCAGACACTCAACACTCAACAGACGTCGGAGTGTAGCGGGACTGGGAGACCGTGAAGTGGGCGACAACGGACAGCTTGTCCATTCTGTCGTGGCCGAACACGCCAGAGGCATCGACTGCTGCTTCCACCACAGAAACCACATCACGGCCTTCAAGTACACAATCTACACACTGCAAACAACAAAAATATCTTGTCCGTTTCTCCTATTGCTCCTTCGTCTTTTTTTCGCCTGCCCTTAAGTGGAAATGAATAAAGGCAGTGAATAGGGAGACCATGCACTTGGCTTCCTTCCAAAAACGAAGAATGCACACTTAACCGATCCACGAAACCCAAGTAAATCTCTGTTAACCGTATCCAATAGACTCGGAAGCTGCAATCCATAGTATTTTTGGTAGAATGAAGCAGATGGCCTCGAAGAGAAGCAGGAAAGGAACCCACTGAATGAAACGTTGCATACAAGATTAGAAGGAAAGAAACTGAAGGCAACCTGATAGAAAGAGATGGGAGCATCGAAGTCTTGAGCCTGGTTAGAAGGAGAGATACGTGAGAGGCGCAATTTGTCTTGTATGTAGCAGTAGTCGTGGTAGTAGTTAATCCAAGACTCTGCAAGAGTTTCATTCCACGCGGAATTGGAGGCCGTCGGGGATACCAGTGCTCTCTGCCGTGGGCATACAAGAGATGGGGTGGCCGAAGTGCTGCCTCGACCCTGTCACTACTGCCATCACCAGCAACGCCATTGTCTGCAATTATACAGAGACATGCCTTGTGCTCTCTCTTCGATTACAGAGGAAAACTCAACCGAAAAGGAGAAATTGAGACGATCGATAGAATCCTCGCAGGGATGCGACTTGATCCCTCGGAGGGAAGACACGAAGTCTGGCAGAGCAAACATTCTCAAAACAGGAAAAAACTTTATACAATTCAAACGGAGGAACATATTTCAAAGCACCGCATAATAATCGGAAAAATCACAATAGGAATAACATTCAAGTGCAATTTGGAAAGAACACCAGTTTTTAAGGTACAAAAATTAATTTTTCAAAAAAAAAAATTCCGACTCCCGATTTGTAGATTCAGCGGGATCCAATTTGCCAACCGATTAAAAAATCGAGATCCTCTATGAGCTAGATAGACAAATCCAGTGATACCCAGCGGCGGCTGACACGAGTCGTGCACACAAGTGGTCACTATTTGGTGTAATGTTTCGTGTACCAAAATCAACTAATTGTGTGTAATTCACCAGTCTTTATTCGTAATAATAGGACTAATACATCTCAAGAATGATCCGCAAGACATAGTGGCAGGATTTCAATAGTACAAACATGACTCGGACTGGAAAGAAGACACCAGATGTTGAATAAGTGAAAAATGGGAAGTACACGGAATGAATGATACCCGGGCTAGAACTTGAAATTGCATGGAGGGGCATTCTCATCCGGCACTCCGTCCTCCGTTCCTTCCTCGTCCATGAAATAGTCGCTGACAATGTGATATGACAGTTGGTACACCTGCAAGTGAGATCTCAGTGAAGGGAAACCGCGGAGGAAGTGGTGATTCCTACCTTCTCATTCTTATTGTCCTGCAGCTTCTCGAGTAACTCTAGTCCGTCGTTCTCCTCGAACTTCAGGGTGATTTCGTTAATCTGCTCAGGTCGATGAGCCGCGACAACGCCCAGAAGAGCCTTAATCGTCTCGAGTCTGAAAGAGACCACGAACACTCAAGAGCAAGGCAGTTAGCACACTCACGCGTTGCAAAGAACATCCGCGTTTTGGAAGCGAAGAAGATTGCAGAGGGCAGGGATGACTCCGCAGTCAACGGCAGCCAGGAGCTGGCTAGGACTGCCACCCGCTGCCAGATTGGCAAGGGCCCAAGATGCCTCGTGCTGCGACTTGTAGTCGCCCTGAGGAGAAGTCATGGAGAAGGAGTGAGACTGGGAAAGCAACCTTGTCGACGACGGACACGACGACCGGCAAGAGTCCCGCGTCGATGACTCTCTGCATCTGCTGCTGGTTGCCTGCGAAGATGTTGGAGATGAGCCAGCAGCACTCCTTGACCACCGTCGCCGACTTTGCCTTGCCCATCACTTCCCCCAACACTTTCAGCACGCCCAAGTCCACGACAACCTGAAGAAGAGTCTTAGATGCTCGGATCCTTTCGAGTGAACCTGAGTGAGCAGATCATCTCCGGTTGCCATGTTTCCAAGGACACGAAGGGCGGGAGCCACGCAGCCATCCGACTCCTTGAGCATGGCTGCCACGCAAGGAAGCACTCCCGCATCCACTGCCAGCATCATCTGCTCGTCCGGCCCATCCGTCAGGTACGAGAGGGCCCAACATGCGTCGATGCGAGTTTGCTTGTCCTGGAGAGAAGACTTCGAGTCCTGGCCATTTCAAGGGGACAACTGACAGAATGGCCAAGGAGAATGGCGATTCCTGAGATGAGGACTCGCAGAACAGCAAGAGGAGCATGAGGATTCTTGTGGCGGCAGAGATTCGAGAAGGACCAGGCCAGTGTGCGCAGAAAGGTCTCGGGGAGCTTCGAGGAAGCCCGGGTCAGAGTCATCAGAGCCTCCACTCCTCCGGACTCTGCGAAGGATTACAACTAATTCGTTAGCAAGTATTACAAGACACATCTCTGTTGCCACTTATTATACCTTACTTAATAAATATGAAGCATAAATGCAGACTGACCAATAACCAAATCACGCAGCTGAGGGCAGTCTCCAGCAACGTTAGCAACAGCCCATAGAGCCTGCTCAGACAGGGCTGCATCCGGATGGACACAAAGAGCGATCAGCGGCTGAGTCGCCCCGGCCTCGAAACATTCAGTTGTAAAGCTATTTAAATCATATTCGTATTTTAGCTGTAAAAAGCTTCCAAATTTTTGGCCCGCGAAGTAGATTTAAAAAGGCACCGTCTATTTCACAGATTCATTACAGATTTTAAGCCCCCCAGAACGAACCCCCACCGAGACATTGACGTTAAAATTATGTTTTCCTCTTATTCACGTTGCTTTCTGGACCCTAAACTCCCAATCCAGCCCATTTTCCCATGCAGTCGACAGAGACGTTTTTTCCCTGCCTTTGAATAAATATAACAGAACAATTCCACAACGATAAGCCTTCCAACCTCAACAGCCTTCATCGTCTGTTCGGAGGTACCCGAAACAATGTTTGTCAATGCCCAAGAGGCTTCGAATCGGACCTTGTCGTCCTAAAGATAATGTTTAAGATTGATGCGAGAAGGTTCGGGTGGCAACTGAACTGACCTCAACAGCGAGAGCCTGAACGAGCGCGTATATGAGACCAGATTCGATTGCCTCGTCAACCGGAGGATTTTTGTTACGGCTCAGTGCACGGCGGATCGATTCGAAGCAATCACGGGTCTGCTCGAGCGTCGGCGACGACTGAAGAATCTTCACCACTTCTGGGAAGCTCATCCGAATTGGACCACCTGCAAGAAATATAGAATACTGAAGCACTGACGAGGAGAGCGAACCAGCATGTGCCGTGTTGTCAGAGAGCTCGCCAGTGGCTGTGGTCGGAGCAGACTCTTCGTCTTCTTCTTGCAGATTCCTCCTCTTCATCATCAGCTCTTCCTTCTTCTGCTTCCGCAACTCAACACTGCACTCCGTGCGACGGCGCCTCATGTCCTGGCAATGTCTCTTTCACCCTATGAGTCGTTGACAATTCAGAGTCCGCAACAAGAAGGTTACCTCGTGACGAGTGACATTCTTGTACTGCTTGAGGCGATTTTCTTCAGTTTCCTGTTGGTTCTTCTCCTCCATGCTTCCTTTGCTCTTCTCCAATCCGCTTAACTCTGAAACCGTGAGGCATAATTCATTGTTCCAGAGCGAGCAACCGTCACTACGAGGACGCGTCGGCCGTCAACTTCACAAAAAATTACTAAGTGAATGAACACCCAGAAGATCGGGAACACCAAAGCAAATAAACTCCCGCCCAAATTGTATAGTTCAACTTAGCACCACAAATCTTACACAACGGTCACACTTTAAACAATTTATTATTTTTTTTAAATTAGCGTATTAATTTAATTCGAATTTTTTACATTTTTATTGCGAATGCTGTTTTATTACAGCAGGCAGTTGTGGGAAAGTTGATGAAATTACTAGCAGAAATTTTGGTAATCTGTTAAGAAATACCTTAGTGACAATGCATTTTACGAATTATAGATATTTAAAAAAGAAATTCTGTTTAAGAGAAATAGTGCTTTACATTGACATTAATTTTGTCACGCCAGAACTGTTTAAAATGAATTTGTGTTCTTTGCGTCGTCTTTCGTCCAGCCGCACCAGACTAGCCTTGGTTGCACAGCAGAAGAAGCGGCCTGAATCGTCCGTTTTTGGATGCGGGCTATCAGCATCTGGTAAGTCCTTCCTATCTGTCGAGTACTTTATTCTTTCCTTGCAGGGGCCTTGGCCATCCCAGCTTTGGTTGTGCAAAACAAATGCGTTACTTCTCGCGAAGTTCACAAAGTTGTACGTATCCAGTTTTGCAACAAGCACGAGATTCAGATGGTGGCCTGCGGATTTGGCTTCTCCCTTTTTGCTTCCCGCAAAAAACTGTATGGCAGTGGATTAAACAACAGGTTATCCCCCTCATTTTATTTCTTATTTTTTTGAGCTTATGTCATATTTGAAGGCTTCAAGTGGCGGGACGGCTAACGAAAGAGTCGAATTCGGTTGATTATTACATATCTGGACGAAAAATTGGCGGGTTGCCAAGGGACGGCTGCATCAGAGGAGCTTCCGCAGGTCTCTTTCTTTTTTTAAATATTCATTCAACGGAATTTTTGCTTCAGGTCGCGCCCATTCCTTGGTCGTCATAGATGATAGAGTGTATGCTTTTGGTGACAACACTTTTGGTCAATGCGGAATTGATCCCAGTATGAGGAGTGAAGTCGTCGCAGTCGGTTTTTTTTTTCTTCTTATTTTTGTCCATTCCCTCACAGAAGTAGCAGATGCTATCACAGTTGTGTGTGGGAGGGCGGGTAGCAGTTTCTTGGATTGATGTTTTGAGTGTGACTCCTAGACCTGGTTGCCGTCAAAATCGCGGAATCATGCAAAAAGAACGCCATAACCATTTCCCCGTTCTGGAAAACCCTCGGAAAGATTTATGGCCTGTTAAAAGAATCTTTGATCCCCCCCCCAATAGGAGAGTAGACCATCTAGTAATAAATATACTGTCAGTCAGATGATGAGGCCCTTGCGGAGGTGGCCATCCCCAGCTCTTCTCCACCACTTTCGGTCCATTGTGCTCTTGACACTTCATTCATTCTCACAGAGGCAGGAGAGGTTCGAGGGAGTTCGTTCTGTTTTCCTTTTAGCATTTTAAAATTCTTAGTATTAATAAGAATATAAATTATCCCCTGATGTATCGATATATTTATTACGCGTGCTGTTAGGTCTTCGCATTTGGGTTGAACGAGGATGGGCAATGTGGAAGTGGCCAATCGAGTATCGAATCAAGGCCAGTTCGGGTGTCCGGGGACTTGGAAGGCGAGAAGATTCGGTCCATTCATGGCAGTAGCGACACCATCTTCGCCATCTCCAAGGTAATTGATGGTGTATGTTGATGGGTTCATTACGATTGCCTCAACAGAATGGAGAAGTCTTCATCTGGGGCCAGAACTCGCACAACCAAGGGGGGTCCGCGCTCTCTTCTCAGCTGCAACTTCGATTCCCTCGCCGTCTTCCCTTCTCTCTTCCGAAGATACTCTCTGCCGCGGTCTCTGCAACTTCATGCGCTCTCCTCACTACTGGTACCGTATCGACTTTATGATGAGATGGTGAGGTTGAGTGCTGCTCTTCCAGAAGGGGAAGTGTTGTCGTGGGGAGTGGGAGTGCTTGGCTTTGGCCCTGACGTTGTCGAACTGGATCGGCCAGCACTCCTTGCTCCTTCCCTCTTCCACGACACTCGAGTTAGCCTTCTTCTATTCTAGAAAAGAAGTGAATGGAAAGACTGGAAAGTGTTGAGATTCAACTCCTCTTCGGTGGCCATTCTTGTACTGCAGCAGTCAACGAGAAAGGAGAGACCTTCGTTTGGGGTCGTAATAGGTTTCTTTATTTTCGCTTCCTACCATCTCTCCATTTAACCAAAATGATTTCATTAATGGTGATTACAATGCTTGAGATTCGGTATGCTGGGCCTGGGCCACTCGAATGACCAACTCTTTCCTCTGCCCTTGTTCCTCTCTCTCCCAGTTCGTCAAGTCTCCATTGGACCTGATCATCTTCTTCTTCTTGCCAGATAAACTTGTATGCCGGTCGTAATGAAAATGATACCGTTGCAGTCCAGGGAATGTTTCTGAACGCGTTCATTCGCATGTTCTTATTTTCTTATAAATGCCGAGGTGGGAAGCGAATCGAACTGACAATTTGTGAGAATGAGGGAATGGTAAGACGTCTTTGAACTGCCTTAAGTTGGAGTGTTACAGAGCGAGATGGCTGAGGTGGTGAGGGCGGCGGGGGTGGTTGTGTACAGGAGGGCCGCGGCCGGAGTGGTGTTCCTGCTCTTGCAGGCCTCTTATCCTCCTCATCACTGGACACCACCGAAAGGTATCTCCAGATGAGGAGATCCTTCAGCCGTCCTTGTCATTCCAGGCCATGTCGACCCCGGGGAAGACGAGTGGACTGCCGCCCTCAGGGAAACCAAGGAGGAAGCTGGCATTGGTTAAACCTTTTCAATGCATTTGAACGACCTAACAATAAATAGAAATATTGAATCATCACTGGTCGATGCTGAAATGTTGACCATGAACAGACGCTGTGAAGATGTATTTCGCTTGAATTGTAGATTCTTCGCAGTTGGATGTTCACGTGGATTACCACGAGACTCTCTCATACACTGCACATGGAAAACAGAAGACAGTCAAGTATTGGCTTGCTCGGCTTAAGGGGGACGGAGATGTTCTTCTCAGCCATGAACATCAGAAATGGAAGGTCAGTCCATCCTCGCAACTGATGGATAGTAATGGCATACAGTATGCGAAGAGTACAATTATGACAACCTGATAAATGACGGAGAGGAAAACGCGGTTTGAATTATTCTTTCGATTGCTATAAATGTCAGTTATTCAGTGGACGGCACTCGAAGACGCTGTAAAAATCGCAGATTATGCAGAGATGGGAGCTTTGCTGCGTAAGTTCTCTGCCTTCCTGAACAGCTCCAAATGATTGTCTCTCGTTCCTGTCCATATCCATGTTCTTCTATAGACGAATGTTTTCAAGAATACATATGATTATAGTATTTATTTGATCTAATTTATGCGAGTGGAGTATTTTTCTTACAAAAAGGCATGCAAGATATGATAAAGAAGTGAAAAATTTGTTTTACAAAAACGTTTATCGCACAGTGGAGAAAAGATACGAAGAGGGGGATTCCTGGCTTCTCACGTCGCGTTTTCAATCATCATCTTCGCCACCTGATGACCTAAGCACTTTTTAAAAATTAATCTTTCGAGGGCGAACCTCGGGTGACTTCCTCGTGAAGTCGAATAGAAGTTCTGAGAAAAACTGGCTCAGTTCTTTGCAATCCGGCCGGTTCTGAAATGCTGGGGAGAGTAGTTGGATTGAGGGGGGGGGGAAGATGGCTGGGGAGGGTAGATGCGAGGGAAGGGAAATTGACTGACTGCGCGTGGAACCAAGCAAGAATTCGCAAGGGAGTGAAGGACCGTCACAGGCTCGACTGCCGGAGTCTTCCCTCCCAACACGAACTCACGCACTCTTCAATCATCTCTCTCTCTCTCTCTCTCTCTCTCTCCTCTTTATTTCTCTCTCTCTCTCCTCTTTATTTCTCTCTTTCCTCTTTATTTCTCTCTTTCTTTCTCTCCTATTTATTTCTCTCTCTCTCCTCTCTATTTCTCTCTCCGCTTTATTTCTCTCTTTCTCTCTCTCTTATTTCTCTCTTTATTTCTCTCTTTATTTTTCTCTTTATCTCTCTCTCTTTATTTCTCTCTCTCTCTCTCTCTTTCTCTCTCTCTCCCTCTCTCTCCTTTCTCTCTCTCTCTCTCTCTCTCTCTCTCTCTCTCTCTCTCTCTCTTTCTTCTTGTTCTCCTTCTTCTGTAACTTACGCGTCGTAAGTTGTGGGTGCTGGATTTTCTTGCGAGTATGGAGCTGCGCCGTCGTAAAGAAGCTAAAAATACTGTATGAGTCGTGCTCGTGCCAAAGGAACGGAGAGATTAACCTCGTAGCAGAGATAGCCAAAGGACCAGACATCTGCCACTGAGTCAAAGTGGGCCGGCTGTTTGAAGCACTCAGGAGCCCACCATAGATGGGCCGTGCCGTAGGGGTGAGAGGAACTGCCAATCTAACCAGGAGAGATTGCTAAGCTGAACGGAGGCGGTGGATGGAAAGATACCTTGGAAGCTGCGTGGAGAGGCAGCATGTAATCCACGATTTTCACGGTTGCCATTCCATTCGCTCCCAGACGGCTGACCACGACATTCTTAGTGCAGAGATCACGATGGCAGAGGCCATTCGAGGACAGGAAACGAAGACCGAAGCACACCGAAACAGGGGAACAAGATCTCTCATTGCCTCTCTCCCCCCTACCTGGGCAGCGATTTGACACTTGTTTCTGAGAGACATTTCCACCTTCGCTGCGGTGTTGTAGGATAGAAAGTCGTTAAGAGGTATCCCAGACACATACTCTGATACGATGAAGGCTTGGCCGGTCTGCAAGATATGGTTCTTTCTCTCCCTCTGCATTTCCCTCTCTCTCTGTCTTTCTCTTACACTCTTTGTGCACTGTTTCTACTTTTTTGCCTGGATTAAACAATGTTCCAAACACCTTCTCATCAAGTTGTGCAGTAATGAGACGGGAAACATTCTCATGGCCGATCAAGGAAACATCCGAGCTAGTAAATAATGAAGTCGTTTCAAGGGAATAATGCATGAACAAAGTAATGAAACCGTGGTAGCAGAGTTGATGCTCTCTGCAAGGCATTCAGATCCGCAGAGAGCGCATCCTTCTGCACCGCCTCAATTTACTCCAATTTTAAAACTCGTTTATTTCTCCAGTAATGCTTTGAAGGATTCCATAAATAAGTTTTAAATTAATCGAACCGCAGCTTTGAGAGTGCGGATGCAGACTGGACGGGAAACGCCAGAGCCGTTTGGAGGAAGGAATCCGGTGTCATTCAGTTTCCACTCTTTGAACAGAGACTTGTTTTGTCTCTCTTTCCACTTTCTAAACACTCTAGATGAAGTTTAGTAGTCCTAGACAGATTTACTTGATAGTGCTGAGACTGAGTTGAGTGTGGCTGAAATGGGGATGGTGGTGAGGAGAGTTGAATGCGGAAGGGAGAGAAGCGGGCGCGGGAGGAACTGCAGGGGCTGGGGAAGTGGCGGAAGCAACTCCCAGTGGCCACTCACTCAACACCAGCTTCGGCTGTTGTCCCGAATCACAGCCGCGCAGTGAATTAACTCAACACTCATTTTATATTCCATTTAGTATTCTCAAGTGATATTCGGGGTTAATACCACGTTAATATTCCAATACAAGACAGGACACACCTGAGTAATACTCAAGGAGTTCCTCGAAGACGTAAAAGCACTTCCCCTCTTCGATGTAGAACAAACCATTGCTGAAACAATACGAAAACCACGTTCTCTTGGAGGAACGCCGCGAAACGAACTGCAATCTCTCTCTCTCTCTCTCTCTCTGTCTCTCTCTCTCTCTCTCTCTCTGTCTCTCTCTCTCTCTCTGTCTCTCTACTAAACGTCTAAATCGTTCTAATTAACTCCTCCCTTCTTTCTAGTCCTCACTCTTCTCTTTTGATGACGAAGAATGCAACAGGAGGGGGCGGCTCATTCACTCCCGATGGAAGTGAGTCGTTCACAACCATTCTACTGCAAGAAGAATTATATCCATTTTATCAACCGTTAATAGAACTGCTCTCTTTCTCTCACTCTCATCCTCTCTCTCACTTGGTCTTCCTCCCTCTCTCTCTCTCTCTCTCTCTCTCTCTCTCTCTCTCTCTGTCTCTTTGCTTTCTTATTCGTTATAGACAAACATCTTGTTGAAACTGGTGGAATTCTTCGCAAAGCGTCCATGTTCTTCTCTTCAATCATCCAGGAGTGATGGAAGTTGTCGAGGCTCTCTTAATTAGCATAGAACATATCTAGACTGAGGTATCGTTTGACGTACGAGAGATCAGTTTCACCACCAGAAGAAACTGTGGCCATCCAGAGTTGTCGTAGAGTGTAGACTGCAAAAGAGAGAGAGAGAGAGAGAGAGAGAGAGAGAGAGAGAGGGGAGAGAGAGAGAGAGAGAGAGAGAGAGAGACTTACCGGATGACAAACGACAAATGAGCCCCGTGGAATGCGCGACTTGTTGCAGAGCCAGACGGCGCAATCCATGGCGGTCCAGGAAGGAAGGAACCATCCGAATGGAGAGCATGTTCGGATATGGAGAGCGAGATAGATAAAGAGAGGATATGGGGAGTGATAGAGATAGATAAAGAGAGGATATGGGGAGTGATAGAGATAGAGAAAAAGAGGATATGGGGAGAGAAAGAGGTAGAGAAAGAGAGGATATGGGGAGAGAAAGAGGTAGAGAAAGAGAGGAGAGGGGGAGCGAAAGATGTAGAGAAAGAGAGGACACCTGCCACAGAAGTACGGTGAGGACTTCGCAAAGGAGTCCGAGACTTGACACGAGACCCGAGATATAGGGGCATCTCCACTGCAGATTAGTAAGATTAAGTGGAGAGAGGAATTGCAGGCAGAGAGAATGAATTGAAGAGAAGAGAACAGACGCGAGCTTCAAGAAGGCAGCAGAGACGAGGATGCCAGTGCTGGCGGCGTCACTGAGGAGTTGGACTGAAACGGCTCGGTCGAGAGGAACTTCTGTTCCATTGAAGATGATTGGTCTGCGTACACCAAACATTCACCCACGGCACTCTCTTCACCAGGAGCAGCTAACATCTCATACTGGGAGACATCGAATTGCTTACTTTGCAGGGAAGAAATGAAGCACACGAACTCGCGTGCCAGCCAAAACATTCAAGAGAGGAGGGGGGCCGAAGTGATTCCAGCGAAGCTGAGAGAGACAGATTAGACACACGAAAAAACACGGAAACTCATCAGGACAATGAAAGTGTCGGTGGAGCCAACGAGTGGAGGGACGGGCTTCCTCCCGCACTCAAGAACTTCTTGCACACAACGAGGTCGCATGTCAAGTCCACCGCTCGACAGGAAAGGAGCAGCGGAGACTGACTCCCGCCAGCAGTCAACCCCCTCCATCTGATTTCGTATTAATGTAAACAACTTTTGCTTTCGCACGTGACTTTCAAATTGCTCATGTACTCGTTTTTATTTAAAAGTACATATAGTCAATAACAAACTACACATTAACTTGACAGTCTGGGGCACTTCTACAGGTCAAAATCATCGTTAACCTATAAATGTAAGACCTACAAAACTATTTCGAAGTCAAGTCGTGCTTATAAACTATAAATGTACTATCTGCATATCTAACCTATGGTAGCGCGAGAAGGAGGTGACAGAGATGGAAGAGAGAGAGGGAGGGAGAGAGAGAGAGAGAGAGAAAGAGGAAGAGAGAGAGAAAGTGATAGAGCGAGAGGAGTGAAAGAGAGAAAGGATGATACAGAGAGACAGAGAGTTATAGATGAGAGAGGAGTTGGGAGTGAAGCAAGAAGAGGCCGAGAAGAGAGTCAATTCGTTGCAGAGATTCGCTGAACGATGGGCACTCCACTCATCTCAGGAGGGACGGGCTGGCCGAGGATGAAAAGCACTGAAGGAGCGACGTCGCAGAGAGCAGGGGGACGATCTGAGATCAGAAAGGGGTAGAAAAGATAGAAGAGGAAAGAGACACTCACCCGAGGGCTCCGCGAATTTGAAGTCAGTGCTGCTGCACGTGAAGGGAACCTGGACAGGGGAAACACAGATAGAGAAGTGGATGACGAATGAGAGAGAGAAAGAGAGAGGAGAGAGAGAGAGGGAGAGAGAGAGAGAGAGGGAGAGAGAGAGAGAGAGAGAGGAGGGGGGGGGGAGAGATTGAGAACCTTGTAGCAGGTGTGCGCAGTGTGCTTCCCTCCATCGGGTGCGATCATCTTCTCCGCGTTTCCGTGATCCGCAGTGACCATCAAAATAAATCCAGTCTCAGCTGCTACATCCCGCATCCGCCCAATTGCCACGTCTGTAGCCTCTACTGCCTAGGGATATGGGTGAGATAAGCAGAAGAATGAGAGAGAGAGAGAGAAGAGAGAGAGAGAGAGAGAGAGAGAGAGAGAAGAAGGGCAAGCGACATGCCTTAACAGCGGCCTCGTAGACTCCAGTGTGGCCAACCATATCCGGCGGGGCCAGATTGCACATGACAAACGGATAGCGGCCGGACTGCATCGCCTAAAAAAGAAAAGATAATAACTGAGGAATGAAAAGGGAAATATGCAAGTGGATCAATGGAACCTTGATCATCTCATCTGCCACCCCCGCACACGACATCTCCGGCTGAAGATCGTACGTGGCAACCTGGAGAAGGAAGAATGAAGAGAGATGGCAAGGGAGTGAGAGAGAAAGAGAGAGACAGAGAGACAGAGAGACAGAGAGAGAGAAAGAGAGAGAGAAAGAGAGAGAGAAAGAGAGAGAGAAAGAGAGAGAGAAAGAGACGGCAGGGGAGTGAGAGAAGAAAGGAACGACAAGGAAGTGACAGAAGTGAGATGGAGACGGCAAGGGAGTGAGAGAAAGAGTGGTCGGAAGAGACCTTAGGAGACGGCACCATCTTTCGCTCTTCTCCTTCGTACTGCGCCTCCTTGCCTCCATTGAAGAAGAATGTGACATGCGCGTACTTCTCCGTCTCCGCGCAATGGAATTGAGTGAGAGACTGCAGAGCAAGAAGACTGAAAGAAAGAACTCGGGAGAAGAAAGCAGGACCTGCTTAGCCAGCCACTCCGCCAGAACATTGTCATTGTTGATGGGAGGGAAGAGCGAGGGGAACGGGAACTCCGATTTGTACTGAGTCATTCCTCAATAATCATTCATTCTTAAACTCAGCCATAATTCTTTTCATCGTCATCTCTCTCTCTCTCTTTCTTTCGCTTAAACACCTGCCACGTAGAGATCGTTTGGATGCGTCACGGAAGAATTACACTCCTTGTATCTTTCCATGCCCATAACCTTTAAAAATTGAAACAACGTGGCTGAATTGAGACAATAAAAAAGAAAATAAGAAGAAACCTCAGATATCTCCCTCATCCGGTCTGCGCGGTAGTCGAAGAAGATGAGGGTGTCCTTGGACTGAACTCGGCCGGCCGCCCCTTCCAGGATCATCGGCGTCAGGAATTCATCCGTCTCCCCTGCCTCGTACCGACCCTTCACGACTTCTACTGCCTAAGAGAAGGACTGGAGAGAGTGAGAGAGAATGCGAGAGAGAGAGAGATAAAGAGAGAGAGAGAGACTAGCCTTTTCCGCTGTGGTCTCCTCTCCTTTGCCCGCCACCATCCCTTCGTAGGCCACGCAGATTCTCTCCCAGCGTTGGTCCCTATCCATCGCATAGTAGCTGCAGGCAAGGCAATACATTATTTTATATACTTGGAAGGCTACTAGCAATAAAAGCATGCAAAAGCTTCATATACCTAGTATCAATCCAACTCAAAATGATCAAAGAGGAATATTCTGTTTCAGCTAAGTTTTGACGATTTGAGCACAACATCCGCGGAATTCTATGGATTAATGCATTAATGTTTTCGACCAACCGGCCAACGATGGTTGCAATTTTTCCGTATCCTTGAGAAGCAAGGAAGTCGAGAGTTTGCTGTAGGAATCCAGCTCCGCTGGTGGGAGATGTGTCCCTCCCGTCACCTGGAAGACACACAAACAGTCAAACACATACGATAAGGAACCAACGGAATGAAACCAACCGAAGAAATGAATGAACAGCTCAGGCACTCCTAGTTCCTTGATCGCCTTCACCAGAGCGAAGAGATGATCTGGAAAGATGAAAGAGAGAGAAAGAGAGAGAAAGAGAGAGAGAGAGAGAGAGAGAGAGAGCGTGTGACGGACAGAGAGGGTAGAGAAGAATATATACAGTAAAGTGCAAAGGTCTATTAAGACAGCCTGTCTGTATCTGCACCCTCTGCTAGGAAAATTTTGATTTTTCAATTTGATGAAAACTCGACATGCTCTTTAAAATGGTATAATCGTAATTTCGAAAAAAATTTCTTTCGAGATAATAGCGCTTTAAGTGCCCATAAATCAGTCAATTATTAATATTTTTGAAATCTCTTTTTATTGAAATCGATAGCTCTTTATGTTCTCTTTAAAAAAATGTCCCGTGACTTTTTTGCGAAAAGAAAAAAAACTGTTAAGATGCAAGAAGTGCAAAATTAGATTTAAGAAGAGGGTTTTTTTTCGGGGTTTCAGGCCAAAACACCCCCGTGGGGAAGGTAAGTTGTTCATAGCAAGAAAGCCCGTGAAATTTCCTACCAAATAGCTTTACATGTTGCCTGCCTTCAGTTCCACTGGGCCTGCGATGCAGAAGGTTCAAGTGGATAAGATCGATCATTTACTATTACGCCCATCATAATAATTACTTTAATGTGTTCGCAGAGCATCACTGAGCCTATTAAGTTGGCTATTAGAGCAGTGGAAAATAGATGCTAATTGTTTATGCACTCAATGACCATCGCCGTCATTTTAGGGCCGCCGCGTTTAATTTTTAGAGAGACGCCAAAGCGCTTTTGATAAACGGAAACCCGAGCATCATTTTACGCCCTTCAACGCGGCGGCCCAAAGATGACCGCGATGGTCATAGCGCACTCAAACAATTAGCATCTAATTTCTACTGCTCTAATAGCCAACTGAATAGGTTCAGTGATGCTCTGCAAATATATTAATGTCATTATAACGATGGGCGTAGTAGTCAATGATCGATCTTATCCACCTGAACCTTCTGCATCGCAGGCCGAATGGATGGATCGCGAACTGGAGGCAGGCAGAATGTAAAAAGCATGTGGTTAAATCTTAATTAAACTAAAAAGTTATCCTTCGGATGTTATACAATGCAATTAATAAAAAATTTCAATAAAAACTAACCGTATATCAAAGAAATAAACAATTTTGACCAACTTGTCTAATTGTGCAACACGGGTGATTTGAGCTATTGTTTTTCCTGGTGTCCTGATCTTTCGTCCCTGATCTTTCGTCCAATGATCTTTCGTCCAATGATCTTTCGTCCACTGATTTTTCGTCTAATGATCTTTCGTCCCCTTTTTTTTAAATGGCCTATTATGCATATTATGTTGTCTCAGAATCAATGAATAAAGAGTAAAATTGTTTGGAGACACAGAGATGCACAGAAAGCAAGGGAGGAGAAGACAAAATCACATGAAATATGTAAAATTGAGAGAGTACTAAGAAACGAGAGCAACTTTCTGGATGGCATACACCAGGGTATGCAAAATGAGCTGTGAATTTTGACAGTAAAGAGAAAGTTAATGAATTGGATACAGAAAGAAAAAGAGAAGCCCAAATCATATAGAATATATAAAATTTGGAGAGTACTAAGCAATGAGAGCGATGGCCGAATGAAAGCCATCAGTCTTATTCTCAACCTGCGCAGCACTACATCCATCTCCCATGTCTTCGTCCACTTCCCGCACCCAGAACCCAACGGCCCTCTTCAGGGCCAGAGGCATTTCACCTTCTCCATCACCCTCTCCCAATTCGTCTCCTCCTCCTTCTCCATCGTCTGTCTCCTCTTCGCCTTTCTCCTCCTCTTCCTCCTCTTCGTCTGTCTCACTCTCCGCTTTGTCCGTCTCGTCCTCGGCCACCATCCCGTATGTCAATGGAGCGCCCGCTTCTTCTTCTTCTTCTGCGGCATTCGTGCCCACGAAGAGAGGTGTTGTCATGCTCTCTTGGAAAGAACATCTCTACTACAAGGTTGATTTGGCCCACTAGTTTGAAAGTAGCTTAAATGTTTTGTTAAGGCGAACAAGGTGATGAATGGAACGGCCTATCGCTGCGAGCGTCAGAGGGAGAACGGTTGCCCGGGGAAGCAGAACGAGAAGTGGACGGCGCGTAGACCCCCTCTTCAAGCCTGAGATGTGGAATGTCCACCAGCTGACCAAGGATGGGATACCTCGCACAAACAACCACTTGGAAGGCTGGCACAGTGCTTTCTCGAGGCACCTGAAGCACCCCTCAGTTAGTCTGTTTCTGAAAGCGGCTCTATTCATGGCCACTCATCTACATTCATAGATCTACAAGTTCGTGGAGCATCTGCTGGACGAGCAATCGTTGACTGAGGGCGACATTGCGCGTCTCAAGCTGGGTTCTCCTCCCAAGCAGTTCAGCAAGAAGAAGTACGAGAAGTTGAACAACCGCCTGCGTGCAATTGTCGCGAATTACAACAACATCTCACTTCCCGACTTCCTCGACAGTATTGCGAAGAATTCGGTCGAACCGTCTTCAGCATAACTTTCTCTCTCTCTCTCTCTCTCTCTTTTTCATTCTTAATTTTCAGCGAACGCAATGCTAATACTTTAATAATTCACTCTGTTATTCAGCAATACTTTCTCTCTAACTGTTTCCTTTCGCTAACCGAAATGCTAATGCCTTAATTATTTACCTCGGCTTGGAAGCCTAGAATTACTCATTAGAAGTGCTCATTTGTGAATTACTCGCTAATATAAACATTTAAACGAGTTATCATCCATTTAAAAAAAGGGGCACGAAAGATCATTAGACGAAAAATCAGTGGACGAAAGATCATTAGACGAAAGATCAAGGAACCGTTTTTCCTCGCTTTCTAGTAGATCAATGAACCAATAATCTGCGACAATACGTCTGACTTATCTGAAGTGAGAAACATACCAATGTGAGAATGGACGCCGCCATCGGAAACAAGCCCACCCAGATGAAGTCTTCCATTGGACGACTTCGCTCTCTCAGCTGCCGCAATCAGAACTTCGTTTTTAACCTGTAAAGCTTTATACTTTATGAGGCAGCCATCAACTAATTCAGGCTGGAAAAGAGTGACGAAACACACCCAAACCCCTGAGCTTTTAATCCACTTTTTTCACCACGCTTCTCGCAGTGGAGGTTCCCGAATTGTTTTAAAGAGTAGAAAAGCTAGTGAAGGAATGATGAAAAGGAAATGGCCAAGAGACGGACCAGATTGCCCATGCGAATGGCTCTGTTAATGCGCACGATGTCCTGGAAGACCGGTCGGCCTGATCCGATATTCAAGTGGCCCACCTGAGAAGAAAGAGACATTCCTGCTGCATCAACAAAAGGCAAGGAACCTCCGAGTTCCCCATGAGCCCTTCAGGAAGTCCGACATGCTCTCCATGTGCTTCCAGGGCTATCGAATTCCCTGAATCTTCCACTTTTATTATCAAACTGAAATGAATCCTCCATTTTTATTAGCAATTAAAATAAAAATAAATTTTTGACACATGCACAAGAGGAGATAATTATAAGATAGATTCTGACGGGAACAGAGTTCGTCCATGACGGGAGTGTTCGCGTTGAGAATCGCATTGCCAACTTTCTCTTCCGAGATTCCCCAGCCATCGATCACAACCAGGCAAACCTTCAAAATATTTACATGTATTCTATCCAAGAACGAGACAGGTCGACACATTTACTACTCATTACAATACCTTTTGTTCTCTTGCTAAGCTAAGTTAATGCGCTATATGTTAATGTGCAAAAATGGATGGATAGATGGATAGGAAAAATGAAATTAGAAACCTTGTTCGTGACTTTGTCATTGTTGGCCATGACTCAATGCTCCTGCAAGCTCAAAGTCACTGCCATTAAAGATAAGGTTCCATTAAATATAATTCAATAAAACATACATGTCCTTCACCCAATTTTGAAGAAAATATATCAATTTACCATAGCATTGAACGTCAAAGAAATTGTGTCAGTGCAGAAGAGCGGAAGAAGTAGAAAAAGAGTGCAATTGAGATGGCAGGGAGTGGGGAGAAATGGGGAGAGGCTGTGAGGGAGAGAGAGAAAGGGAGAGTGGGTGACAGAATGAGATAGAGATAAAAAAGCGAAACTCAATATTTCCACTCTTTCTGCACGTTGTTTCAGGGGAATGTTAAATCTTTTGAAGATTACTGAAGTAAATTCACGACCCAGTATTCGCAAAGCTCATCAGATGTTAACTTACACATGCCACCACGAAACAACCACAACTGCCGTTCGATGATTTGTAAGATACCGAGTGATGTCAACTTGTACATTGCTTCCCTTGGACAAGCTGTGAATTCTTTGAACACGACACTTCATTGGACCACTTAGCATACAAAATAGTTCGGTGTGAATAGCAGGGAATATACCGATCAAAATGATCTCGCAGCTGAAATCTTCAGATAAATGGGAAGAGTTCTATGTACGTAACAATGCGATATCAATACATGAATATCCATTCGCCATCTAAGAAAAAACTGGGAGAGAAGAGGAGCAAATGCTACCGAGCACACAGCAATCGCATTTATATTTATTTACATGGTTTTAGGTGGACGGCAGCGAATTCCGCCTGTTCTCAGAGGGAAGAGAAGAGCAAGACGGGAAGAGTTCCGATGAGAACAGTGACTCACTTAAAACAACTTGAGAGAATGATGAGCTCTATGAGGAGAAGAATGAAAGGAAAATCATGGCGACGAGGTAAGGACACGGTAGAAAAGCAGCTCCCGCTCTCTCATTACTCTTTGCATACCGAGAGAGAGATAGAAGTGCAACCATCTACTATCTAGAGAAAATAAGAAACTGAGAAGAACGACATAGATTGAAGGGACAGGGAGAAAGGCGGCAACCGAATCAACCAGAAGCTTGGACTGTACTCCGACTACCTGACGGATGTACATCGAAGGAAAGGGAATGAGAGAAGACGGGAGGGTGAGAGACGAGAGAGTCAGAGACAAGTGTTAACAACATTCGCATTCTGTACCACGGGCAACATCAAATACAAATTCCTATCATACGGATATAATTGGTGATGGCGGCCCAAGCAATGCTACCTGAAGTCGGCAGAAACAAAATAAGCTTTTCGACAGGCGTACTGTGTACAATGAATAAATCATACAAAACGACAGCTAAATGTTTAAAATGAAAGGAACTAAGAAAAAATGGAAAGTTGCATTAAGAAAAGAAACTTACGAGATGAAAAGAGAAGGCCACAGCGACGCACAGGAAAATAAAGGAAAAAAGAAGAAGCTGGAAAAGAAGAGCAACCGAGAGAAGAGAGGCCAGACTCATGAGACTTGAATTAGTGAAGAGGAGCAATGATTCCAAGGGTGCCTGTCCTTCTTTATGCTTTTGAATGAAGCATCGAGTAATGGGGATGGTTGAGGGTTAAGATGGAGGGGGTAGGGCTGCATGTCATGCACGGCCATCGAGGTATTCAGTGGAGGGAGCCAATCAATAGGGGAAGGACAATGACACAGCCCGAGGTACTCCATCCTTAGATTCGCTGGATCTTATCCGAGACGATCACAGGGTTGTTCTTTCGCAGCTCTTCGCGCTCCATGGTCTGGAAGAGAGAGAGAGAGAGAGAGAGAGAGAGAGAGAGAGAGAAAGAGAGAGAGAGAGAGAGAGAGAAAGAGAGAGAGAGAGAGAGAAAGGAGAGAGAGAGAAAGGAGAGAGAGAGAAAGGAGAGAGAGAGAAAGGAGAGAGAGAGAGAGAGAGAGAGAGAGAGAGAGAGAAAGAGAAAGGAGAGAGAGAGAAAGAGAGAGAGAGAGAGGAGAGAAAGAGGGTGAGAGAATGACAGGAGAGATATGATGAAAGATAGGAAAGAACCTTGTAGTCGAAGGAGCAGGAGTGGGCGGTGTCATAGCGGTGCTCAGAGCAGAAGAGTCCACCACAGCGGCAGTTGAAGCCAGTGAGACCGACCCGCTTGTTGCACTGCTGACAACGATTGGCCTTCTTGGGAGGGGGCAGGGCAGTGGAAGACTCGGCATCTCCAGCGGGGGGAGAAGCCAACTCGAGGGACACTGAGCTGGCAGACGACAGCAGAGCACCGCCAGTCGCTGCATCCGCAGCCTCCAGAGCTGCCGTGGCACCCTCTGAGGAGAGGGCCTCCTGGGAGCAGCTGAGGGTAGAGGAGGGAGCGGCTGAAGAAGTCGGAGGGGCCACAACGGGGACAGGCGAGTCAGTCGGGACGGGGGGCTGCTCGGCTGGCTCCGACGAAGACATCGAAGCCACGGCCACTGCAACTGGATTCTTCTTCATCAAACCATCTTGCTTTGCTAGGTAAAAAAATAAAGATACACGAAGGAGTGATGCGAGCGGCGTCCTGCTGCCGCTTGATCTGGTCCTTGAAGCACTTGCTGCACAATCCCTCCGTGGCAGCCGCACCGAAGAAGCCGCATCTAAAGCACGAGGGGATTTTCAATCAATCCATTTAGGGAGCACCATATTTGAGACCAAGTTGTTCAGAAGAGATCTTCGACCATGAGGAACACAAATAGTGTTCACTTTGTATTTGCGCATTTCACTTTAGAAAGGTACAGTAGATTAAACTCCTTAAAGCGACACGGAAGAGTGTGGCAATTCGTCGTTGTACAAAAAAGTAAAACGTTGCCCCCCCCCCCAAGTGTCAAAGTACCATGTATTGTGCTAATCCAAAACTTTAAAAAAGCCAACCCGCCACGGCACAGAGAAGTCGTCTGCTGTTGCTGGTTTTCCATACTGTTCACTCGTACAATAAAAAGAACACCGGCGAATGGAAGAATCTGTGTGAAAAAATGTGCTCGCATCGGAAGTTACTTCCAGTTGATTGTAATTCACAGTAAATAAAGAAATACCATCAAAATAGTATGATGAAAAAAGTAATATTAAATATAAAAACAAACCAGAAACGACACAGAGGAGCGAAGAAAATTCGGCAGAGAAGGCGAAAACCACCGCCGCCTGCAAGCACCAACTCCTCTTACAATCTTTTAAATACATACCCCCGCTTACTCTTGCAAATTGTCTCAACGACTAAATTTCTTGCAGATCGAATATGCAAGAAACCGAACTTCAAATGGAAACGAGCGAAAGTGCACAGCAAATCAGACGACCTAGCAGGCAAACCGAAGAAATAAGTTTAACCAGGCGAACCGAAGAAAGACTAGAAAAGATAATAAAAAGCGATTTAGCAATATATTTGTATTTGATATACAGAGACAGGAAGGACAAGAAGTACATTTCTACAACACAGTAATAGTGAAGAGTAAGTACATAAAGTGCAGAAGTCCTTTTGAAACCAATCACATGACACCAAGGACTACTCAGCAGCATCGCTATCCTAGAAGGAAGGCCCTTTTTTAACTAACGGAAATTTGCAAAAGACTAGTGTGATAAACAATGATACACTAATATAGGCAAACGCAGAGAACACATTCACACACACTCACCAAGGTCCAATCGATTGCGGGGGGGGGGGGGGGGGAGGATGAAAGACACGCCCTTTTCAAATCTCAGCTTCTTCAAAGAAAATTCAGAAATTTTCAACTATAACCACATTTTCTGTCCTGAAGGATACACTGGCAAAGCGCGCGTGAAGCGAGAAAGTTCAGCACATCACCCGATCGGTGTTCTTTGTATTAAAGTTGAGCGTACCTCGACTAGAATCAAACAATGAGTGAGAGAGGCAGAGAAGAGAACGCATAGAAACCGAAGAGGAGAGTAAGCGCGAGGGAGTGGACTCAAAAGGAGACTCAGAGTAGAAATGGTAACAGAAGAGAAAGTCAGCAGACGGGACAATTTCACACAAAATGCTTCGGAGAGGGATGGGTTGTTGGGATTCGGGGAAGGCGGAGGTTAAGTTGAACACTCCTCTGCCATGGCCAGACTCCACGTCAATACAGCAAACAAGAGAGCTCATCTCTCTCCCAGCTATTCCAACTCCTCTCTCAGCCACCATCACCATCGCTTTCTCTCTTCCCCTTACTTGTCTCTCGCTAACTGCGTGTGCTCGAACCACGACCATAAGCACTAAGAAAAGAAACCAGCAATGCAAAGCTAAGTCCCGCCGCAATATGACGATCACCAGAACAACAGAAACCTATTACTAAAACTTTAAAAAAAAATTCAAACAAGAGGTAGCATGAAAAGAGTTTACGATGCCAGAATATGCGACAGAAATCGGCTGCAATTCCTCTTAACATGCCAACATATGCAGGCATGTCATCGGTATCTCCCTACAATTTATTTCATTAGTACCATCTTGTCGGATGTTAGAATACTTGAGCCAAAAAAAGCAGACTAAAAAGTGAATATTAGTAGAAAAGCAGACGTGAGGTTGTGAAGGTTAAATCGATGACAAAACGATTTTAAATGCACCGACGCAATTGACAAAATCATCCCTTTTCTATGAATGATACAAGACTTCACTCGCCAGCACCCACAACCACACCACCATTGAAGGGACGCAAATTCATCGGGGAGCAAAGAAACATGCAGACAAGCCCAACTATAAATCAGGAGGAGTGACATTTACTTTGTTGTACGAAACAAACACGGCGAAGACTAAATGCAGTGGTGAAATGGGCAAGCAAGGGAGAGACGGGAGGAGTTGTGTGGTGATGAGCAGAAGAGCGGTGGCTGGTGGTCCGTCTCCCTCCTCTCGGGTCGGTCCCTCCTCACCCTCTCACTTCATCACATGACTACACTCGCACCGCACGTGCTAAGGTACTGAAAGAGGTTGAACCCGCTACGTTTTCAGCACCTCATTATACTGATCGAAAAGCACTCATATTCTAACATTGCTATCGTCATCATATCAGGGATCACAAGAAAGGCAAAGGGACTTATCGATTGCATTGATCATGCAATTTCGAATTAATTTCTTATAACGATGAGAGCATGGAAACTAAGATTGGAACGTCAAAAAACCCACTCAGCTCCAACGAAATATGTAAAATCTGGAAAACCAATAATGATGACAAAAGGCCTAGGATCAATAGCAGCTAAGACGGAAGGAACCAGAGATGAGAGAGGAAAGCGCCACGTGCTCCAGGGTTGGAGGTGGATTGGGGTGTGGGAAGGGACCCCACAAGTCAGGAGGGGACTCACGAGGAAGGGACGACACGGGACGATACACTCGGAGCGAGCAGCCGCAGTACGCTCTTGCCTGCCGATGACTGCCGCAGTGGCCAGAGCACAGAGTGCCAGAGTGCGTGTGAGAGACGCAGAGGGAGACCCGTGACGACTGAGTCCGCGAGTTATCTCGCCACTCTTGTCATGCAGACATCGTTCTTCTCTGTGCATAATTGGAAGTGGTGGATGATTTCTCTCTTTTGCTAGCTCCCTCTGCTGTCTTCTGCTTTCTGGCCATGCACACCTTGTTTGGTGGAGTAAATGCAACAATTGAACAAGTCATTGTAACGAGCTTTTAGTCCACGCTCTCCTTCAGAAACAGCCGCCTCAACATTTAAAATAAATAATATAAACTAAACCCCATCCAAACTACACCGTTCTTAAGGAATAAGTTGGCAAATATTATCCAGTCATTTCTCATTCATACGTAAGCAAAGGTTAGTTAAACAAGATATGTTGGTTATGACTGACGATTAATACTTCATCCTCCAAAAATAAAGGCTAGCATAATTGCAGCACGCATATACAATCAGATAATTTCGTTATAAATAGCAATAAACGGTATAAGGTTGAGCAGTACATCAGTGTCACATTGGAGAACTCATTCAGTCTTGAGTTTCGGAGAATTGACGAATTCCTCGCCATTGAGGAAGATGAAGGAGATGCAGAAGAAAAAGACTGCCACCCAGAACAGAGACAAGCCCATGCTGTCTGCAATGCGAGAGAGCGAGAGAGAGAGAGAGAGAGAGAGAGAGAGAGAGAGATGGAACTGAACCAGCAACGAAGAGGCAGAGCACAGTCATGGCCATTGAGAAAGCAGCAATGACAATGGCAACTCCGTGGTAGTCCATGGTCAGGAGAGTGGCTTCGAAGGTGAGAGGAAGATCTGAATGGCGCAATCAGCGTTGCCTCCTTCTTACTACTCACCATTCGGGTCCACTGTGAAGTTGCCCAGAAACAAGTCAATTGCATCCTGAAAATGGGTATTGCAATAGATATCCCTCTTCAAAGAACAAAGCAGATCGTGGCAACCTGTCGGAATCCGTCAGAGAAGTTGTTTCTGAAGTAGCGAGTGAGCGCGTTGAGGGCGTCGTTCATTGCCCCCTGATAAGTTCGCTTACCCAGGCGAGTGAAGTCCGCCTGTATTAATGAAGAGGTTAGTTAGGGTGGAGAGAGAGCCGATGCTAGCCTTGAGAGCGGGAGTTCCCGCATACTGTCGACTGCACATGTCTCCATTGTCAGCCCAGAGATTCTTGAAGGCGGCCTCCAGCTCAGGCACGTCCTCCACTCTCAACACTCAGGAGTTCAGCCAATGAAGCAGAAGACAACCAACTTCTGATGGGGAAGGAGGATGTTGAGCAGAGCGAGTTGGTCACTCAGGGACTCGCGGCCTAGCAGAGATTGTACCTGAATAGAAGGAGGGATAAAGAAGAGGAGAGAGCCCCCCCCCCACCCACTCACGACATTCGTTCGGTCCAGGCAGTCCATGCAGTTCGTGCGGAAGTACCCGACTTGGAAGCGGCCCATCTCTCGCGACTCAGAAGACACGAAGAAGCTGCACAACGCGCCCTCCACTCCCCCTCTCTCTCTCTTTCTCCCTCTCCTCTCTCTTTCTCTCTCTCCTCTCTCTTTCTCTCTCTACTCTCTCTTTCTCTCTCTCCTCTCTCTTTCTCTCTCTCCTCTCTCTTTCATTCTGTACCCAAACTGCGAGATGAAGGGACGGAGTTGATCTCTAAGAAGAGCAAGACGACCCCAATTCATTGCGTGGCATTCACGATGGAAATCGAATGGATGATATCTAAGAGGGCAGCAATAGAGAAGAATTAATTATGGAACAGTAAAAAAGATACGAAAAACAGGAAGGAAAATAGAGAAATGGGATAATAAACTGACTTGACAAAGGGAAGATTAGCCTGGAGACTCACTCTCTCCAACTCTCCTCCAACTCTTCGCTCTCGTCCTTTCTGGTTCACAAGATCAACAATGACATGAGTTCCGTTGTAGAGGTGGTGCTGGGCAGAGAAGTGGCGGACGTAAGCCTAAGAGAAGAAGAGAAAGACTTATCTATCTATATCTCTAAGACATTCTACCACTTGAACCTGCAGCTGATCAGCTGTCGGTCGGAGAGTTGGGCATGGCTGCCAACGAAGATTCGGACGCTGCGACCACACGAGAGGGATCGAACCACGAGTCTGCAGTCCGATTTGCTCTCTTTCCATCCTTCTGTATCTCTCCACCCCTCCTTTATTTTCACGCTCTCTCGTTCTTCTCTCGCCTGCCTCTCAAGCTATTCCATACCTGGAGGAAGGAGGTAAGCTGTGATGGCCTTCCGACCGTGCCTTTCAGCACTTCCACGATCTGCTCAGTCTCTACAAAGTTGGCACTCTGGCCCTCAGAATTCACTCCACGTTTATGGAACCGGACACCAGCCCTGAAATTGCTCTGAAGTTAGACAATTTCCTAAGAGTAAAAATAAAAGATTGATATCCTAAAGGAAAACCAATCTTCAAATTACTCTTTAGATCCACATGAAAACACAACTCACAACGAATAACCTTTGAATGGAACGACGCGAAATAAGGAAAACTTTGAAGAGGTGATTGGCAAGCTTGTGCTGCAGGGACCCGATGAACCCATGCATAATTGGCAAGCAGAAGCGACCGGCCTGAAACAGATCAAACTCTTTCGCCCCACACAACAAAACCCAAACAAGAATCGAATCGTACTCCGTTCACTGCGCGAAGCTCCTTCAATAAGTGACCATTCCACATGAAACGATCATCAGCCTTAAATACAATAACGAGATAGGTTATGACTGTTATGGTTTTAAATGTCTCATATCAAGAGGACTCCTTTTTCGGCACCAAATCGTGCATTTGAGGGTTTAGGCATTCAGGCGTGGGTGCCTATACCCGGACTGAATGCTTGTTGAGTCAGCTGAATATGAAAGCGTGGAAAAGGAATAGAGTAAAGGTAGAACTCCAGGATGACCATCTCCTCGAGAAAACTAACCATGTGATACGAACTGTGGCATCTAGTTACCATTCGACACCCCATCATTGTGGGTCTATTGGGTTACATATCCCAAATACTGTGATTTTTACCTGTTTCAGAGACAAAAAGTACGGTAACTTTTTAAATACATAATCCTGCCAAAAGAACGCCATAATATGTTTCCCCATGCCAGCAACCCCTGTAAACGATCTTCCTCCCCTCCTCTCCTAGCCACTCACAGATAGTATATTTTTTCATCAGTTGAAGAGAAGTAAAAAAAGGTATTCCTTGTGACCTACACGATCAACGGGGGAGACGCGATCGAAGTGAGGGCCAGCATTCTCAAACAACCACTGTAGAGAACGCGTGATGTCCAGAGTATACGAGTAGTAAAAGCCACCTCAAGAAGACTAGGGATATCTTCAGTTCCAATTAATAATGAAAAGTACCGGTAGACAGGACGAGCTCAATCATATCAATGAAGTGTCGTTCGAACCAGAGCTGAAAAGCACGGAATGACAACAGTTCCAGGAAGCTCTGAAACCATGCAAGATAAGTAAACGGCAAGCCTGTTTCTCGGTTAGATGAAGTGAACTCTTCTTGTATGGGATTAGCTGCGTGCTTTCAACCCTCCATATGTCATGGCCACTCAGTTGTCCAACGACTTGCGCCCCGCGAATGAGTATCAAGACATTGCCTGAAATGGTTGAAAGATTTCTGGAAAGAATAGGTTGAGCGAGTAAAAAATTACCTGAAACGAGGCGCAAAGTTCCAATAACCCCGTAAATACGAGAGATATCGGCGTCAACTACGGGAATGCGATGTTCAGTTGAATCTGAATTAAGCGGCTTTAAACGTGAAATTTTTGAAGGAAAATATACCAAGAATTGTCATGAACGTGGAGTGGCGGTTAATTTGCAGGTGAAAATTGGCAAGAGTTCCCCCATCTCGGTCACACGGTTCAAGGTAAAATTTCTCTGGTAAAGCATATCTGAAACAGTCTTCGTATTATCAATTACTGCATTCAAAAAAGAGAGGAAATGTGGGAAAAAATTAACGGACAGATTGAAGCGTTCGTAAATGTTCATTCCAGTAGGGCGGACTGCAATTAATACATAACCCGAGATCTAAAATAAGGATGAAAGAAACGTCAATTTTCACTACAAACATTAAAAAAAGTTAGCTTCGTTAGACTCAGTTATAGTTCTGCTCCAATACATGCTCCATTCATTCATGTACTACGGTAGCACGATGACCATCATATAGTAAAGGATATGTACTATTGAGCAGAAATATTCTCCACTAAATGTAACCATCAATACCCGCACGCAGCACTAGTTATATGGTCGTCTATCTCCCACATAACCAAGATTACCCTTCCGAATGTGTACCTTACACCACACACAATAGTAAAACTTTATCGACATAGGAACTCCAACTGGGTCGAGAATATGTAATAAAATTCTTCACTTTCAGGACTTTTCAGTTTCCAGGTGAAAGATATTCGGCTTCTTGCAGGAGTTTCTTGACCATATCGGTAACAAATAATATCAGTGCAGTGAGGTGCATAATTCCCTCATCAAGATCTAAAAGGATACTTTCGACATTCTATTCTCGACCCAGTTGGAGTTCCTATGTCGATAAAGTTTTACTATTGTGTGTGGTGTAAGGTACACATTCGGAAGGGTAATCTTGGTTATGTGGAAGATAGACGACCATATAATTGTGGATTACCATTCCGGAGGTGGACCGGCACCATGTTGGCATGCTGCCAGGTTTTGAATAGGGAAACCTCTTGAAGAGGTTTATTGTATACGGTAAGTGGCTCGTATAAGGGCGTCTCTTTTGAAGAGACGCTTCATTCTACGATTGAGTCGTGAAGAAGGGAACTCCAACTGGGTCGAGAATGTGGTAACAACAATGGCATGACAGACAAGGGAATGACATGCTACAAAAGTGTAAACTGAAAAGTCCTGAAAGTGAAGAATTTATTATTACATCTGAAATGGGAAGGGGCAGCGGAGGAGAAAAGAATCTGAAAAAGCTAAATACCTCGCGCAGGCCTAGAGGACAAAACGTACCGCCCTCCACGAAGTGGAGAAGTGTTTCCGACAAGTTTTGTAATTTTCTCTATCCTCTGAATACCGTACCCCTAATCGGATCCAACAGTAATCCCCTGCTTCCTTTTACCTTTCACCCACTGTTGTAGATGTTCACCAATGTAAGGGAGGGAGGGTGGGACCCTTCTTCACGACTCAATCGTAGAATGAAGCGTCTCTCCAAAAGAGACGCCCTTATACGAGCCACTTACCTTATACAATAAACCTCTTCAAGAGGTTTCCCTATTCAAAACCTGGCAGCATGCCAACATGGTGCCGGTCCACCTCCGGAATGGTAATCCACAATTATATGGTCGTCTATCTCCCACATAACCAAGATTACCCTTCCGAATGTGTACCTTACACCACACACAATAGTAAAACTTTATCGACATAGGAACTCCAACGGGGTCGAGAATAGAATGTCGAAAGTATCCTTTTAGATCTTGATGAGGGAATTATGCACCTCACTGCACTGATAGTACTTGTTACCGATATGGTCAAGAAACTCCTGCAAGAAGCCGAATATCTTTCACCTGGATGACTCTCTTTTCCATTCTGCATCGTTCCGAAGAACTACTCGAAAGTCCATTATAGTAACCTTCCCTTTGGATCCATATTGACCCTGTGCTTACACTGCAGTATGTAACTCAGTAATATGTGTCTGGAAGGATCCTCAAGAGAATACCGTGTAAACATTCCTCGATGTCTCGTCCTCTATTGGATCTACAGGCTTAACAACACAATGTAACACTTTATGCAGTGCTATTAGTAACTTAAATAACACGATTATGGCCCTAAGGAGGGCCGTTGGGTTCTGGTAGCCAGAGAAGCAGATTCTTTCTTTCTCTCCGGAAGACTTCTTGAGCCGAGCATCTTGAGGACTCGGCGAGATGATGATACAGGAGAGCAGCTTGCTCAGATCCTTGCGGAAGGCGTTGTCAGCCCGCCAAGAGAGATGTGTGCCCGAGTCCCGAGAGCCAAGAGAAGTCCACGTTCTTCTTTCCCTGCAACCAACGTATCTTGAAAACAACGCATTCACTCTGTCACTTAATAGAATACGAATGTATTAAAGAGGGCCGTTGGGCTCTGGCATGCGGTAAACAGACCGAGAAGCTAATTAATCCTCGTACCAGGAGTACTTTCAGACAGAAGATCGAGAAAACCAAAGAAATCAGACCTGTGTATGCCGACACCGGGGAAGAACTTGCTCGGCTATTCGTCCCAGGTCCCGAGAAGGACAGGCCACAAGCCCACTGCAAATCATACTACTAAGAACAGAGGCAATTACATCACAGGTAGAATGTCTACCACACTCATATGAGCAGAAAATGTATCTGCCAGTTAATATTGTGATATTTTGCTAGACAACAACAGTTGTTGAAGTAAAATATTTATTATATATCATTGTGAATAACAATCAAATGGCTTTGTCGACGTGGTCGGCCTGATCACACGAAAGATCAAACTACAAAAAAATGATCTATTGCCAGCAGCAAACATTTTGAACTCTCGCTGTCGTCCTAGTGAGATAGAGCAGGCGGGAGTTTGTCCGTTTGATCTACAGAAAGAAACGTGGTGTCTTGACACCACCATACCCTCAGTGTTCGCAGTGTGCGAGTATGCGTGTGTGCGAGAGAGTGCAAGAAAGTTAACAAACTTTATCTTATCATCTGTATCAACAATGATAAAAAAGAACAGGATCAGGAACAGGAAGAAAACTCATGAGTTCTTCTTCTTAAAAGTCGGTCTAGTGGGCTTGACCCTTTGGACTTTAGTTCCTCCTCCTGAAGATGTCGAAGCCTGTCCGCGACTGGAGGTTGTCTGGCGTCGTTCTGGCGGCTTCTGTGTGTTCCCTCCGGAAGTGGACGCCTTCGATGGGGCAGTCCTGCAAGTAGCCAAGTTTAGAACAAGGTCAAGATGTGAGAAGGACACTTCTGACACATAGGGAGGGAAGGGAGGGCATTGATTGTTATTCACAATGATATATAATAAATATTTTACTTCAACAACTGTTGTTGTCTAGCAAAATATCACATTATATTCCATTGTTCATAACAATCAAATGGCTAGTTCAAAGCAATACCTTGAACTAAACACTGCTGACTGGAAGGCGTGATCAAGATGGTTGTCCCCTTTGTAATAAAACCTTTCGAAGGTGCTTCCATTAGGTGCCCAATTAGCAGCCTCAAGGATCTGTTTAGAGGAGATACCAGCCAGTCTAGCAAATGTGGTCGACGCTGCTCTAGTCGAGTGTGCCCCGTACGAATCATATCCACAAAGAGAGAGAACACCTTTAATCCATCGCGCTACTGTCTGAGGAGTGACCCGATTATGCGGTGATTGGTGTGAAACGAGAACTTCGTCTGCTCTCTCTGGCAACTGTGTATGTTCCAAATAACATTCAAGCGTTGCGATTGGGCATAAGATTGTTTCCGTGAAACGGAAGTATGAAGCAGAATGTGCCAAACTACCCATTCTCCTATTCTTTGTCATACCCAAATGGAAAGTCCACTGATCGTCTTTTCTTTGCAAATTGGAAACTTTAAGACTAGCCAATTCCGAGACGCGTTTAGGTGACGCTAAGGCCAGAAGCATAGTCGTTTTCCACGTAAGAGATCTAAGTGGCAGATTCGCTGACGCGCCCCAGGAAGCAATAGTATCCAGAACTTTGCCTACATCCCATGAGGAAGAGTATCTGGGCATGGGAGGAGCTGCGCGGAAGACTCCCTTCATGAATCGTTCAATCAGCGGAAAGTCTATTTGTGAACCCGTAGCAGTGAAGTAAGACACGATTGATGCTTTATGTACTGCTACTGTACTATATGCCGCCCCCTTTTCCTTGAGTTCTGTCAAGTAATTTAGTAGGGAGGCTTGGGTGGGAACCTGAGGAAATCCCTGAGTTGTACAAAAAAGGTCCCATCTTCTCAGAGCAGAATCATACTGTTTCCTAGTTGAAGGAGCCCAGGAATCCAATACGTAAGCAGCTGCTGTCTCTGAAATGCCTGAATGCACCCACTGACCGGCAAGATTTTCCATGCTCGAAGACGGAAGTGTGGGGATGACAGGCACGGGTGGGGCATTCCCACCAAATTGCTCAGACTTGGAGGCTCTCTCTGCAGATCTATGAGCGTAGATGACTGCCATGCCTTGACTGGAATAAGTGTCATATATGCTTGTGAACCCCAGTCTGGTGCTACAAGCAACAATGATTGCACTCCATCAGTCATTGCCTTCCGAATAGTTCGCATAACTACAAGCAACAATGATTGCACTCCATCAGTCATTGCCTTCCGAATAGTTCGCATAACTACAAGCAACAATGATTGCACTCCATCAGTCATTGCCTTCCGAATAGTTCGCATAACTAGATTGAACGGCGGAAAGGCGTACGCCTCAAGCCCTTTCCAGTTTTGTGCGAATGCATCTACTGCGAGAGCTTCAGGGTCAGGCTTCCAGGAAAAGAATGTTGCGCAGCGTCAATTTATGCGACTAGCAAAAAGATCAATCATGGGTTCTCCGTACACAGAAAAGAGATGGTCGCAAATGATCGGATCTAACGACCATTCTTCTCTGAATTGACGGGACTCATAATCTGCTTGATGATTCAATCTTCCTGGAATATGTGTGGCCACAAAACGAGTGTCATTGTTCCACGCCCATTCCCAAATCTCTTTTGTAAGCGACAGTAAGAAGAAGGAACGAGTGCCACCCATCTTGTTGATGTAAGAAATGGCAGTCGTATTGTCCATTTGTAATGTGACAACCTTGCTGCGCAACTGGGCTGCAAAAGCCTTAATGCCCAGCCAACATGCCAGGAGTTCCTTCTCATTAATGTGCTTATTTAATTCGTCTTCTCTCCATCGACCCCCTGTGCTTATACCACAGCAAACCGCTCCCCATCCGTCACCTGATGCGTCCGTAGTAAGGATGATCGAAGGTCCGGGGGTAATAATGTGTTCCCTGCTGAATTTAGATACTGTATCGCACCACCAGGATAGATCCTGTAGTGATTGTGCGGAAAATTCCAGTACTGATTCATAGGACTGATTGCGGATCAGAGGTGCTAACTGCCTTTGCAGGTTGCGAGAAAAAAGAACCGAAGCGCGAGATGCGATTGCAAGAGAATTCGCTCTCCCCAGAAATTCTGCTAATTCCCTTCCCTTGACTCTGCCTTTCAATTTCATGGCTGAGGCATGAGTTTTCATACGGTCGATCTTTGAATGGGGAACAAAGAATACCATTTCCTGGGTATCAATACCGATTCCGAGAAATTCGATTTTCTTCTGGGGAACGAGAGAAGATTTCTCATAGTTTACTTGCAAACCGAGGGATTCGATCAAAGAAATCACACGTTCAAGATGACCATTCAGAATTTCTTCTGACTCTGCTGTTAGGAACAGGTCATCAAGGTAGATAACACAACGGATACCCCAAGAACGAATACGTTCAACCACAGGTCGCATGACCTTGGTATATATCCAAGGGGCCGTGCAAAGCCCGAAAGGGAGGACCCGATAGTTGTATAAGATGTTATCCACTCGGAAACAGAGGAATCTTCGGTGGTCTGGATGAATAGGAATACTATGGTAAGCATCCTTAAGATCCAATTTAGCGCAGACAAAATTCCTCTCAACCATGTCACGTACCATTTCAATGTGTTCCATCTTGAAATGTTCACAAAGCATATAACGGTTCAGCGGGCTGAGATTAATTATTGTGCGTCTTCCACCATCCTTCTTAGGGATCACAAAGATTGAAGAAACCCAGACTTTGGAAATATCTTCAGTAACTTCAATGGCACCCTTAGCAAGTAAAGCCTGAACCTCTAGGAGGAGGGAAGCCGTTGTGGAAGCTGATTGGATTCGAGATGGCCAATTATCAGCATGGCAACTTGGAACTTTACGCGCAAACGGTAGCCGATAACCCCTTACTGCTTCTAGGACCACATTATCCGAAGTGATATCAGTCCATGCAGACAGGTTTAGATTCCCACAGTTTAGATCTATTCGGGTTGAATTGAAAGATTCTTGCCTGGTAGAAGTATTTGCCGCTCGTCCAGGAGTTGTTCGTTGAAGGGTCGCCAGACTCCGCCGCACTTCATTGGCTGGAGATGCTCGTTGAAGTTCTTGCATCAGGAGGGGCCCGAAGAGTGGCGGGCGAACTTCTTCTGTAGAGAATCTTGGCACGATTCCAGTCTTCTCAGTCGGCGCAGCTCGATACTGTGGGAGAGCTGTGCGTGGATCGATGTGGAGAGAACTGAAAAATTGAAAAAATTTTCACTTCTTCGTTAAGTAAGTAAATTGACAATGAAAAGGAAGAGCAAATATATTGTCAATATAACTTGATTACCGAAGTGCACGCTCTCTTCTGAGTGCAGTGATATCCTGCATCAGGATTGAAGAGAATCTGCCAGCCAGTCGAAGATATCCAACTGCTGCGCCAACGTCGCTCTTCTTAATCGCCGATGTAGCGAAGGCGGTGGCGTTCATCATGTTCGCGGTCAGTTCGTGCAGGGAGAAGAGACACGGCTCGCCCAGAGGAAGGCGATATCCCATTCCTAAGATATGAGAAAACATGATGGTCTTTCGATTAACAGTAGTATTTAAACTCTGTCATATTGTGAAAACAGAACTATGTTACAAACGATGTTAACCTGTCTTCCATTCATCATCGATTGCCGGGGCCAGAGAAAGGGGAGTGCAGAGAAGAGGGGAACTGCCGAAGAGTGCATCCCTCTCAGAGGCCGGCACAAAAGAACCTGCGGCCGCTCCCTCGAACTCCTCCAGTTCCGTCTCCGGAATCTTGACTCGTGTCCTCCTCTTCTTGTCTACCACTTCTGGAGCTGGTGGTAGTTCCGAGACTGTAAATTAAGTGTGAATGTAGATCAAGTTAGGTTACCAACTCTCAAAAGTAATGAAGGTTAACCTGCATCTGAGAATGAAGAAATCTTGGGTATTCTTCTTGAAAGAATACTTTTTCTCTCAGAAGGAGGTGGAGGCTCCTCCTCGTATTCCTCTTCCTCTTCTCCTTCAAATTCTTCCTCCTCGTCTAAGACATCATCGTCGTAGTCAACGAGAGAGGCTGTAGGATCCTTTGAAGGAGGAGGCTCTGGTCCGAATTCATCGTCCATCCTGAAAAACGGAGGAAGAAAGTGGAGTCACAACACAGAATCATTGAATGGTTCAAGGTGACGAAATACTTGTTATTAGAGAACATGTATTGAAAAGGAAAGGAGAACTGGGTCTCCTCTTCTCTCCAAGAATACTGGGTTCTTGGAGAGGGAGTGTATTTGTCCGCTAGAACTATTCCCGTGGTAAGTTACCTAGCCCAACTGTTGATTTCCGTTTGCGGAATCCTCTTACCCATCCAGAGGAGAGGCGTCCTGCCAGCCGGGAGGGCCGAGGTAACTCGCTGCTTGCTCTTGGATACAGTGAAGACCACCTGCAAGCAACGTTACTTGAACAAGGCAAAATAAGTCAAAATGTAGACTTGTAACATAACATATGAACAGAACTGGAATCTGAAAGGTAATCTTCAGACTATTTAGTCAACTTGTTGTTAAAAGTAAACCCGTCTAGTCTTAGCCGAAAGACGCCCGGTATGACCTTCATATCTTACGAAATAACCACCTAGACCGATAATAGCATGGTGCAACAATTGTTCTTGGTTGAGGAAACAACATACCCATCTGGGGGGCAAGTGGGAATGCCCGATTAAGGAATCCTGCCGCCAATCTGCGGAGGTGACCTTGATTTATTGTCTGAGGTAATAATCTAGCATCTGATTAAAGAAATAACCATACCCATCTGGAGGGACAAAAGGTATTCCCGAGTGAGGAATCTTCACCCATCGGAGGATGGGGTGCCACTGGGCCAATTGAATTCAACCAAATTAAGTGCACTGAAATAGTACCTTAAAAACGCAATACACATACGTAGCCGCCGAAAAATGCTTCCTTATGTCGTGCTCCTTCTTGCTTCCTGCCGAGGTCTTATTCAGAAATGGCAACTGCATATTAAGACTTTCGCCCAATGCGAGCTGCAATCGCCGAAATTTATGAATACACGGATAATCATCATACTCATCAGTGAATCTAACCTGAGTCATGGCGTTCAGGACTGTTTTCCAAACAGTTGGAATTTGCTCAAAAGTCGCGGCATCTAGATGATCACAGCCTCGTCTAGCTCGTCGTCACTTACAAAGGCGTCATCCATCCTTTCTGCAAAGAACAGATACCTTCTCTTAAAGTTTCCTGTTGAGGGTAATCCATCTATCCACTGGAGGGAGAAATTGTTACTTCCCGGCTGAGAAATATCTTTCCCCGAAGGGGGAAGGTGTCACTGGGGATTCCCGGCTGAGGAATCCCTTTTCCCAAAGGGGGAAGATGTCACTGGGGCTTCCCGGCTGAGGAATCCCTTTCCCCAAAGGGGGAAGATGTCACTGGGGCTTCCCGGCTGAGGAATCCCTTTCCCCAAAGGGGGAAGATGTCACTGGGGCTTCCCGGATGAGGAATCCCTTTCCCCAAAGGGGGAAGATGTCACTGGGGCTTCCCGGCTGAGGAATCCCTTTCCCCAAAGGGGGAAGGTGTCACAGGGGATTCCCGGCTGAGGAATCCCCTCCCCCAAGTCTCAACTGAGCCCAGTGAGGGGTAACCCAAGTCTCCTCTGAGAGCAATGGGTAGACAAACAGAAACAGCAAGCGAAGAAGTGGTACCTCGACAGGTAGAGCAATCGAAAAAACAAACCTTATCCATCGCTCTCAGCATAGGACGCCTCCATCCAAAGCAGCGAAACATCGCACGCCTCAGCCCGCCACTAGCGAGGCTCGTGAAACATGGGGCCGCTGTTAAACCAGCCGCCCAGCATGCGGCCTTTGGCCAGACGCATACCTCTTGATCGCACAAAAAGGAAACTGCAATTAAGTTAAAGCGAATAACCCTTAAACGAGAAGGGTTGAAACGAATGGTAAACTAATTATAATGAACCGTCTTACGCCGGATGAATCCACAAACGTAATATAATCTTAAAACGAAAATTCAACATACCACACTCTTCACGACTCAATCGTAGAATGAAGCTTCTCTCCAAAAGAGACGCCCTTATACGAGCCACTTACCGTATACAATAAACCTCTTCAAGAAATTTCCCTATTCAAAACCTGGCAGCATGCCAACATGGTGCCGGTCCACCTCCGGAATGGTAATCCACAATTATATGGTCGTCTATCTCCCACATAACCAAGATTACCCTTCCGAATGTGTACCTTACACCACACACAATAGTAAAACTTTATCGACATAGTTATTATTTGCTAATCCACAATTATTATTTGCTGTTTTGCTCGATGCATAGTGATGTTAGTTGCTTAAGGAATGGGTGACATACCGGCAGGGACATTCGACCTGAAGCTTGGCTCGACCTTCGACTCTCACGGCCGGGACAAGTCTACTTTCCATACGCTGAAGTGTACGTTTCGTTTGAATTGTCGCATTTTCGGATCCCCTTCTCTTCACAGATGATTTCAAGCCCAAGTCCGTTGCATCTGAAACAGAATCATTCATTGCTTTTGGCGGTAACGGAGACGTGCAGGTATTAAAATTGGCATCTTAACTTTTCCGGGAATTTTCCCTTGAAATATGGAAACATTTACAGGTAGCTTTTCCTGGGGAAAGCGACTCGCTCACAGTCTACAAGGGAGCATCGAAACCAGTTAAAGCGGACAAAGAGTGCTTGCTATTCTTCGATCCTGCTACTGGTCAAGTTCGTCTGGAGAAGCTTACATCAAACATCAGCGTCAAGAAAACCCGGTTTGTTTTCGTTTCTTTACTGCGCATATTGTTTTCTCTTTCTATGTTTTCACTGATCTTGTATTATTTTCCAGTGATATTGATTATGGAACTGAAAATGTCTTGCGGTGTGAAATCGCAAGATTACGAACTTCTTCACGTAGCTCTGCGCACGAAGAAGTGCGTCCACATTCTTCAGCTGCGGACCGAGAACGGTAAGAACTCATTGACTCCTGGCAAGCAGTGGTTCTTTGTTGAAGGAGTGACAATTCCTCTTCTTCTTCCAATTCTTCATCTTCTTCGAGTGACAGCGAATCGGAGGATGAGAAGAAGATTCCTTCCCCCGCCCCAGTCCAATCCGAAGCACTCCCGGAGACTTCTCACCCCACCGCCTTGGAGGCGGTGCTCCTACCCCAGGAGGTCTCTTTCCCCTTTGTCAGTGATTGCTGTAGTGCTCCAGCTCTGCTTGCAGAGCCGCCGTCTCTCTCGGAATTCCGAATCTTCGCGCTGGTCTGATAGTGGAAGTGATGACGATGAGATGGAGCGCCAGCTTGAGAAGGTCAGTCTCTTCCCTTTTTCTATCCAATCAATGTTGTTCAGGCAATCAGTGCTGATGCTGCTGCCCCTGCGAAGGCCGAGCCAGCCAAGGAGTCCGCCCCCAAGAGTGCTCTCTTCAATGATCTAGAGTTGAGTGAGAGTTCAGATGAGGACTGACTCTCTGTTTCCCTCTCATTCTCTTCACCCTCTCGTCTTCCTACGTTGAGTTCCAAAGGTGCCGCCTACTTGTCTTCATTCTTAGTTATCTTGTCTGGGTATTCCGTGTTCATTTTCTGTGATTTGTCGGTTTTTTAACGTGTTTATTGCTAGAATGTGTATAGAAAAGTGTGGTGTTTGTGCTAATCGCAATCATTCTCTTTTATTCTTTTCTTCTTTACGAATATTGTGGAAATACTGGACCATTGTCCTGTCAAAATGAAGCGGACTACGATTTGTACGAGCACGAGATGGTTGAGCAATTCATTTATGCATCCACATTGATACCATGAAAAAACAAGACATAACTCGTTTTGTCAAGAAACTAAAAAGAAACTGTAAGGTACGTTGCGTGGGGGGAATCTGTCGTTCTTTTTGTTTTGTTTCGACCCCGTTTTCCTTTTTACACCACTTAAAATTTCTCGATAGCAATATACACATGAACACGAAAATCTAGAATAACGACTGCATAATATTAAGGGTTCCATTCACTCGGGATTAAGAGAAGCGAATAGGAATATACACTCTTTGGAATTGCGAGGTCAGATATATCCAATGAGTGCAAGTTATCTCATCACTCAGTACCGTACCCTAATAAGAAGCACTGCAAATACATTATTGAACAAGTTCTGTTCGTATGAATATTGAGCAAAAATTCGCCGTATTTTCGAAAAGACAGGGACCAACAATTGGCTCAGAAATGATTCCACTCCATCCCATGATTACGGTGATCCATTTCGTAACGGTTGACAACTTCCTGCAAGCGGATTCTCTGGAGTTTGGCAGCGAGAAAAGGAGAGAGAGAGAGAGAGAGAGAGAGAGAGAGAGAGGGAGAGAGAGGATGGGGGGGGAGAGAGAGAGAGAGAGAGAGAACAACCCAACCTCTGCAATGCCGTGGTGCAGCCAGAGATGTCGAATTTTCGCATACATTTCCGCGTTCAGGTGTAGAGGATTTCCACGCCTGGAGAGAGACAGAGAGAGAGAGAGAGAGAGAGAGAGAGAGAGAGAGAGAGAGAGTAAACAGGGGATAGACCTGAAGCCCTGGTCAACTTCTCCGAACTCGTCAACGTAGGGCGCGGGTCGAATGCATCCCCTCTGCCGACTGGTCAACATCACCACGTGGCAGTCACGAATACTGAACAAATATCCTTCTCAAGTCTTCTACAACTCCATCTGCTTCAAGTCATCACTGCGGAATTACTCAGTGCTTACCGGAGGAATAGGCCATTGGGTCCCGAGCAGGTTGCGAGGTGTTGAGTACAGGCACCAATGTTCTCTTTGTTCACCTGATTGAGTAGAAAGAGGAAGGGTGGAGAGTGGGAGAGATCGACGCAAGACAAACCGTCTTTAGGCAGCAATAACTCTGTGAGCAGAGCAGCTTGCCGCAGAGAAGACACATCGTAGGCATCGAAGCTGTCTTCTCATCGATGGGAATTGATGGGCATCTGGGTGAAAAGGGATTTCAATGCATATGAAGAATGTGGGGAACTGGGTGTGTTGATTGCAGTGCAGAGCATAACAACTCGAGGACATAAAAAAGCAACCGAAATTTGGCAGCTGCAGAGATGAGATCGGAGAAGTCGTGAGGGAGGTCGATCAACTGATTGAGAGAGACGGGCTGAGTCGGCACTGCCAGAGGGGGGAAGGCAGAAGACACTGACGGAGACCACCTCAATCAAACAACAATCAATACTAAGCTAACATTCCCTCATTCGTGGTCCATCCGAACCTTGAAGAAGATTATCAAATAAAAAAAGGTATAACATGTCAAAGAGTTCGTCGACGATTCGAGAAGATAAAAGATGAAGAAGAGAAGGCGGGAGACCCATGAAGCGACAGATGGGATCGAAGCAGTCCACGGAAGGATCCCGAAGAGCCTCAGGAGGAGGAACCAGTCTCAGCGACTGGTAGAGAAGAGCGAGAGGGCGGAGGAAGGTTGATGTGGAATGGCGGAGAGTCTGAACAGGAAATCACTGGCACTTCAAGGAGATGGCAACGAACCGAGACAAGGCGACGGCAGTCCTTGAGAGGGGGCTTGCTGGGGTGGAGGATGGCCCACAGCTCTTCCAGTCGCTTCCTCATCTCCTCTGCTGTCTCCTCTTTCTCACTTTCAACGGCCATCTCCTCATCCTCCGAATCCACAAATGTTGCTATCACCTAAACCCTTCTTCTTGGATGTGACAGGCAAGGAATTGCTCATAAAAAAATTCCCATTCATACAAGGTAATTACAGCAGTCTGACGATTCACTGACTAAAATGGAGAGAAGGAGAGAGAGAGAGAGAGAGAGAGAGAGAGAGAGAGAGAAAGAGAGCGAGAGAGAGAGAGGAGTAGATATAAGGTGAGAGAGAGAGAGAGAGAGAGAGAAGAAAGATTAAAAGAGAGGGGGATACCTGGAAGTGGAACGCCACAAGGCCAAGCCTCATGACTTGTAGCTCGTCTACGCTCCCGTCGGGCATAAGCTCTCTCGAGGTGGGTGCCTGACGTCAAACAATCCCTCACTATACCTTTCTTGGACTCTGCTTATTTATCGTACATAAGGTATAATCAATCTGTTTCCGTCAACAGTTGGAGAGAGATGAATACACAACATCAGAACAAGAAGAAAATATTATATTTGAAGAATCGTTTCAAAAAGTAATATTAACCTTGATCCCCTTCGTGGTTCGTTCTCCATCCAGCCAAGTCCATCCAATGCACATCATCAGTTGCATCTGGAATGAGAGAAGAAGGATGAGATGAGAAGAGAGGATTCATGACAGAGAAAAGGCAAAGGCTAACGGTCAGAGCAAGAATGTCAACGTGGAGCAAGTTGAAAGTCGTTTCCTTCCTCTCCGGCGCGAAGAGCAGAGAAAGCGCTGACTGAAAAGAAGAACTGAAAGGTCTAGGAGGCCAGACCGGATCCCACCTTCTTCCGAGTGGCGGAAGAGGAAGGAGAAGACGCAGAAGCAGAAAAGATATCACTGCAGTTGTAGACTGCAGGAGGAGACATCGGAACCGAGGAAGCATTCCTTCAGTAAGGATGATGGGAGAGCGACAAAGATAATAGAAGAGAGACATGAATAATAGGAGAGAGACAAGGTAACCAACTTGATATCCAGAACAACGCTGGCTGGCCTGACCAAATTGCTCATTCGCTGGGTATCAAACGGATTCGAAACCTAAAGAAATTATATTTCATTTATACGTAAATAAAAGAATTTGAAGTACAATGGCATATCAAATGTTTGAAGGAGAAATATGTAAAAGTATAAAAAGAAAGAAAGCTGCAAAAAAAGCTACCGAAGAATGGAGAAGAATGCGAAGCATCACTCGGATGAGCTCAGTCAGGGGCTGCATGTTCCAGGAGACAATGGCAGACAACCGAGACAGGTACATCACACAGTCACGCTCAAACATTTCCCTATGCTCTCTCCCTCTCTCTCTTTCTCTATCTCTTTCTCTGTCTCTTTCTCTGTCTGTCTCTTTCTCAGTGCTGAAATAGGTCTGACCCACGACATCGTTGTAACCCCCGGGCTGAAGGCCCGGGACAATTTTCGTCTCTTTCCCTCTCTCTCTCTCTCCATACCTGACGAGTATTGAGTGCACCAAAAAGAGGCTTCTTCTCGATCTCCGAGATGGCAGCGACAGTTCGCATGACATGGATTGTCGTTCTCCACACGGCAACAGTGGACGAGAAGGAGCGAGCCTCGTCTGCGTCGCTTTCCGTCTAAAAGTCACGGTAAAGAGACCCCTTTCCACCCATGGAAACCCCTCTACACTCCACAATCTATTATTTCCTCTCTGTCATTCATGGATGAAACCTTCATGAGGAATTTGCTGAAGTTCCGAACGGATTCTTCGTAAGCGGCCATTGAAGGAGGGACACTGGAATTTGATGAGTACATTGTATGTCGATTAAAGAAGAGTTATAACCAACATTCTCTTGTTGAGTTTGGCGAGAATAGTTGCAGGGAGAGTCTTGAGAATGCCGGACAACATCGTAGGGATGGCATTGACACGACGTTGAACCGCTTCCGCCAACTAAAGCAAGGTTTCCTTCCTCAGTCTTCGCTTCTGGGAGAGAAGAACAAACATCAGGTCGTCGCTCAGGGCGCTCCTCAACCCGAGGCAGAACCGGCGGAACTCCTCCCTCTTCTTCTTCTCTTTCTTCTTCTCCTTCTCTCCCCTCCTCACGACGGCGCATTAGCATCACAAGTTCTGAAAGTACAACTTCACTCGTTCAAGACTCTCCAGAATTGAAGAAGAAACCGACCTTGGTCATCAATCATATCTGCGTCATCCATGTCTTCCATTAAGACGATTCCTTCTGCTTCCACATCTACGTCATTCTGGATGTTGATCTGAGGGAAGAAAAGGGAATGAATGGAAAAGGAAAAGAAAGGAATACCTGACGAGCAAGAGCAGGTGGTGGAGAAGGGGCTCGGAGGGGAGCCGGAAGGGGCAGCAGAGGGGCCAGTGAACCACTCTGAAGAAGGAAATCAAAGTCATGCCATTGCCATAAATCGAAACCTGGTCAATGAGCAGATTCATTTGGGAGGCAGACGGGACTGAACAGGAGAGAGAAGGATCCAGGCCAAGGGAGGGGGAAGAGGTGCCTTTCTCTCTGCTCTCCTTCTCCTTCTCTCTGCTCAGTTCAACCAGAGATCGTTCCGAGTGAGATCTGATGGGGAAAAAATAAAGTTGAAGAAGAAAGGAAAAGTAAGTAACCTCTTCCTCGAGTGCTTCGGCTGCGCGACTGCAATGAAGCGACGAATCTCATCCACCCACAACTCGAAAGTCTCATCACTTTGAGCGGGGCGGTTCTGGGAGAAACCAGGAATGGCGAGAAGTTGAGGGGCAGGCAAGACAGGCAGAGCAGCGTTGGCAAGACGCTTGCAGAGAGGACACGTGTACTCCCCTCCCTCCGAGTCAAGCAGCCGACCCCCACCCAGGGCTTGCCGTCCACGAGTCCGTTCACGAACCAGAGTAGCATCGTAGAGGCTGAAGGATGGCAATGACAGGAGAGAGGGGGAACTGGCGCATACCTTTGGTAGCACTCCAGGTGCATCGTGTGAGAGCATGTTGATGTCTCCTTTTCTCCCTCCAAGCATGAATTCACAAGGAATGATTCCAGTCGAATATCGATTGAATTCGTGCGCTTCGTGAACATCTGCGATCTGCATAGGTAAACCTTTAATCACATCTCTTCATTTTGTAAAAAGAATTTAGATATAAGAATAATCAGACTTCTGGACAAGAGCTGCACAAACGAATCGGCTGCTGTCTCGAGTGAGGGCTTCTTCCTCTTGGCACACCACACAAGTCACCAGCCGGCTATGCACCTCAATACATCCATTCACTTTCTCTTCCCCTCTCTCTCTCCTCCCTCTCTCTTTCAACCTCTCCCCCTATCCTTCAGCTCCATCCCTTACTCTCTTTAACCTCAAGAACCCTCGTCTTATTCGGTCCAAGACAGACGGTGAACTGATTCGCTTCATCATCAAGTCTGAAAAGAGATCTTCTATCTGATGATGATAAGTCAGAGAAAGAACTGACAGAGCGGGGGCGTCTTCATCCTCATCAAATGCACTACGAGTGATTCGAGAGGGTGGCGGCTGCAAGAGAACGAAGATGAATGAGAAAGAAAGATCCATTCTTTACATTTTCACTTCCAGTCGGGACAGCCGAGTTGCTTGCTTTCACTTTGGCCTGTTCATCGTGGTCCTCCATCTCCGTCTGGTATTGATTCATAAAGGTCTTCTGCATCTTGCTCATCTGAAACCATATAAAGAATCTTGAGTACAGCTACTCTTTTCCTCTCTCCCATAAACTCTATAGGTTAAAATGGTGCCCTGTCAGCAAAATAGCTGAAAATACGCTCGGATTCCATAATCAGAAGGCGTTAAGCAAAATTAAGGAACGAGGTATACAACTGATTTAAAAAAAATTCCGGTCTTTAAAAGTAAGTATATCTCATGATGCTTTTAGCATATCCTTTTTAAGATATCGTCGCTAGCCTGCAGCATAGCCTTGGCCCTCATCTGCGAAGCCCTTTCAGTCCTGATCTTCTTTTTGGCAGCCTGCTCCTCTGCCCCTGCATCCCTCTGCTGGCCTATGTTGGGTGATTCATTCTGAGTTGTTGTGCCAGTTCCATCTAATCCATCTCCTGACTTCTTTGCAATAGTCACGAGCTTCTCCACTTCTTTCGCTTTCTGTAACTTTGTTCTTCTCTCTCTCAGTCTCCTCTCTCTATCGCACTGGCAGTCTTCTCTCTCTCGCCTCTCTCTCCTCTCTCTCTCTCTCTCTCTCCTCTCTCTCTCTCTCTCTCTCTCTCTCTCTCTCTCTTCTATGTGAACCTGAATTGTCCATGCGAGAAGATGTTCATATGGCTGTGCCTCTGCCGTCCCACTCAGTCCTTCCATGGATTGGAGCAGCCCGGTCTGGCAAAGACTTTCAGTATCGAGCAAAGTTGAGTGAGAGTGCACAAGAGACTAGAAAATTAAACCTGGCGAGCGACGGAAAGGAAGTCGAAGGAAAGTGGAGAAGCCGCTTGCTCGTGTAGAGCGATGCCAGTGACATGGAGAACGCGGTGCAGAAGATTCTCCGAGGAAAAGCGGTTCCTCTTTGATGTTCGATCCAACACAACCTGCCATATTAACATCACTTCTTTCCTTCCTCGAGAGGAAACCAACCTTGAGAGTGTTGATAAGGAGAGGAGAAAGGAGAATTCGAGAAGCGGGAGTGAAAAGAACTTGGAATGGAATCGGTGCGGGAGGGGCGCACGCTTGGATTCTCCTGCAAGAGATGCTTCTGATACAATTAAGACTGGAAAAGGCAGAAATGACGGACTTATCCATGGTTGCCCGAATCTTGCGTTGGTACTGCTCAGCCATGGATGAGTTGGTGCGGGAGTAATGATAGAAGAACGAGTCGTATCTGTACATAATATCACAATGTTTTCCTTCTTATAAATACAGGAAATCCGAGAACCTGTCGAGGAATTGGTCCTTCAGAACGAAATGGCCAGGACCAGTACTTGAGACGCGCCTTAAAGAGAAATAGTAGAACCTCTATGACGAAGAGAACTAGCAAGGAATGTTAAGAAGACCTCTCACTTGAACTCGCCAACTTTCTCAACTGCAGAATTAAGAGAAACACGCTCAAGAAGAGGATCCGAAGCGAGCTTCGACTGCATCTGCAATGAAACAGGATGAAGAGAGAAGCATGAAGAGGAAGACAAACATGGCTGAAGGTGTGGGGCCCAGCAGCAAGGATGTGAATGACTTCCCTCTCGAGCATCTCGATTCTTGTGCACATTCCCACTCCCGGTCGGTATCTCTCGCCTGAGAACGCACTATAATTGAGAGGAACGGAAAGACATGACTTACTGGTGATGTGAATAAGAAGAGAGAGCATTTCCTCAGCGAGAGTCACGGAGATCCTGCTCATTTCATCCATTTCCATCTTCCCCTGTCCCTGCCGAATGATTCCATCAAAGTTGCTCTCCGCCCACTGCACAACTCGGAATCGACTCATGACATGGGCGATGAAGTCATCCACATTCTTAGTCAGAGCCGCGCCGAGCTTCAACCATAATCATTTCTAGTTTCAATCTTATACTTGTAAGCATCTTCATTGACCTATTCAAGAAGAAGAAAGACTTGCCTGGAGCATCAGAATGTCTTGGTCGAACATTTCCCCCCGGCAAAGTGGAGAAAAGTAATTGTGAATCTGATTGACCAGAGAGAAGCCATTTCGACGCCACAACTGAGCAGCGGCTTGGGCGCAGAGTACAAGAACTCTCAAGAGATACCAATCGGATTCTTCCCAGCTCATTTAAGAAGGAAACGGTACGCTAGATCATCAACAACACCAAGTTACAAAGAGAAAAGTTCACACCGTTCATAGGTTAATTATCCAATGGGAAAAATGTAAAGTGCACTAAATGCTCGAACCTCAGTGGCATTTCGTACAAGTCAGCACCGAGATTCTTTATCCTTCGCTGCAATTCAGTGTGGATTGGGTTGTTATCTGCATTCGAAGGGAGCAGATAGGAGTTGAGAGAAGAGGGGACAGCCAAAAGGCCAGCCAACAAGCGGGGCAGGGGCTGGTGGATTGACACCGCCTGACGGAGCACGTCGAAGGCACGCACTGTGTGACGACCGCCGTGCACTTAGAGAGAAAGAGAGAGAGAGAGAGCGAGGAGAGAGAGAGAGAAAGAAAGAGAGAGGAAGAAAGAAAGAGAGAGGGAAAAAGAGCGAGAGAGAGAGAAAGAGAGAGAGAGAGAGAGAGAGAGAGAGAGAGAGAGAGAGAGGATAAGAAGAAAGAAGGAGAAAGAAAAAGAAGAAGAGAAAAAGAAAGAAAAAGACAAAGAAAAAGAAAGAAAAAGACAAAGAAAAAGAAAGAAAAAGACAGAAAGAAAAGAAAGAAAAAAAAAGAAAGAAAAGAAAGAAAAGAAAGGAAAGAAAGAAAAGAAAGAGAGAAAGAGAAAGAAAGAAATGAAAGAGAGAGAGAGAGAGAGAGAGAGAGAGAGAGAAAGAGAGAGAGACGGCATAGAAAAGGGAGAGAGCAGAAGTACATTTTGACAAGCATAGAAAAGAGTGTACCTGTGACAACATCGTGAGTGGCACCGAGCTCTTCGGTTTCTTTTGCCAGTTCAGCCTGAAGAAGGCCCTCGACTGCCTCGAGTGCAAGGAGAGTCACTCGTTCATGCACTTCCGGCTGCAGATGTCTTCTCATAGAATTCTGCCTCCTCTCCCCCCTCGCCCCCCCCCCCTCTCTCCCATCGCCCCCCCCCCTCTCTTCCCTCGCCCTCTCTCACCCCTCGCCCCCCCCCCCTCTTTCTCCCCTCGCCCCCCCCCTCTCTCTCCCCTCGCCCCCTCTCTCTTCCCTCGCCCTCTCTCCCCTCGCCCCCCCTCTCTCTTCCCTCGCCCTCTCTCCCCTCGCCCCCCCCCCCTCTCTCGCTCCCCTCGCCCTCTCTCTCCCATCGCCCCCCCCTTCTCTCCCCTCGCCCTCTCTCTCCCATCGCCCCCCCCCCTCTCTCTCCCCCGGGCCTCTCTCTCCCCTCGCCCCCCTCTCTCTTCCCTCGCCCCCCCCCCCTCTCTCTCCCCTCGCCCTCTCTCTCCCCTCGCCCTCTCTCTCCCATCGCCCCCCCCCTTCTCTCCCCTCGCCCTCTCTCTCCCATCGCCCCCCCCCCCCCTTCTCTCCCCTCGCCCTCTCTCTCCCATCGCCCCCCCCCTCTCTCTCCCCCGGGCCTCTCTCTCCCCTCGCCCCCCTCTCTCTTCCCTCGCCCCCCCCCTCTCTTTCCCCTCGCCCTCTCTCTCCCCCCGCCTCTCTCTCCCCTCGCCCTCTCTCTCCCCTCGCCTCTCTCTCTCCTCGCCTCTCTCTCTCTCCTCGCCCTCTGTCTAACATGGCTGGCCGCCCATGCAAGGAAGAGAGTGAGGGCCTCTTGGCTTCTCAGCTGAATGTTGAATGCAGTCTCCCACTCCATCTCCCACACTTGATGTTCTCCAGATTGTCGCTTCACTTCATCCATTCCCTGTAAGAATCACATCCTGAGTCGACCCATAAGTAACTCTCTCTCTCTCCTCTCTCTCTCAGTCACTCTCCAAACTTATTTTGAGTCATTTCTGGTCTCGTTAACCTGAATAAGATGCAAGAATTTCAGAAGATATTGGAATCCCTCGACAAAATTCTCTTTCAGTGCAGGAGTCCATTCTTCCACAGCAGGAATCTGATTCAGCATGTACCTAAAAATAGACCTATTTCACGAAATATTAGAACCAACTAAAGTCGACATATGTCAATGTGAAAAAGAACAGCGGATATAATCGAAATGACAAGAAATAATAAGTCAACATGCATACACTTGGTCTCGCATCATGTGGAGAGCTCTCTTCAAATTCGCAGGGTAGGAACGACCAGTGAAGTCAAAGCGACCACGACCACGGACATCCGTGCCACTTACTGAGAGAGGAGAAAAGATAGGCAAGAGAGATAGAGAAGATCAGAGAGACAAGAGGGATAGAGAGGATCAGAGAAGCAAGAGAGAGATAGGGAGGAATCAGAGAAGCAAGAGAAAGATAGGGAGGGATCAGCGAAGCAAGAGAGATAGAGAGAGGGATCAGAGAAGCAAGAGAGATAGAGAGAGGGATCAGAGAAGCAAGAGAGATAGAGAGAGGAATCAGAAAAGCAAGAGAGAGATAGAGAGAGGAATCAGAGAAGCAAGAGAGAGATAGGGAGGGATCAGCGAAGCAAGAGAGATAGAGAGGGATCAGAGAAGCAAGAGAGATAGAGAGAGAGGGATCAGAGAAGAAAGAGCGATAGAGAGAGGAATCAGAGAAGCAAGAGAGAGAGATAGGGAGGGATCAGCGAAGCAAGAGAGATAAAGAGAGGGATCAGAGAAGCAAGAGAGATAGAGAGAGGGATCAGAGAAGAAAGAGAGATAGAGAGAGTAATCAGAGAAGCAAGAGAGAGATAGGGAGGGATCAGCGAAGCAAGAAAGATAAAGAGAGGGATCAGAGAAGCAAGAGAGATAGAGAGAGGAATCAGAGAAGCAAGAGAGAGATAGGGAGGGATCAGCGAAGCAAGAGAGATAGAGAGAGGGATCAGAGAAGCAAGAGAGAGATAGGGAGGGATCAGCGAAGCAAGAGAGATAAAGAGAGGGATCAGAGAAGCAAGAGAGATAGAGAGAGGGATCAGAGAAGCAGGAGAGATAGAGAGAGGAATCAGAGAAGCAAGAGAGATAGAGAGAGGGATCAGAGAAGAAAGAGAGATAGAGAGAGGAATCAAAGAAGCAAGAGAGATAGAGAGAGGGATCAGAGAAGCAAGAGAGGAGAGAGAGAGAGAGAGGATTAGACAGACAAGTGGGAAAGTGGGATAGGGAGGATCTGAGAGGCAAGAGTAACAGCGTGAAAGGACAGGCACCGAGACTTAGAGAAAAGAAGACAAGAGAGAGGAGAGAGAATAGAGTGAGTGGGAGAGAGACGCAAGGAAAATATCGTGAAAGAGGGAAAGCAGTATGAAAGGGAAGAGAGACAGACGCAGAGACATAGAGAAAGGACTTTCGCAGACCGGAGTAGTTCACATACGCCTCGCAGTGGGTGAGAAGAGCCAGGAAAATCTGCTTCAGACCCGACTCTTCCGCAATCAACTTCCTAAATAAAGAGATCTAATTGTGGCATGTATTTAGATTAGGTTAAAAGAAACCTCGCAATGGGTGGCACAGTGAGAACTTGTACAGAAAGAGAGACAATTGAGACGTCGTGGTCATGATCATCGTCAATGAACTCGCGGTGCAACTCCTCGTAGCACGAAAGGGCAAAACATTTTTTCCACAAACTTATATTCAAAAATAAAAAGACTAAGTAGTTCATATAACTTTTTATATGAAATTTGTCCATAGAAAAGAAACCCGTAGAAACTGGCGGGCGAAGTGAAGTTTCTGATCAAGATTCATCAGAACAGTCTTCATCAACAACTGGTGGAAACAGCCTCGCGCAGTCTTCCACATTCGTCTAAACAAGTTCTATTGTAATTATGCTCGGCTGCCTTTTAGAGATCAGCTAACTAAAGAAAATCATATTAAAAAGAAGAACAAAAAGAGGAAATAGAACTAGCCTGTCAGCTTTCATAATGAGAGAGAGGAGGCTGTCCTCGCCATTCAGCCAAGCCGAATCGATGACTTCAGATGGAACATCACTCTCAGTGTTATCGCAATTGTCCACCTCAACAATGAGTAGAAGAGATAAAAGAACGAAAGAATAAAGAAGCAAACCTCCATGGCTGAAGGGGAGCCACTCTTGTACCTCTGCTCAAGAAGAACCTCTCCAATAATATCGCATATCAATGCTGAAACAATGAACTGCTAGACATAGTACCTAATTTACAAGGGAAATGAATGTTAATCAATAGGATACTTGTATTCCCAGTGCCCAGTAACTCCAATGGGATGAATTTCAGTTTCTTTTCGTCTATTGAAAAATTTTCTTTTGCTGTAGGAAATGAAGTGAAATGCTCTGGAAGAAGAGTGAACAGACGAAAGGCAGATGTCTGTTGAAGGAGCCAAGACAGAAGAGAAAGCGCGAGTGCCTGGTGGCAAGCCAGCTCGTTCTCCACAACCAACACCTCCAGAGGCCCGCTCTTCTCCGTTCGTCGGTTGCTGTCTCTTGAGGTTCGTCGCTGAGCATTACAAAGTCAATGCCATCCATTCAACTCTTCATTCAATCCACTATCAAAGTGACATTCAGAAAAACATCTCAAGAACGATAGAAGTTGCTTACCCGAATCTCAGTGGCGACTCGCTCGCAGCTTTCCTTCGAGCCGGCGTAAACTGAAGTCCTCCCTTCGCGGTCCACCACCGTAGCCAGCAACATGGCCTGCTCCTTCGTGCAGTGCAGGGCCAAGTCAAGGGCGCGGATCACCTGCACAACTCATCATCTTCCCTCTCCGTTCTCCTCTCCCCCCCCCCCCCACTCTTCGTTTCCCTCTCCGTTCTCTTCTTTTCTCCCCACTCCGTTTCCATCTCCCTCTCCTCCAAACTCACGGCATCATATGTGTGAGTTTCATCGTTGTAGAGAATCGTTTGGAATGGCCGAAGACTTTCCACACCACTTTTGAGTCTGAAATTGCTTCTGAAGAGTGTGAAATACTAGATATAAGAAAGACCGAGGGAAGTAGAGAGCGAGAGCCTGCTTCTTATTCCATGTGATGACCCGGGCGGAATACTCGAGTAGTACAACAGTCATCTGCCGCAGTCTTTCTTGCATCGGAGCGGGCAGAGAAAGATCAACTCTGCAGAGCCATTTCAAGTGTCCAGAGAGGACCGAGATAACTGAGAGAAAGCGAACTTGTCAATGTGTTGGTGGCTGTGAATGGAGCAAGAGTGACCAGACCGCCACGCATCTCGGTCTCCGCAGTCACAATACCCAGAACCACCCGAAGTGTACATCTCCAAATGGAATCATTGACAATTCCGTTTCTGCATATCGGAATCTAACTCGATATCGGTGGTCCTTATGCACGGAAACAACGAAGCATTCTTGACACAATACACATGTTGGATCCACGGCGCACTCTCTCAAGAAAAGAGGAAATGACAATTAAGGATGACGAAGATGGAAGAGAACGCACTTGCACGAGTAAGTCGGCTCTCCTTCCTTGAAGACATAACCGCAGATCTGGCCGGGCCTTCTCTGGCCAGGAGTTGTTCCCGCTTGATCATTCAGCACAACCAATGATGTGTTTGGGGCGCCTAAATGCGATAACTAAATAAACAGTTCTCGAGGAGTAAGAATCCACGTCGTAATCTAACAGAGACGTGATTGCTTGTTAGTGGAATAGGCAATTCATAGACACAAATGGAAAATGTATCCTGACCTTCTGGCTCTCGTGAGTCCGCGGCACTGCTGCTCTGTCCCTGATCTGCACAGAAAGCAGCGGCCATCGACGCAAGCAGTTTCTCAGCTTAATCAGTATCGTTACGTCGTATATATGTACATCGTAAATATATTAATATGTATGTACATATATATAAGTAAATGTTATTCGGCGTACCAACTGCATTGTCGTCAACTGTGCATTCCCAGGGATGCTCAGAATTCGGAGAAAACACCTAAACATGCATTTAGTAACTGGAAAAGCCGACACAAAGACATACTTTCAGACAAGCAGTACTCCAGTGCTGATAAAGAAGCTCTCGGGCACCTTCCCAGTCTTCACGATTCACTGCTTTCACGATGTCATCAATCATCTGAAAGTAAAAAAAGGTAGATTCAAAACATTCTAAGAAAAAAAAACACAGATGACAAAATGAAACATTACGGGTTTTTTGCTTCAAAATGCAATGCAAAGAGTACGGATTATAGCTTGTAGTTAAGTAGAAGCGAGAGAACTAGAAAGCTCTGGTAAAAAGCAAATTGCAAATAAATGGTAATGGCCAAGTATCCCTGTGTTTTGGCCAAATAATGGCGCAAGACTACTAGTTTACTGAAGTACTCGTCCTACCATTAATGAACCATTTTTGCGAAATATTGCAAGTTTTGCACCATTTCACCATTACCTCGCGGGGAATTGGACCATTCGCTTTTTACCAGAGAGTGCGACAGCTTAGGTGAGAAAGGTGCGCGGCGACGCAGAGAGGGAAAAAGAGAGGGAATCTGGAGAACATCGCCTAAAACATCGACGATTGCACCATACACGACACCAACTATTCATATCGCTCAAGTAAAAAGCGAATGGCAAATAAATGGTTCAGTAATGGCCAGTAATTACCGTACAAACACGGTAGTTAACTGATACGCGTTTCAGCAATAATGCACCAATAGTGAACCATTAAACAAATTTCTCCGCATTAACCTTTCAATACAGTGGCTTTAACACGCATATAATGCAAACTTAACTGGCACTTCACACAGCATTTTTGAGCCATTAAATGGAGTACTGTAGGGTGGTTTGAACCACACTAAAAAATATTTTTCTGCGATTTAAATATTGCATTCCATTTCTCTGCTATTAAATGGCGTACTGTTGTTTGGTGTGAACCACACCAAAAAATTACCTGGGCCTTTTATTCACTTCCACAGATGTGACGAAAAATTAAGATATTTACCAAGGAAAAAAGCATACCAAGAGAAGAGATAACGAGAAACCGAAAGGCAACGATAAATGAGCGATAACGAAGACAATTAAGTGGCATGGTTTGGCATGGTTAACAACCTAAAGTGTGGTACACAAATAGTGAACAAATACTAGTATGGAAGCATTAACAACCTCAAGGACATTCTAAAAAATGGGAAATGGGCGGGGATTCTAGTCTTAGTATGGAATTAAAAGACAGGGTAATCACTCGTAGGTAAACTCGAACATTAATTCAGTGGTTGTCCGTTTTTAAAGACAATGCATCTCCGAGCTCCGTTGGCCATCATCATCGAACTCCTGCCCGTCTTCTACTTCCTCATCATCGACATCAACGTCATCAATAGACGACACTGGAACTACAACAAATACAACACGAAAACCCTCACTCTTACAAGAACCTGCTCGTTGCTCTTCCTCGATGGCAGTCAAATTATCGCTCGATTACCTCCTAATCGACAAAAGAGGCCAGACATACGAGCGTGGCCGAAATTGAGACCTAAAAAGAAGCACATCATCATACTCTACAGCAAAGCCAGCTATAACCTACATTTTGCTCCAATCGATGATATTGCTTCGTAAAATGTAGGAAAAAACACTCAGAAGCTCCTGAAAGACAAAAACTTATATAAGAATAAACCAATTCGGCTAAAATAATGATCCTTTAAAATCATACCATGAGCAAACCTTTCAGACGACATTAGACGTCTCGGTCAAAAAAAAATCGTTCAAACTCTTCAATAACGAGCCTGAAATCAACAAACGACATTAAACAACAGCAGTAACCATTCAATCAAGGCTGTTCAACTTTCAAGTCTTCAGCTCAAGTCAAGATAGCAGTGCATTTAAATACACATTTAATCTCCCGCCAATGAATATGATTACAGAATGCTGATATTCCAGCCAAGACTTTTCAAATTTATAATGGCCAATAAATGCCCAAGTAATGGCCAGCTAATGGCGCAAATCAACTAGTTTACTGATACTCGTCCTACCATTAACGAACCATTTCCGCGAAATATTAGCAATTTTGCACCAGTTGCACCATTACCGCGCGGGGAATTGGCCATTCGCTTTTTACCTGAGTCGTTAAATTGCGATCATAAACAGTATTCAGCCCCTATAATTTATTTAACAAAATATGATGTTGTACATGTGAACATGTATTGCATATGTATATATACATATATATGAGACCCTAATTCTTTTTAATATGTCCTTTATCTAATTTATCACTGAAAATTAGTCATTTGCACCAGGTTTGTTAGCACTTGAAAAAACTAGTCGCAGGCGACTGCTGTGAAATTATGGAAAGAGGAGAGACAGAGAGAAGACAGAGAAACGAATGTGGGTGGAGCCAGCGAACCGCGACGCGATGCTGTCGCGGATGAACAGGACTGGTCGGCGAGACAGAGACAGAGACAGACAGAGAGAGAGAGAGAGAGAGAGAGAGAGAAAGAGACAGAGAGAAAAAGAGAGAAAAGAGTGAGACCAAGTATAAGTGGAAAAAGAAGCAGGATGGACGGTGTGGAGAGAAGGAGAGATTGTCTGAGGCGAAAGAGTCGTCTTACAGCTGCAGCTCGCGCCATCCTTGCATTCACTTTTACTCTTCTCTCAGTCTATGCACCTTTCTTTGTCATCTCTCTCTCTCTCTCTCTCTCTTCCCCTGTCGCTCTCTCACCATTCTTTTCTTCTCACCAACCGCGACGACATTGATTGTTCGCGCGCTGACTTGTCGCGGTAGCTGGATCAGAGTGAAGAAGTGCGACTTGGAATCGTCCGTTCCAATGATGGCACAATGGACAGACTCGAGTCGTACGATGCTGATCCAGCAGTACCAGTCACGGCCGATCCTCTGGGATCGTCGAGTGAACGACCTCAACTCGCGAGTTTCGAAGGTTCGGTTGTTCTCTGACTCCCCTTTGATTGTTTGAATAGCAGGCTGACGCATTGAGCACTGTCACTTCCCTGCTCAATGAAGCCTTCTGCCCACTCGTTACTAAACGGCAATACACAGGTGAATACTTCATGCGAGAGAATCAGAGAGAGCAGAGAGAATATTCATTGTCTATTTTGTTATTAATGCGTTCCTATTAATGGCACTGAAAATGAGATAGATAAGAATAAGATGTAGGTAAGCCTAATTGTAAGATGTACTAGGAAACTCGATATCTACCTTGCAGTTGATGATGTGAAGCAGCAATGGAAGAATCTGAAAGACACCTTTGTGAGAAAGCAAAGATGGGTCAACGAGGGAAAGTCAGTCATTCTTTACTCTTTACTTTTCAATTCTTACTGTTTTGCCTATTGTTCTTACAATGTTCATATATTTACTTCAGGTACTCAAGAGATCCTCAAGAAGAACCTTCCTGGAAATTTTATCGATTACTTAAGTTTCTGGACTGCTCCGACGAATCTTCGTCTCCAGGCAGTCCAGCTACTCTCTCAAACAGTTAGTCATGGCTAGATTGAAAAAAAATCGCTTTTACGGAGTACGATTGCGCTGAGGAGGAGGGGAGTGAGAAAGCGAGAGAGAGAGAGAGAGAGAGAGAGAGAGAGAGAGAGAGAGAGATAAAGGGATAGAGAAAGCCGCTTGAGGTGGTCTCTGCGACAAGCCGTCGACCCCTCTGCCCAGTACATCGTCGGCCTCTCTCTCTCCATCCGCAGGGAACTCGAATGAAGTGCCGGAAGGAGGAATGGCTACGACCCTGAGCCCCTCCCTCCACTCCCATCCTCATTCCCATTTCCATGCACTGCAGCGGCTGCCGCCTTCATCTCATCGTCTGCCCATCCAGGCACTCGATGCAGAATTGTTGAAGAGTCTGTTGAAGCAGCAGCAGAGTCTCTCAACGGGGTTCATTCCTTTCATTCATCTACTAGTCCGTGCAAAATATCACCTTTTCTAGCCGTATCCATTTATTTATGCTTGGGTGTTTTGCAGGATGAAGCAAGAAATAGCGACGATATCTCATGAATCCACTACCTCTTCCGAGCAGGTCGATCTAGAAAGAGGAGAAGAATACATTGAATTGTATTGAATGCATCCTCTTAGATGATGTCTCTGCTGGCTTCCCTCCACGCGTCCACTTCTCTCCCCCAGTCGACTGTCTCTCTTCAGAGACCTCTCGACTCTGAAGATGATGACACGAACACATCGATATCTCCATCTTCATCCTCTTCGGCCGAGAAGGAGAAGTCCTCTTTCGAGTCTTCTCTCCGCCCTCTTCCTGCCTGCTCCTCTCATTCCACAGCTTCTCTCGCTCCCCTTCTCCTCCCTCCCTCTCACTCCTCCGCTTCCTCATCTCTCTTCTCTGATTCAAGGCCTTCCATGAGCGTTGAGAGTGCTCTGCGACTCTCTTCCTCTCCTCTCGAGCCGCCTGCTAAGAAAAGGGTTCGCTACTTCACCGACAGTTTTGTCTACTTTTTCCTCTCTCTCTCTCTCTCTCTCTCTCTCTCTCTCTCTTTCTCTCTCTCTTTCTCTCTCTCTCTCGTTCTCTTTCTCTTGTTCTCTCCTTCTCTCTCTGCCGCTCTCTCTCTCTCCCCTCCCTCATTCCCCATTCTCTCCCTCTCTCTCGTTCTCTGTCTCCTCCCCCTTTCCCCATTCTCTCTCTCTCCCTCTCTCTCCCCTCTTGCAGAAGTCGTACGAGAGTCGAATAGCATCTCTAGTGGCGGCTAACATGTCGACTCTGTCGTCCGCGGCGTCTCCTTCCCTGGTGTCCCCCCGAGATGTTCCCTCTGCCTATCGTCTGCCGGATGTTCCCCTCACTCCCCTATCGGCCGGCCCTCTCCTGACCCCCACAACTCCCTCCGGTGAACTCGACGAATTCGCGCATTTTGGTGCAATGGTCTCGGCAAATCTGAAGCGGTGAGTGCGGGAGAAGAGATGAATGGATGAACTGTACTTGTTGAGGATGGCGACGGACCACTCGCGCGCCGCGGCTCTTCGACTGCAGAAGAGCATCTCTGACATCATCTTCGAGGCGAACATCCAAATGCTCCCCAAGTGATTCCCTCTACAGATACTCACTCTTTATGCTCCGTCACTTTCATCGCTTCGAATAGCCCGGTCTTGTTACTGGATAGGCCATGAATGGCAGAGTACAGATTCCGGTAGATGGCATCTTTACCCTCAGAAGAAAGAGGAATAGAGAAAGAGAGATGAAGAGTAGACCTCATTACTTATAGAATGGCCAAATGATTGGAGAGATTGGATAAGCCGTCAATTGTATCGATTACCTCTGATTGCAGAGCCCCTGCATAACCCGCCTTTGTTCTTCTTGCTGGTAGCCATGTATTCCTTATCCATTGATGCCTGTTCTTAAGTGTGAAGCGACTTGGCTTGCCTGGCGCGGCCCTTTCTGGGTACTCCCTACTTCCCTGCTGGTTAAAGCATATGAACACCATATCATTATTTTATTCTCTTCTTCTCAGCAAGACAGAATTATAGGCTTATCAATAAGTTAAGAAGTGATACACAGTCGACTCAGAACTCGGGGAGAATAGGGTGACCGAACATAAAAGAGAAATCCTCGAGTACGGCATTTATAAGGAGAGGAAAAGAACGGAAGGGAATAAAGAACGGATTACGCATAGTAGTTGAGAGAAGTCTTCTTCTTGGCCTGCACCTCCAAAATGGCATCCATGAAGTCCTCGTGGAGGATCTCCACCGCATCCCGTCGAAGAGCGATCATTCCCTGAAGAGAAGAATCCACGGGAGGAGAGGGGGAGGGGGGGGGGACTGACAGCCTCGACGCAGACGGCCTTGCACTGCGCCCCATTGAAGTCGTCGGTGCAGCGGGCCAGCTCCTCGAAGTTGACGTCTTTGCTGCAATGCAAGAGTGCTCTAATGTATTCCTTCTTTCTCTTTTCGCTTCTTCTTCCACTGACTGGACATTCATCTTGCGTGAGTGAATCTGCATGATGCGAGCACGGGCCTCCTCATTCGGATGGGGCAATTCGATCTGAAGCAACTCACCATGACTAGGAATACAGAGAAAAGGACTGGCCTTTCGATCCAGCCGGCCAGAGCGGAGAAGGGCGGGGTCCAGCACATCAACGCGGTTCGTGGCAGCGATCACTTTGATCTCGTCATTGGGCTGGAAGCCATCCAGCTGATTCAGCAACTCCAGCATTGTTCGCTGCACTTCTCGGTCGCCTGCCTTCTCCGAATCGAAGCGCTTTGTGCCTTAATCCATTGGGCATGGGAAGAAAGCCAAAGCTGAGGGAAGGACTCGGCTCATCCCCTTTCAACAGACCCGGGTTGAAAAATTACTAAACCGACTTCGTTTAATGCCTGGCGCTATAAAGGGTCTTAGTAAAAATTGCGCTATTTCAAGGCAAAATTCTCTAGCTTGTTGCCGTATTTGCATATCGTGAGTGTTTTTTATATCTATAGATGAGACAAATATAAAATCTTACACAAACAATAAATGAAATAGAAAGGAAAAGTATGTACAGCACATTTTGAAAGCTTCCTCCTCCTAAAAACACAGGTCCGGGATTACCGTGGCTCATTTTTTTCATTCAAAACATCGATGTTGGCACTCGAATAATTACAGGAGAAAGCAAATTATGGTTAAACGAATTACCAATCGCATCGAGTTCGTCAATGAAGATGATGGCAGGCGCCTTCTCTTTGGCAAGGGCAAATGCATCACGAACCTAGAGAGAGAGAGAGAGGAGAGAGAGATAGAGATACGGGAGAGAGAGAGAGAGGAGAGAGAGATAGAGATACGGGAGAGAGAGAGAGAGGAGAGAGAGATAGAGATACGGGGGAGAGAGAGAGAGAGAGGAGAGAGAGAGATACGGGAGAGAGAGAGAGAGAGGAGAGAGAGATAGAGATACGGGAGAGAGAGAGAGAGAGGAGAGAGAGATAGAGATACGGGAGAGAGAGAGAGAGAGACTGACAAGTTTAGCTCCATCTCCGATAAACATCTGAACGAGTTGTGGGCCAGCTAGCTTAAGGAAGGTTGACTTGGTCTGCGCAGCTACGGCGCGGGCCATCATTGTCTTACCAGTTCCAGGAGGGCCGTACATCAGAACCCCTTTCGGAGGGTGGATTCCTAAACAGTCTACATTCCTTCTCTGGTCTCTGCAATCTCAGCCTACCCAGATTGACGAATCGCTCGCGGTGTGTCATGGGAAGGACAACAGCCTCGATGAGTTCCTAGAAGAGAAAAGAGAATGGCTTCCCTCTCCTTTCCATAAGAGTGAAGAAAAGGCCTCCCCCTCCTTCCCAGAAGAGAGAAGAGAATGCCCCTACCTTGATCTGCTTATCGCATCCTCCAATGTCAGAGTACTGCTCAGTCGGTCTCTCATCCACTTCCATTGCCTTAACTCGGCTGTCGTACTCGGCAGGCAGCTTCTCCAGCACCAGATACGAATCCTAGAACTTCGAGAAATAACATTTTTGTGACTCCTATTTTAAGAACGAAGACAGTTAAAGAAAGGTAGAATGAAGACAGAACTCAGTATAGGAAATAGAACGGTAGGCATCGGAATAAGCTTCAGCCATGCCATAGCAGATTTACTACGGATTTTCAAAATTCCCGAGATTTCAAACATCAGGCTTTCCCTCAAGGCAGATCGCCCTTTTGCGCGCCGTCATGTTACGTATAGGAATTATGGCATACATTATAAAGGAAATTGAGTGACTATTCACTAAAGTTGCAATTTAACCATGTAAATTATACCGCCATAAAAAATTACTAACCATATTATTTCTGGAAAAAAACTGCCGAAAAGAAAGGCTGTTTGTAAAAGTTTCGAAAACTAAGATAAAAAAAATAAATCTTAAAAAAAAACCTTTTTTCCCTGGGTTTCGGGCAGAAAAAAAAGCATAACTGTAACATTTCATATGAATACCATAATTTAAAAAATGTTAAGGTAGGTCTGTTTTTCAAAGATATTCATTTTCTGATACGTATAAACTCCCCAGCTCCACAGCCTGGAAAAATTCTGACCTTGTTGACACCAACGAGATCAGCAGGCTTCAGTTCGGAGGGATCGACCAATCCCACTACGGGAAGAAAGTACGTGGCACGAGTTGATGTCTTGATCACAGCACATCTTCAAACCATACTTCTTTCATTTCTCTATAAATACTAACTCAGTTTAATATTGACGTAAACAAATAACAGGAAGATGCAAAACAGACTTCGTTTTATGTGCGTCTAGATCAATGTTGGCTCCCTCTTCTTCCTGCGTCTCCTCCAATTCCAGCAGCTCAACCACATTGGAGACCAAGTACGGAAGAGTCTTGTTCACCTTTAAAGTAGGATATTGCCGCTCCGTCAAGTCTTAAGGAAATGGAAACGTTGACCTTTATTCTCTCATTATTCTCCTTAATGCGATCCTTGAGAGTCTGCACGGAATGATTGATGCGCTGCACCTAAAACAAGCAGTAGGAAACTTGAAAACTTTACAAAAATGTTGGAGAACAAACTTCACTGCGCATGATGCGCATTTCATTGTCAAGGAGATGAGTGCGGCTCTTGATATCGTCAGCAGACATTCGCAGGATCTCCTCGTCAATGTGTTCCTTATAACAACAACATTTAGAAGCTATTTCAACCAAATTAATTGGCGATACCTAACCTCCTCAACATCCATCTTCTCTGGAGGATGATCTGCACTCGCACTGAGTGCAGAAGCTCTATTATCCGTCATCTGAACAAATGCTTGCCAGTTGAATTCTAGATCTAGGAAAACAACATTATCATAATAAGCTGATAGAATGTCATCCTTGAGCAGAATATTCGGTGTGCTACAGGCTTCTCCAGTGCGTCATCTCGCTGTTAAATCATAAAACAATCTTGATTTGAATTTGACCATATTGTGGGATTGCGCACTAAAATTAGTTTGAGAGGATTTGATGCTTTCCGCATTATTCCGTCGGGATGTGGCCTCAAGCTGTCAGCTGCGGCAGCAGATTACGTAGCACTGGACGAGTCCTCCGCTGCAAAGATGCCTGACAATGTCACTTTTGAGGTAGATCGAGTTTCTTGATGACTCATGCCCAAGAAGTGTTCAGGGCGCAGCTTCTCTTCCCTATGTCACTTGCACTGCGTGGGCTGCGCTCGTTTCTGTCGCTCGAATTGACAAAAGAAATGCATCGAGTTGGCGATTATTTAGAATGGGAATCTTGTATATTCTTGTCCATGTACAACGGAGATCGTATTCCAGGGCAGCGAGTGTTAATTCACGGCGGAGCTGGCGGAGTGGGAACGGCTGCCATCCAGCTTCTCAAGGCGTGGGATGTGCAAAAAATTGTGGTGACTGCTTCCCCTGACAGGTACATCCTTTCTTTACTATTTTTTTTATTCCACCCATTGCTATATGTTTTTGTCGGTCTCTTTTAGCTTTGACACTCTCCGCTAATTGGGAGTCATTCCTGTGGACTATAAGAGCAGTGGAGCGACTGAGAAGATTATTCGTGAAGGGCCATACGAAGTCATCCTTGATTGCGTGGATTCTCCCTTTGCCCGATGGAGTGATAAGGCTCGCAGCTTTTAGACTCTGTTCAATCGTCTGAGTAATTCTTCTTCCTATTTCAGATTTTGGGTTCTTGGAGGAATTGCGTCCACGTCTCTGTGGTTAGCCCAATGCTGGCCGACACCGATAGGTTCCGATACTTAAATGGAGTTGATTCATTTATTGTGTGGCACGCTCTGATATGATGATAGCTTAACATGGAACCGTGTTCTCTGAATTCGGAAATAAGTTTAGATACGGGCTGTCTATTGGTCTGGCTTCCACTGCTTTCAAATATTTCAATCGAAGTTACCAGGTGATTTACCTTCCCAACTTTGCTGGTGGCGTTATGGTTCATTCTTCTCATTTTAGACAATATGCCAGGGAAAGTGGTTTTCCTATGCCTACTTCTGGCCGAGTCAGGAATGTCTGCAGGAGTTGGAAGAGCTTCTCAAGAATAACAGGGTATCGTTTTCTTCTTATTTTATTTTGGTAGTAATAACAAATGATAATTGAGATGAAGCCGATGATCGAACGTGTGCTTCCCTTCAGTGATCTACCACAAGCATTCGAGAGTGTTTCTCGGAGGAAAGGCCGCGGTAAAACTGTGATTCAAATGGACTAGTGGGTTGCTGCTGATAACGACTACGAAGTTAGCAATATATTTATATATTACGAAGGGAACTGTAAGCATCGTTGTATCACGAATTGTAACTCGTCTTGACATACACGGGAATTTCATGGAGAGATCTTTGGCTGCCTACGTGTAGATGATACAATCCCGTGTCATTTACTTAATAGTTGCCTACAATATTGAATGATAAAATATTGTCTCCATATATTATAAAATATACTTCTCTATACGATCTAAAAGGTAGACAGTAATATAACCTACCACAACTTCGAATTTGCATAGCTCTTTCCCTTGATAGATACTATAGATTTGGTCATCGTGCTATACCACGTATCAGATACATGTATATCTATAATCTATCAAGACTGAACCTGTCTTATTCATTTGCCTAATTGGACAGTAATAATGTAAGCAATTCATATGGTGAGTAGTGAGTTGGGGTGTTTCAAATTTGATGTCACTTATGGGTAAAATAGATTTCGATAGATTCACCCTCAATGTGAGCATAATTGTGTTAGTCACTAATTTGTAGAAAGCAATAGCTAGGAGAGTACATCGATCCCTACCGTTGTATTCTTGGAAAGGGGAATTATTGATTGGGGTTGATTCCGCTGAGTGTGAAATGCTGTGAGGAAGATGGCTGTGGCATGTCCACTGTGTTCTGCGCAGGCATGTCCACCAGTGCCAAGAGGGACGATACTGTACTCGCACAAGTCGTGTTGAGAGCCAGAAGATCCAAGTGACGGGGAAGGCGAGACTGATGATCAGCCATGGTAGAAGGGGTGTGATTGTCGCTCGGAGAGTGTATGATCTGTTGCTGGGAAGAGAGCTCGGTGAGTGGAGGCGTGGCTTGCTGAAACGGAGGAGAGAGTGAGGAGTGCCAGAGGGGAGACCAGGCTTACCGAGTCGTCCTTGCTTCGTTGGCGGAGTGAGTGCGTGGCATGCGTCGATTCGTGCCCCAATTGTTGAGATCTCTGCCGGAATGCGCGGCCACAAAATTGGCAAGCGAATGGTTTGGATCCTGAAAGTGATGAGTGGAAGTGAAGCGCAGAAGATGTGGTTCACCTGTGTGGATTCGTTCGTGCTGGTCGAGATGACTCTTTTGAGTGAAGCGTTTGGGGCAGAAATGGCATTGATAGGGGCGTTCGTTGTTGTGGATTCGCATGTGTTGCTGCAGGCCGCCACGGGCCTTAACAGTTTACTTGGCTTGTTGGATTGTGGAGGAGTGTAATAAGGCAAATGAGACCTTGAATCGTCTTCCACAGTGCTGGCATTCGTGTGCTCTTGCCACTCGACAATCTTGCATGTGTTGTTGAAGCTGAAAAGTGGAATTGGATGAGGGAGTGCGATATCACAAAGACTTACTGCGTTTTGGTCACTCCACTTCTTCGGGCAGAATTGGCACTTGAGTTGTCCATCATGGGAGGAACGGGAAGGGCGGCCACGAAGGGTCGCCGCCGCGGGAGGGCAGATTGAACCTGTTCACAGTCACCGAATCAGAACAAACCCTTTCAGTTACATCTTCACCCAATTTCGAATCAGAGCCGAATGAAACGAGCATTTTCCGTAGCGTTGAAATGTGAGAGCGTTATAATTTTTCATATTATAATAGGTTGTATGAATGTTCTGTGATGATTTATCTGACCTTCCGAATGCGAGCGGCGAGCACCAGATGAATTTCCTGCTGAAGCGGAAGTGGAACAAGTCATGAAATATTTGGAACCAATTATCCTGGAAGCAGTAACCAACCAACGACTTCGTCTAAGTTGTGTAGGCTTCCTTGCAGAGTTGATGAACAGACATTCGAATCTGAAAGATGGCTAAGTTGGGAGCGTCTTAATTCCAGATGTCTTTCAAATGTTCAAATCGTGAAGAAAAACAGCTGTAAATCAGTTTTATTCTTTGTTGAAGTAGTAGACCTTTACTTCCGTTATTCCTAAATTATTAATGGTCGGGTAAAACTATGTTAAATTTCATAGATACCAGCTTTCCATAGGCTAAAGGGCCTCTCCCGCTCTCATCTATCTGTCTACCTTGCAGATGTGGCTGTTCTTGCCGAGAATGGCAATGAGAATGAGAGTGATGGCCAGATGCAAGTGGTTCTGATGAGCCTAGTCCTGATGAACATGGCATCATTGCTTCGTGCCTGAAGTTCTCCATCTCAATCATTCACTCTCTCCCTTTGCCTCTCTTCCCAGTTGTTATCAGTTTCAAGGTGGGCCTCGTACAGGATGGAGTGGATGGTCTTGTCACTGTGCTGTCTCTTTGAATACTCGTCGACTGAGAGAGAAAAGGGAAGAGTGGGAGGGAGAGGGAGGGGCAGAGAAGTTGAGACGGCTGGTCGTGGTGGCCTTCCTCCATGCGCGTAGCCGGAGGAGCCCTCCAGCATCGCCAGTTCTTCCTTTAAAGGAAAAGGAGACATAAAGAAGGCTCAAAGAAGGAATCGAGCGCCAAAAAAACAAAGGAGTCAAATTTTCCTCTTTTAAAGCCGCTCGATCGTGCGGGGGTAATCCAATTTGTTAAGTCAAATAATAAAAAAAATTATTTATGTTAAGACGATGTTTTGACATTGTAATTAGGAAAGAAAGCTATTCCTGTTTGATATGTGGTTATTCGCAGTCCTCTCTAAATGTTGTTCCCTCCCTAATCAGATTTCTTCTTAATCCTCGACATAATCGGCTAAGGCAGATTTATATGCGTTATATTCTAATCATGTCTGAAGACTTAATTGTGCTGAGTTATTCGGAATGAACGTATGCAAAAATAGAAGCATGCGCAGCGGTGTTGCATATCTCCTTACTATGCACTTCAAGGCTTATATCGCGGCATTGAATTTGAAATCGAGGTTTTGACTATTACTCGTTCAGCTACTATTACTTTTATCGTCCACAATAGAACCAAAGGGAAAGTTAAGCGATTTGTCCATACAACATATTTTCGTTCAAAACCAGTTTTCGTTTCGGAGTTCCTTAGAAGTACATCACCAAGAAAATGACACGGAATAGGCTGATGTGGAATTAAGAGAATGTAAATGGAGTAGCCTCTCACTGTCGCCCACTCATAAAAAATTATTCTTTAATTATTATAGCGCGTAATACATAGAAAATGAACGCCAGGAGCAATGAACACTCTTAGGGCAAAGAGTAGGAAAAGGAACGCGAACCCCGAGGCGTTTCAGGCTGGCAAAAGGGCACCATGCAGTCACATTCACAGCGAGTGTTCTCCTCCCGTCTCAACCTTCGTCTTCTCTCTCTCTCTCTCTCTCTCTCTCTCTCTCTCTCTCTCTCTCTCTCTCTCTCTCTCTCTATTTCGCTTCCTCTCTCTAGACGTCTGTCCTCCCTCGCATGCACTTTTCAGTCGTGCCTATCTCCATTTATCGATTCCAGCGCTGAAAATGACTGGAAGTGGAACAGCAATGATGAGCAGTCGACTAGAACTCTCACTGCAATTATCCATCCGAAGCATGCAGATAAATTCGGAATACTGCTTCATTCTCGCTGGCAGCTCCTTTGAATAGCCAGTTCATATGCATTGAACCGGAAAAGGGGAACAGTTCCAGTTATTCCTTCATCCATTCTATTGCATTTTTCTATTATTGTTCAATTGAAAGTGTCCGAATGGAACAAGAAAAGTAAATGAATGAAAAATTCATGGATGAAAGACATAAGAATAGCACCTGAATTATGAATTAACATCTCATTGTCGCCGGGTTCGACCGCTTTAAAAGAATTCCAACTGAGAAGTATAAAAACTACTTGTTGAAATCATATCCTTTACAGATCCCTTTCTGTAAAGCTCCTTCTATTGAATAAATTTGGTCGTCTTCAATCTTTACCCTTTTCACACATACCTAGGTTGCCAAAGGATGAAATACGACAAATTAAAATTCTTGCACTTTTTCCTGCTTATATATATATATATTTTTTCGTTTTCCGAAAACTTTTACCTTTTGACAATAAGTGTGATAAAATAGAGAAAAACGGAAGGGAAACGAACGGGGCGATGAACACGAGGAAGCAGCTGGGAAGACCAGGCAAGCTGTTGAGGGGAGTGTGAAGAGTGAGTGTTCTCGGCACACAGTTCGTGGATCACATCCATCTGAGGACAAGTTCATTCAAGTTAAACGATCTATTTACAAGATTTCTAATTATAAAAAAAAACAAACAGATCTGAGCGACGAGTAAAGGGGAGAAAGAGGGAAAATGGACGTGGAGGTAGCGGAGGAGTTGGCTGCGGAGCAGGCAGAGCGGGAGGAATCGGGAGGCGGCGGCGTTTCCGACGAAGTGGACATGTAGAGCATTCCTGTCAAACTAATTTTTTTTTCGTCTGTTTCATTCAATCTGAAGAGGCGCTTCTCATCTCTAGTACATATTTACTTGTATTTTAGAATATATTTTTGCTATATTGTTTTGTCATAAAGCCACGATTTGAGGAATGTCGCGGTATCTTCTACCCACATCATGCAAAGAATACGTTTAGATATGCTTTGATACCAGACGCTGGGCTGCACTGGAAGTCGGCCGATTTGGTGAGGGATGCCGTGGCTGCAGCATACATTAAACGTGACAAAGACAAAGAGAAAGAATGGCAGGACGAGGGAGACGGAAGAGAGAGAGAGAGAGAGCGAGAGAGAGCGCGAGGCGAGGGAGACGGAAAATATAACATCCGGATAACATTCTTATAAAGAAGAGACCGTGCAGCTTCGGGAAATCGGCGAAAGGAGGGTTATTGCAAAGAACATGAAGGAAATTAACAGAGAGCAATTTTGAAAGTCAGCATTAAAACAAATGTTCACATAGCAGAGAGCGGCGCCTCGTTCTCTATTTCACACAATTACGATTCCTTGATCCATGCTTTTTCTCTCTCTCTCTCTCTCTCTCAATACCGCGCTCTCCTCTCTCTATCTTCCTGTCTCCATATGCAACTGTTTCATTCTCTTTTGATCTCGTTCTCCGATTCCCTCACTTTTCCCCCATCTCTCTCTCACACTCTCTCTCGCCATCTTTCTCTAGCAGTTACCATTTTCCTTCTTTTGAATACTATGATCACAATTCTATACAAATTTGTATATCAGTTGCACCATGCCATTGAAAACAAAAGAGAATTATCAGAATGAAATGTGAGTCTAACAGTTGATCCAAACCATGGATTCAAAGAGAGCAGCTGAGAAGAGGGAGAAGCATCACAGCATGAACTAAGTTCAGAATGGAGACTGCAGTCATCACTCTAAGTATGTCTTGGCTGCTCTGCTTCCACCCCCTCATCCATAATCCTAGCGAACCCCCCCCCCCCCCATCCCTCTGCTCTGCTTTTATCCGCTTCTGGCCAATTATGCTGGGAATTCCGTGATAACTAGATGATATTGAAATTACATTGCAAGCCATTTAGTGCAGATACGTGAATAAGGAGATATTCTTAGCTGCAATCCCGTGAATAGCTCACCAATTAGGACTAGTCTGATCCCTGGGCTCATCTCAGATGATAGACAAGTCAAACCAGACCGAGAAAGATAGGGAAAGCGAGAGAAAGGGAGGGAGAGGAGAGAGTGGGAGAAAGAGAGAGAGAGAGAGAGAGAACGAGAGAGAGAGAGAGAGAGAGAGAGAGATGGTGAGGGGGGGGGGGAGTGTCCACGAAGACGTTCGCTTGATGCATAAGAGGGTGGAATCCGATAGCGCGAAATTCGAAGTAAGAGAAAATAAGCGAGGATAATCGACTGAGTCAATTATGAGTGCGGAATAGAAAGTGAGACGGTGCCAGTTGATTTGGATGCGTCGTCAGTGGAAACGACAGATGAGAAAATCTCTCTCAGCCCAGTTCATCATCTAAAGCGCCTAAATCTAGAGTAATTCCCGCAATCATAATTTCTGAGGCATCAATTAAATGGAAATAATTATATTTTATCCTGTTAAAAATTGTGCGACTGAACTATAAGAAAGTTTATCGAGGTCATAAAAAGGCTGAGCAATAACACACAGGAGATAACAACCGAATTACACAGTAAATTGTGTAGTGGAATCGAAGGTGTGAGATGGAAGAGGGTCTACCATCTTCTTTCTTCTCTCGAACGCTTTCCTCTGGCTCGGCTTCACTCGCACGAATGATCTTTCCTCAGTTCCTTCTCCACTTCGCATCTTCTCCGAAACTTCCTTCAACACATTCATTGATGGAGATTCATGAGAAGACACGAGATAAAACCTTGAAAAGAATCCACTCTTCCAGTGAAATTCGAGCAGTAGAACTTGCGAAGTTCTGATCCGACGTGTCGAAAATCTCAGTTGCAGTAGGATTTTCCTAAATAGTCGAATATAGTGCCATTCGTGCTCCCCCTTCTGCTTAATCACCATCTTCATTTGCGTCTTCCTCTTTTCCGGAGTGGAGTACCTCCCAGACTTGAGCAGGCATTGATGCCTCTCAATTATCTCCTCGAGCTGAAGCTCCGCCCACATTGCACTCTCGCTCAAGTCGACACTTTCAATGCACATCTGAAGAACGTAAAGATCCGACGAACCAAAGAAGGAATCCAACCTGGAAGAAGATGTACTCCACTTTCTCTTCCAAAGAAGGAATCCAACCTGGAAGAAGATGTACTCCACTTTCTCTTCCACTTCGTCCACATTCTGTAGTAAAATAGTCGGAGATCGCTGAACAATCTTCGCAATCTAAAAGAACTCCCTCCTAAAATAACGACGCAGATTTAAAGAAACCAAATAAAATAGAAACCTCTTTACGTGAAAAGAAAGCAGAGAGAGATTCGCCAATTCTGCCAATGGTTTCGTCATCAGACAAGTAGAGAAGAGTCGGCCAGTTTCGGCTTGTTCTGTAAGTGCAATGCCCTTCCAAGTAGCAAGAGAGAGAGGAGAGAGAGAGAGACGGAGAGAGAGAGAGATATTCTTAGACACATAGAAGAGAGAGAGAGAGAGGAGAGAGAGAGTGAAATGGAGAGAGAGATAAAGAGAGAGAGAGAGAGAGAAAGAAAGAAAGGAAAGAGACCTCTTGAGTTGAGCAGGGGTGTCCAAACCAACAGCCATGAGACGGTCGAACCGTTTTTGCAGGCCGTCTGCTCCCATCTTCAGCAGCTCTTTTCCCTCTCTGAAGAGCAGAAGATGATCTCCACTCGTGGAAAGAAGGAACCGACCCCGCAAGAAGAGAAATCGCTTCTTCATACGGCATTCTACAGTAATCCACTAGGGTAGCCATGACTGCTGACGACGAATCTCCGTGTTGAGCCAGCAAGAACAGCAGAGAAGGCTCGGCCGAGCAGGCAGACAGCACATACGACGGCTTCACTCCTTAACAGCAGACGAGAGAGAGAGGAACAGAGGAGACACAGAGAGAGAGAGAGAGATAGGGTGGATAGAGACTGTACACCTTCTTCAAGCAGAAGTTTGATCGGCTGCAAAATCTTCTCCATCGCCAAATTGTCGTTCCAAGGTAAGATAAACTGAAAGAGAAGGATATCATCGGGTGGGAGAGAAGAGAGAAATACCGTATGCCCAGTGGAGGAATGCAAGTCTGCGAGAATACGACGACGCATGGCCGGCCCGGGTTGCAACTCCTCATCAGAATACTCGGCCTCTGTTTTCTTCTCCCACTCCTCTTGAGATCTGCTTCCCTCATCTATTCTGAACGCTTCCTTGGGAAGGCATCGCTGGCCAACCCGTTCATTGCTAACTCTGCTGCAACATCTCTTCAACTGCATCGTCTCCACCCAGACATTTAAACCAGCCTAAAGAAATCAAATTAAAAAAATTGCCATAACTTGATGAAATGGTTCAAAACGGGCCGTAATAGCCGGGCGGCTGAATCGTTGCAGAAGTCGAATACTCTTCATCTCTCTCTGAATGAGACTCCAAAGATGAATGAACCCTCCAGCAGATAGACTCCATTTGTCCGCAGACTCCTCAGACACGTTTTGCCATATAAGAGTAGACACTAATTTATTATTTATCGCAATCCAATTAGCGTCTTGTTTTTTACAAAATACATTATCAATATATAAATTATACTGGGAAACACTTAAACTTGAAAGAGTTGATATTATGTCTAATTGTACCATGAGATGAGTGAAACCCTTCAAGAGAGCATCAATAAATGAAGAGAAGAAATGCGAGAAGAAAGGAGAAAGGGAAAGAGATGAGATCATTTCATACGAAGCTGGTAGTCTCCATTCTTCGTGATGTACCGAACCCAAGGGAGAGCCTGGTAGCCACTCTTCTCGATGATTTTCAGGTATCGCACCTATAAATATTACAAATTAATACACATTTGAAGGAATAGTAGTTTTAACAAAAAAATTAGCAAGGGAAAGAGGAATTGTTAGCATCCCTTTTCTTTTTCTCTTTGGTCACCTCGTTTCCGTTTGATCAATAGAGTGTATATTTATTGCAAGTAATCAAGAAGACGAAACAAAGGAAAAAGAAAAGAGAAGCAACCTGAATTCCGCTTGTTGTGAAGTAAGGAATCTCGAATTTGACAGAAATGGGAGGGCGCCTTTCGCTCTCCTCACTGATCACAGAAGGCAGCGACAAATGGGCACTCAGAAGATACTCTTTACCCCCTACAAACGAGAGAGAAACAGAGAGAGAGAGAGAGAGAAACAGAGAGAACGAGAGAATAACGAAAAGAAAGAAAGGACAGGGAAAGGGTATACAGAAAGAAATGAGAAAAAGAGGGTTTGAAAAGAAAGGAAAGGAGAGAAAAGAAGCAAGAGAAAGAAGAACCTGGGAATGACTTGATTGTCCAAACAATAGCAGATTGCTCGGGTGCATAGCGAACACTGCCAATGCTTGTCTTGAATCTGAACTGAAGGCTTGAAGAGAGAAGTCTTCGTTCTCTTCACTGACTTGGGAGAATCCGCATCGTGAGGCACAGCTATGATAATTTCAACGTTGTTAGCAGTTGAGCGACGCTTGAACTGCGACTTCGCCTGAATAAATGAATAATAAATGGAGGTCAATGAAGAAATAGTGAAAGGGAGAGTAGGTAGACGACACGGAACCTTGATCATGTACTCCACACGAGAATGCGAATGTCTTTCCACCGTTGTCTCTATCCAAATCAAAGGCTTCACCACTGTTGTTAGCCTGTGCAAATGGACTCATTCAAACAATTAGTAATTGTTTTTAATACAAAATAAGCATCGTCAAACACAGGGAATAAAAGCCATTGACGACCCAGAAGATTCGGGTAGGGAGTAGGTATTGGGCGTGGAAAACAGGGTAGGTTAGCTGTTTCTGCCAAAACGTTCCTCAAAACATGTGGGGTAGCGCTTTTGGGAAGCCCAAAATCAGGGTGGGTCTTCCAAATGGTGTCCTGATTTTTGGTCAAATGATTTTTGGTCAATTGATTATTGGTCAAATTTTTGTTTGATTGTTGGTCAAATGATTTTTGGTCAATTGATTATTGGTCAAATAATTTTTGGTCAATTGATTATTGGTCAAATGATTTTTGGTCACATGATTGTTGGTCAAATGATTATTGGTCACATTTTTTCCACAAATAAGTGATTTTTGGTCAAATGCTCCAATTTGTGCAATAAAATCGAATAAACATGTGGATAACGCTTTGAATGTTTTTAACACCATTTATTATGCCTAATTAAAAAAAAAAACCTATTGTCATAGCTTCATTAAAAAACCAATTGTCACTGCCTCATTAAAAAAAACAAGTGTCATAGCCACATTAAAACAAACCGAACTGCGTTTTTGTAAGAAGAAAAACGAATTATGTTTTAGCGGTTTTTAAGCGAAAGTCCGGATATTAAACGATGAAGAAACAGCAGAAACTTATGTCTGCGTAGCAGAAGGCTCAACAATATTGGCAGAAATTACACGAAGGAAATCTGAGAGGACACCGAAGGAGAAGGTGGAGGGGCAGCAATCCGTCTCCGCTTATGAGCCATGGCCTGAGCCATGTGGCTTGCTTTGGTGAGATGTGCGTGGGCATCCGCCGATGCCGTGCGAAGTTGCTGCGCAAGGATGGTTCTGCTAGGGACTTGGTTGCTGCTTAGGGACTTGGTTGCTGCTGGCCTCTTCGTATATCTTCGCTGTAATGAGCCGCGCCTCCTTCCGAGCAACGACAACCGTGCATTTGTGTGGATTTCGGCGCTAAATAAGTAAATAAATCTCAGTAAAGCCTTAAAAATTGAGACCTCAACAACAAGCGGGTTTCTCTGGAGAACAACGACACTTCCAGGACACTTCAAAGTTCGCTGTCTGTCGCATCTGAAGACAACGCCGGAAGCACACTCGCTGCCCTGTCAAAATGCGAGGTGGCGATGACAAGGGCGACGTAGATGGAGATTTCGTAGGGGACTTAGAAGTTGCGGGCGCAACAATTGGCGACAAAGACATCACTAAGCCTGAAAGAGAAAAGCAGGAAAAATTCTACTTCGATTAAGACATTGCCGAATAAGAAAATATCAAGGACGCTGACTCGACCGCAACGCGACCGCATCCGATGACAAATGAACAACTGCCAGGACAACATTCTAAGTAGGATGCAGATAATTCACGTTGCGAACACAACACATTCCATTGCATTATCCGAGCGAGCACAGCACTTTGCATTGCATTATCCACTTGTTTATTCGATTTTATTGCACAAATTGGAACATTTGACCAAAAATCATTTATTTGTGGAAAAAATTTGACCACTAATCATTTGACCAACAATCATATGACCACTAATCATTTGACCAACAATCATTTGACCAATAATCATTTGACCAATAATCAAGTGACCAATGATCATTTGACCAACAATCAAAAAAAAATTTGACCAATAATCACTTGACCAAAAATCATTTGACCAAAAATCATGGAGCCCTTCCAAATCAAGTGTCTTTTTCCCTCCGGTCAAACACACAGCGAGAAATGAAAGCAAGAAAATGGTTCAACCAAGTTAGTTTAAAGAAGATGAGTTTCGTCAAAAAGTGATAAAAGTAATATATATTACCTTTAAACTAAAAGAAAAATGGATGAGAAAAAAGAAAACCTATAGCTCATAAGCTCGAAGTCGCCATCCGGAGGAATGAATGAAATAGTTCGGTCATTGTCAAAGCGAGAGAGACGAACGCACTGGTGAAATTTGACATCCTCCAGCTCCACGGATTTGCTCTTCCCGCCTTGAAAAAGCATTCAAATCTGATCGGTAAAAGAAATATAATTCTTTGTTCTAACATGCGTCCATAACCCCTCCTCGTTCATTCAAATGGCGCATTTTCCAATCGACAATCCGACTGCCTTCTCTCACACGTAATCAAATTAAAAAGAAAAATTAATTGCACATACGTCCGCTACTTTCGAAGAGCACTTTGTCATTGAGCCCCAACCGCAACTCTGGCATTCCAGTCAAGTACACTCTCATCTTTACAGTCCCCACGATCTCGCTCTGCAGAACTGTTCCATTCGCGCTCGCCTAAATTAAACTTCATAAAATGCACATTAGAGTGTTAGAAAAATACATTCCACAGTGTTTACGGAAGGGAATCAAATTCAATCACATCACAAATACTTTACCATAAGTGTTCAAATTGACCTTATCATAAGGCCCTTATGTTGTAAAGCTATTTCTAATGGTAAGAATTCGTAATCTCAATGAATGGAAAAGATTAACTGACCAACATATTGACGCTCTCGATGACATCCAGAAACACTTCATTCTTGCGGTATTTGACCCCTTCAGATCTCCACGAAACGGCATTCGTAACAGCCATGGGAGGGCGAGGAGCCGCTTCCAATTTGTAGCCCTCTTGTGTTATGTACCTGCAACATCCAAGTCCAGGGAAAAAGCAGTAAGATCATCGTTCTTACTCTTGCAGGATTCTGCTTTCGGTAGTTTGAGGAAAGCCGAAATCCATCATTTCATCGAGCAGCTCATAAATAATTACGAAATTATCCCTCACAGATTCCTCTTCCACGTCTGAAAGTGAAGCTAAGATAAACGAATTATTTAAACTATTCTAACCTTTGAAATACTGAGCGAAGACTTCCACACATTTGAAGAGAAATGAAAGGATTAGAGTGACATTGACATTATTCGTGCAAGCGGACACCACTGAATGAGGACTATGAGTCTCGAATCTTATTACTCTGGTCTTTAAAACTAGCTGGATATATATATATATATATATATATATATATATCCAGCTAGTTTTAAAGACCAGAGTAATAAAATTCGAGACTCATACTATAAGAAACTAACGGTAGATGTTGTTGTGTTTGATGTATATAAAAGAGCCGTCGGAGTGGGTGATGACCGGAGTCTGCATCGAATCCTCTTCTTTCTCCATTAAAAGTGTCATGAAACGGTCAATCGTGTTCATTTCGATATCTCCTCGATAATTCCGTGAAATTATGACCTTAAAAGTAGCCACTTGCAGAACAAATAAAACAAAGAATCTTGGTACCTTTCCCTTCAGATCAAGAATGTAGATTGCTGACGAGGACATCTCGAACGACTCCTCGCCCCCTCTCTCTATTATTAACAGTTAATCATTTTCACATATCACCAATTCGACACATTATAAGTTTAATTCCCATGATAAGAACATCCGCGCAGCTACAAACACATTTGTATTTTTAGTGTCTTCTTAAATACCTGCAAGGTTAATTTTCCGAAACTTCATGCTACTGTATTCCAAGTAGTTGCTCTCACTTTATAAGCAGAGTTTTTGCATTATGTTCAAACTACGTACATCGATGAGTTTGAAATATGCCACCTATACTTTTAGAAAAGTGTCTAATCGATTTCAGGAGAATTTAAGAACTGAAACTGCTGAGAGGAAATACTGATAATTCCCTCATATTATGACATGGCAGGGTAGGTGAGAGGATTCTCTAGAGAATAGAAAATGCATACCGATCCAGCAAACGGAAATAACACTCTTTCCATTGATTTTTACAATTGTCCAACTCGTGCCTTCAAGCTTCTGTCAATAACCTGGCAAAGGTCAGATTTTCGTTCTGTGTTTGTCTCGGAGAGTCAGAGATCGAGAGAAAGGGAAAAAATGAGAGTGTGAAAGAAGCGAGAAGAGAGAGACGGGCAGAAATATAGACTGGGATTAAAAAGCACACCCAAGGGAACATTGTTCCTGTTCCTTTCAGGATGCTGCTACACGTCTTCACTGTCTTCTCTTCTCTTCTGATTGTCTATTCCAAGTTGTCTCATGATGCAGGTTGGCTTGCAATCAAATGAAATTATAAAGCGAGAGAGAGGAGCTGAGAATACGAGAGATAGAAAAGGGAGTGAAAGATAGCGAAGAGAATGTGAGAGGGAAAGAAGAAACAAAAGGGATTGAGATCTTTCAGACGACATTCTTCCTGTAATGCATATAGGAAGAGATTCCAAGGGTTATGTGACGAGTCCAGATCAACAGCTCGGAGTGGAACTGAAGAGATCTCCGGCTGGCACTCCTTGCCCATCCAGTTGGTCAATTACATTACCCGTTCTATGCATTCGCACTACAATCTTTACTTTTGCGCATACTATGTATTTGTGTACAATAAAATGTCATTAATCAGATATGCATAGTTTTCAAAGAGAACATAATGAGATCGAATGCAGATGTCCTGGATGAGAGGAATGAGAGGATGCAGAGACTGAAGATGGCGCCTGAGGAAGCAGTGATCTCCTCCGACAACGAGGGGATCGTGGATGTCAATGAAACATTCCAACTCAAGATTGTCACTTTGCTTTGTGATCACTGATTACAGGCTATTCAGAATTACAGCTGACTTGGTGCTGATTTTGATTGCATACACATTTACAGTGCAGAAGGGAAAAGTATGTACATATAATTTTACGTGCCACATATTTTTTTATACTGTATTTGCGTAGCTTCTAATTTTTTTGCCCATTTTGCTTTCACCGAGGAGGGATGATTGAGAATGTAGTAACCTGTTCTGTTTGAAACACGCATAAAAGAAACAGCGCCTTTGTGGTTATCGAGTGTAATGGCATGTTAAGAGTGGAGAAAAAAGCAGATGAGAAGAATGAGAGGACAGACAGACCAATAGGCAGCAGTGGTACGGGTAAAAGACTAATTGAGAGAAAATAAGGTAGAAAAGGAGAGAGAGAGACAGAGAGAGAAGATGCTGAGAATGAATAGAAGCCAAGTGCTGTCAGTGAAAATGCGAGAGTGGTTGCGGTGCCTGCTGAGCCAGCTGCTGAGCCACACGGAGCACGTGGTCATCTTCTCGGTGCTTGCCGTCTGCGCTTCTCTCACTGGAGTTGCAATCATTTGCTCAGTCGACATCGTTGACGAGATCCACGAATTCGTTGAGAAGGCTCACGGAGAACTCGAACTCTTCCAAGTCAGTTCCTTCTTCCCTTCAACGCATTCATTCTCTATCTTCTCTTTCATTTCATTCCTTTCCTTCATTTGCATAAGGATTCAGCGCGCGTTTTTCCCCCATTGATCGTAACTAAATAGTCAAAGATGGGACATAGAGACAGATAGAGATTGACAGAAAGAGACAGAGAGAGAGAGAGAGAGAGAGAGAGAGAGAGAGAGAGAGAATTAGATGGAGAATGCGCTAAAGAGATGAGAGGCAGGAGAAGCAGGGAAATTGACTTGAATCATTTAGCTGCTGGCGGAAGACGCGACCACCCAGATGCTTAAAGAAGAGAGAAGTCTACAAGCGTCTTGCCCTTCTCAGAATTCAGCTCTCCAATCATTCCATGCCCTTCTTCGTTTCCACTCCTGGCCCAGGCCACTGAAATACCACTACCGAAGGATTCGATAAGTATTTATAAAGTTTCTCTTTACAAATCGGAATGAATGGAGAAGTGAAGTGGTAGCCATCAGATGCGAGCCTTGTAGATCAAAGCTTCTTGAGCAGTGGTCATGAGGAGTCGGCCATCTTCACTCCAGATTCGACCATAAATCAATGATCGATTCGCAGAGTTCGACACGACTTCTTGCTCGTAGATCATCCAATCATTCACATTGAAACTAAACAATCCATTCGGCATCTTGATCCTGGCATAAGTCACTGACTTGTAATCATGGAACCAGGCGGAGTGGTCAAGGGAAGTTATGAGTTTGAACTTCTTCTCGGGGTGAACGAGAGAACCCGTCGTGGCCAGATTCATGTCAGACATGTAGACAAGCGTGGAATGCTGCAGCATGTAGTCAGACGGATCTGCGAAAGGAACGAGAGATGGAAGAGAGGGCAAAGAAGCACAGATAGCGACGAGAGTGCACACAAGGGAAGAGAGGGCAAAGAAGCAGAGATAGCGACGAGAGTGCACACAAGGGAAGAGAGGGCAAAGAAGCAGAGATAGCGACGAGAGTGCACACAAGGGAAGAGAGGGCAAAGAAGCAGAGATAGCGACGAGAGGGAAGATAGTGTCCAGGGACAGAGAGACATCCTCCCACTAACCGACGACATTTTTATACCGCATCCAATGGAGTTGCTTGCGCTTCTTGCCCTCGTCCCCATGCAAGAAGAGACTGAGATCAGTGGGTCGCAGATCGATGGAGGGGGCCATCCGCTGTGTCTCGAGTCCCCTCATCTGGCGGAGATCCCCTCCGACAGAGTGGAAGGCATGTCTGCTCTCCTCGTCACTCTGCAACTCTTCTGGCCGAGGCAGTCTCTCGATCTCTGGTGGGGGCGGGCTCACTTTGAAGTTGTCCACCGGCCCGTCCAGCTATAACAATCCCTTCATTTCAACAACGACAAACTGATCTAATTAGGAGAGAGTAAATAGCAGGGAGAGAAGTAGTTGAGAGAGTGAAGAAAGCGACAGAGAGATGCCTTCTGCAGAGAGTACTCGCTGAGATGGATGGTCTTCCCGCCCTGCTTGGCCTCCACGTATCGCACCGCGAAGTTCCTCCCGTCACGCACTCTCGTCACTTTGAACTCGATCGGAACGTCTTCCTCTCCTGATATTCAACTCCTTCATTTTAAATAAAGGCCCTAGTCAAAAATGAATCGGTAAAAAGAATGAAAAGAATTGACCTCCACGGACGAAGTAGCAGTGAATGGAATGGATGAAGAAGCCCTTTGGGGCCGTGAAGTAGGCTGCAGACATCGCCTGAATCGAATTGTGGACATGAGTGGAAGATCTAATGCGGAACAGGCAAAAATAAAAACCTGCGCAAGAACATGTCCTCCATACACGCGTGCCTGGGGATGTTCGGAATCGCAGTCACCACTGAAATGGTGGAACAGTTAGGGAATAGTAAAGTTCAATAATAAAAGAACAATATACATGCAGCATAAAATATGTAAATAAATATACACGAAAATAAATAAACAAACAAACAAATAAATGAATATATACATACATATATATCGAGAGAGAGAGAGAGAGAGAGAGAGAGAGAGAGAGAGAAGGAAGAGAGCGCTGACACGAAAGTGTTCTCATCGACCTTCTGGAGTATCCTCCAGCCGCGTACTGCCAGAGCCATGTCTACTCCAGATCAGTGGTGCTGTTCCACTTGGTCTCCCCATCTTATCTGCTCGATTCATGCAGTAATCAAGTATTGTAGTCTCGGCCCCTCTCACTATGTAGTTTGTACTCGTAAATTTCGTCTTCTGTTTCGACCCGTGCACTTCAAACTACTCTAGCGAACTTAGTAAGGAATTGTAAAGAATAGGTATGTACACGTATTTTACGCGTAAACTATGCGCACAAAATTCTACTTCCAACTTGGCCAGTTCTGCAACAGGTTCTGCAGCATGCAAGAATTACTGTCTACAGGAATTACCAAAGACAATATAATTGGCCAAGTTTATTTTATGTCAATAAAACGTATGTTGAGGTTGTATGCCGAACAAATTTGAAGTGTGAAAATTTGAAGGGTGCGTGGTTGTTTAAAGTAAATAGATTATGGAATAAGAAGAGTCATTAATTTTTTAAGTTTATTTTTCTATGAACTTCGTACATTTAATAAGAACGGGAATATCATTAGTAAAAACCCAAATATTAAAAGTCGTTGGTGTTCCACAAAATATGAGTGGTGTTGAAACCACCGAAATGCGCTTGTGAATAAATATAATTGACACGCGCGGGATTTGAAAGAGAATGTGCAAAGGAAAGGTTCGGATAAATCGCATATTAATGTCAGCTCTTTCTTTGTAGAGAATGCACACTATTCTGCTGATCCAGCCGACTTCTCGACCGGACTCACGAACCTGGTCAGACTACGAGACAACTACCGAGTGCCTTGAAGGTTCCGACACTTCTCTTTGCTCTCGCTGTTCTGTTTATTACTATTTTGATTCACAGGAATCTGCAAGATCTTCGAAGAGTTTTTGAAGAAGCAGAATCCTCACAAGGCTTCAATCACCTATGACGTCTCGAACCTCTTCGACTTCATCGATAAGCTCTCCGATCTTTCACTCCTCGTCTTGAACAGGGTTGGTTGAATTTCCCATTTCCCGAATCTGGTCAAAAGTTGGGTGGCTAAGAAACTTCCTCGTTGGGGCAGTTCCGGACGTTACTTAGCATTTGAGGCTTAATATGGGCAGAGATTCTAAATATTCTAATTTTCTTTCATAAATGGGATGTATGTTTTGGTTGGGATGGAGGCTGCTAAATCTCCGGGAACAATTACGGATGGCACCTTTAAACAGTGTTAAAGTTGTGCTCAATTTTACATTGGAATCGCTCAAATACTCGACCTGTGAGAAGTATAATTTTCATTGAAAAAAGTAGTATTACTGACCTTTTTCTTAACATTTTTCAGACAGGTTTTTCTGTCTCAAGAAAGTGGATCCTGCTGGTTTTCTCAGTGGTGAACTTTTCTGAGTATTTGTTTAAGGTGAATCGGACTAATAAAATGGGCTTCGAAAATTCCATGTTTTTGATAAATTAATTTAATATCTCACTTCAGGTTATTTTTGGCAATAAAATTTTGTATATTGAGGAACTGTCAATTTTTGACCCCCCTGAGTGTAAACTTTACCTGCAGTGTTTAAAAAGGTCAAGATTTAGCCAGGGCCCTCCCTCCCGAAAAATTGGGGTAAAAAAAGTGGCTTCCGAGAAACACAACACATACACTCAGCATAGACGATGCATTTCGAGATCCGTAAGGTTGTATTCGAAAGAGGACAAATGAGATCCACACTACATCTTTAGGGTTTGCTTAATTCATCCCCAGAACCTCAAACGGATAGGGGTCCTTTTCGCCAATCTTAGACTGCCGCGACCATGTCAAACACAGCGAGGTTTCACGCGTTCGTTCTCGACGTAGAGGACAAATTAGGAAAACGGCAAGGGTCCATTCGAAAGTAGAAAGATAGAGCTACTTGCCAACTGTAGGGTTTCGTTAACTGACCTCCACAACTTGAATCGGATCTGGGTCCTTTTCATCAGTCCTGGACTGGAGACACCATCTCAAAGCTTCGAAGTAGCCGCGTTTCATTTCCATAACCTCAAACGGATGTGGGTCCAGGCCGGCAATCTTAGACTGGCGAATGATTTCTGGTGTGCTAAGTGATGCCAAGACAGCTTTCCTTAGCTATTCAAAATTGGGACAAATTGGCACTTCGTTCGCTATTGATATCTTCTGACCATTTACTCGAAACCCGAGCAGAAATATGTCGGCTGTATTCCTTCGACATAAGTATTCAGTCGTGGTCGCGCCAGTACCAAGCCAGCGAAAAGGACCCATATCTGTTCGAGATTATGGAAAACAATTATAGCAAACCCTACAGTTGTGTTATAGCTCTAATTCTCCTCTTTCGAATGTAACCTTGCCCGTCTCAAACATTTTGGCCACTTGGACCCTTCCGAAAATTCTGGATTTGCTCATTTGGACCATCCCAAAAATTCTTCCCGCCAATGGGCATTTTAACACTGTTTACCTGCTACATATCGCGACTTTGATGAAACTTTTTGAGGGAAATTAGTGTACTGTGTCGTATTTTTTTTACTCATATTCAGTGCTGAAATAGTGCCTGTCTATGAACATTGTGCCGGGGGGTTTCAGTGTGAAAAATTGATAAACCCGTTGGTTATAAAGTGAAAAATAGCCATCCCGGGGGTTACAAAGTGTTCCGGCCCTACGGCCCGGGGGGTTACAACCCTGTCATGGGTCAGACCTATTTGAGCTCTGCTCATATTCAGGATTAAGTGATTACATTGTTTTGTCCTGCCCCAAGCTGGTTTAAGAAGGTACGGTCTATTTTGCGAACCCACTCTGATTTTGGGGGAATAAATGGCATTTTCGACTCGTTGGGAAAATAAAGTTGGTTTGAGGGCTTGAGCCCGGAAAGCTAGGTGGGGAGAGTACACATAGAATTTGTACGGCAGAGCCTGGATGGAGTATTGCTCCGGGAAGGTCCAAAATCTATTGGGTCAAACCCTGTTTGGGTCTTACCTACCCATACGGATTTTGACGTACAGATCTGCTTTTACTCTCACTGCCGTGCTTTCCGTACCGCAATCTTCTTCTCCACCCCTTGATTCCAGAGTGTAAAGTCGGCAGTGTATTTATTCCCTGGCCTTGAAAATGCCTTTAATCCTGAAAATCAGTTGCCCATATTTGGTTTCATTAGGAAAGCGGACAGTACGTTCCGCACAACAAGGACTGGATCAAGGATCGGATCTTCCAGCTTCTTCGTAATCAGGCGGAGAGGTCGAACTGAAGTCGCTGTGGTTCTGTTGTGATCTCTTCGTTTATCATGCTTCTTCATCATTGTTTCGAAATTTCTGACCCACCGTTCGTTATTTGGTTTTAAAGTTTTTGTATTCAAATGCGGTGTCAAAAACCAATCGTTGTTTTGTTTTTCTTCAACTTTTTTTTAAAGTTGCATATCCGAAAAAAAGCGAGCGATAAATTGAAATAAAACCTGGGCCGGGATTTTTAGAAATGCAATAAATTCTGGAACAAGAAGAAAATTCGATTAATGAGCCTTGGGCTGGTTTAGTTTGCTACACTTATGATACTCGACTTAGCGTAGCATTTATGACCATCTTCCCAGAGATCGCGTCAGTTAGTTTGGTGTTGTAAAGGTGTGGTCATCGCTTCAGAGTCTTTCACTCTCTCACCTTCATTGCGCAACCTTTAGTGGCCTCCGTTCCAAGACATCCCAATGGTTCTTCCGTTCATCTTCGAATTCACCTGAACACCAACTAGTGAATTAGGTTCTCTTTGTAGATATCGATGCAATGTTTGTTAGCAGTCCCTAGCATAAGTTTTCTAACTTCTTTCTTTCTTTCTTGAACAATCCCATCTCTCCTTTTCACTGGCGTCATATGCTTGAAAATTTACGACTGTCTAAGTGAAGAAATTGTCAAGCGCACTGCTTAGTGGCGACTGAGCAAGAATTGTTGGGAGGACGAAGAAGGAGCATACATTGGGGAGAACGGACACGGTAATGAAATGAAAGAAGAACACTGAGGAGGTAGACAAGGAAATTGTGTGGAACGCCAGGAACATGTCTGCACCCATTTCATTCCTGCTATGACTGCTTTATTGTTTGGGATTGCTTATTCGTAAGTTGGAATGGGATGCTGACAGAGAACTGCTGGTATCCCGTGCTACTCTTGATGTATATGCTTCCTGTGCAGTTGTTCTTCGTCAACGATTCTTCAAAACTAAAAGAGATGCTCATCGTAGTTAAGCCTTCATTTATAAAGAAACCAACAGTTCCTTTACCTTGAGTTCAGGAGACAGCGTTGAACGCTCATATCTCAATAGACTTATTTTTTTTTATTACCAGGGAAGCCAATCTCTTCACAGACAGTATATTAAATCTTTAACATCTAAAGTTGATTACATCAATGAAAAGCATATGCATTAATTACATGTGAAAGTCGAGACGGTACATACAATTGCTGCAGCCTAGTAAAAATTTTCCCACACAGGAATTCTTACTTCGAATACCTTACAAATTTGTAAAGAATGGTCAGAAAGCGAAAATTGCCACAGAATGTGAGAATGTGAGACGAGACAAAGAGGAGAGAATAGTCAATAATCTGGCCGGTTAATGCAAACTATTCGAAAATGGTGAACAGAAAGAAGTAACTGTTCTAAAACAGTAAACAGGGAGAACCCAAGTCCATTTCTGCTGTTCCGAAAACTCCTAGGGACCCGAGAAGGAGAACTGTCACAAAAAGTTCCTTAAAATTAGCAAAATAGAGCGAGTAATGTGATGTGGAACGAGACTGGGGATGCGATGTGACTATCTCGTCTGAATCTCGCTACTCAGACTGTATTATGCTGTCAGGCAGTAGGGCTAGTCTTCTCTACAATGCAATAGAAAAATTGGTCTCATGAATAAGGGCTGAAAGGACGTCTATTCTGGTACAAACGGGAACAAATTCAATATAATTTTGGTTAAAACAATAGTACCAAGGAGGGGGCAAATGTGGCACTGTGAATATAATTATGACGATGTGGATATGCAATTCTAGAGCCCTCTGTTAGTACAAATGGGATTGGTTGTATGAGAAGAGCTAGAGAGGAAGAACGGGGAGAAAGTGGAGGGGAGATAAAGAAATATAGTGATGTTCCTCCAAAATAACCCCTCAAAACAGGGACATCTTAATTACCTCTAGTGTGCTGGACGTGGAAAAACAAGTCGTTACAAAATATATAAGGATCTTTTCATATAGCTTCCTTGCTAACTTGCTATGACTTGCGTGCTGATTGGAACGCTGAGTTCCAAATCGGCCATTTTAGCGGAACATCACTGTATCTGATCAGACTGGAGATTCATTTTTAACATCTTCGCGGATTGGCTTGTCCTCGGAAGGACTGGGTGTACTGCGTGCAGATGGAGAGAGGGAGGCAGAGGACGTGGCAGCTTCTCCGCTCCCTTCTCTCGCTGAAGTCAGAGCTGCCCACGCTGCTTCTGCAATCATTGCAACTCTTTCTTCCTTTTGTTGCACTAACTAAAGACTTGGCAGATGCAAAAGAAGAGTGACCCCGACCGGCCAGCCCGCCACTGCTGACAACCCTTTTCCTCCTCTGACAGATTCCCTTGCCAAGGACGCACAATTATGCATGCAATCGGTAACCACTGCACAGCATTGCTAGCTTTTAAACGCCCCCCCCCCTTCGAAAGATTCATCTCACAGGAATGAGTAGCTCCAACTATACCGGCGTCCTCCAACTGGGGCGGCTGCCCTTTTATTTGCTCATGTCAAATCCAATTTACTATTAATTGGTTCTAGAACCGTCTTCATAATATCCCGCCTTCTTTCCATATTTATTATTGCAAGCGGCATGATCACTTGTTAATCCTGGCATTCACTGTTGTCAACCCATGGAAGTTTAGAAAAACTGAAGAGGAAAGACAACAATTTACATTCAAATTTAACCTAGTGATTACTGTACCCATTTACACAACCTTTCCATTCACCATGAGCAACTATTCAAGATGGAAGGGGGGGGGAAACGAGAGAAAGCGAGAGAGAGAGAGAGAGGGATAGATAGAGAGAGATAGAGGGATAGATAGAGAGAGCGAGAGAGAGAGAGAGCGACTGTGCGAGAGAGATGACAGGGAGCGAGCAGCCGCGAAAAGGTCGCAGGTCACAGTTGGCGCATTGCCGCCTGCTCCTCCACGTCAAATGTGGCTTCTCGTCAAGATTGCGCCAGCTATGATAGATGGAGGGTTGAAAGGGAGGGAGGGAGAACGGGAGGGAGAGAGGGGGAGAACTAACAGTAAGGCTGAGCATTTGGCTCATGCTGGCATCCACACTAACAAACAACATCATTTCATCATTACTACGTTACCAGTTTATAGAAAATCTTCAGGCTGACATTCATCCTCTTCTTCAGTACTTTTCCCCAATTGCGTGGCAGCATCGTTCCCTTCTCTCCCTGTCTCGTCAGTCTTATCTTGTCTCTGTACAACCGCCGGATTAATGTCAAATATGTCTATTTTTTCATTCAAAGAATATGCTGATAGCTTTGCAGCCAAGGAGAGGAGAGCAGCTGAAGAAGTACAAGATGCAAAGGGCCAAAAGGAAGAACCATTCCATCGTATTGGGCGAGCGAACCCTCTTTCTCTCTCTCCGTCTCTCTCTCTCACTCTCTCCGTCTCTCTCTCTCACTCTCTCCGTCTCTCTCTCACTCTCTCCGTCTCTCTCTCTCTCTCCCTGTCGCTCTCCTCTCTCTCTTTACTCCCCATTTATTTGAGAGATGCGATCGGTGACTCCACACGTGCATAAAATGGCGCGAAGCTTCTGTCATCCCGCTTTCGTCCCTCTCTCTCTCTCTCTCTCTCTAACCTCAATTGTATAACATCAGCTGGTGCAGCATGATGCTGTGCACACGCGCAAGTGGGTAATCATTCACAACTACGTGTCTCATCTCCTCTGCCTGTCTCTCTTCATCTCTCTCTTTCTCTCTTCATCTCTGTCTCTCTCACTCATTCAGTCAGAGTGACTTCTTCTGTTTTCTCTCCAAAATAGAGATACCTCAAAGAAGACCTCTTGAATAATCTCCTAATCTGGCCATAAAACGAAAGCCACAAGAAGTGGTGAGCTTGGAGGCGCGCTTGTAAAACTAGGAAGAGCCAGCAACAGGGTGCAAGGCACAAGGAACTAATTGTTGAGGAGAAGAAAGAGACGAACCATGCGAGGGGGCAGAGGAGGGAGTGACTGTCGCAGGGCGTTGCATCAAGGAGTTGAAGAAGAGATGCTGCATCAGGAGTTGCTGAGGGAGAAGCGGGAGGGCAGGGCGGGACAGCATGAACTGTTGCTGCCACGCGGCCATCGCAGCTGACGCGGAAGGCGTCGCTTCCCCTGCGTTGCCGCTTCCGCTTGCCGCTTCCCGCGAGCTACTCTCCTCCACTCGCTCCGTCTTCACCGTGTCTGCTATCGACCAGATCTTATTCTGCAACTATTACTCAGATTCATCATTCAGGCAGCACAAGAGTACAGACCTTCTTTGGTGTTTCAGAAGCAGTTCTCGGAGAAGACTCGGGCCGTTTCTCATTGTTGTTCGACTCTCCACTGTTGCCCAGACCTGTAAAGAGATGTTCTACACTAGGTTTTCATCCAAGAACGTGCCTCGTCTGGAGAGAGAAATGTCACTGGCGGAGCTGCCGGGCCTTCCGATTCCATCCAAGTCATCGTCATCGTCTTCATCTGCTGGTCGATTCCGGGGAGACCAAGTCATCTTGTTCTCTTTCTTCAGTCTTCGACGAGCATTCGCAAACCATGTCGACACCTCAAATGACATTTCGCACCCGTTAAGAATAGGTTCTCTCTTGATCACGCTTCGCTTTTTTTTCTCGACAATGAGCTCCAGACCATTGATCCAGGGCAGGGAATTAACAGGTACCAGAAATAACGGGTGGTTATCCGGTCGACTAAGCAGAGCGGAATCTTCAAAGGGTGCATGGGAGCGAGATGACATCCTGGGCCGCCACTGTCCACTCTTGTCACCCCTCTCTCTCTCTCTCTCTCTCTCTCTCTCCCAACCAAGAGTTGGCCTTCATTAACTACACACATAGCTTGTTGCGTGCATTAGAATTTGCCAAATCAAAAACAAGGAGAAAGAGATATGGAAAGGAGATGGCATGTGTTGCATGTCCTTGTAGCAGCTGAGATTATCTCCCTTATCCAGGTTTCTCATGCGAGATAACAGGAGTCGATAGAATACTTGCGGTCAAACTGCCACGATTCGCAATAAAGGAGGAGAAGAGAGAAAGAGAGATGCTGCTGCAACTCTTCCCTTCTCTTCTCTTAACATTTTACGACTTTGCATCTCCGATTGATTTACGGCCATTACCACCTGATATCCGGCAGATAAATGTCATGTCCTCTCTCTTTCCCTTTCCTATGCTTTCTCCATCATATCAATACGGTCATTATAAAAGCTCGCATATTGGAAATTGCAGCAATATTAAAGATGGTGGTGAACTCCCCCCCCCTCGTTTCCTACTTCTCTGTCTCTCCTAACTTGGTTCCTGATCATATAAAATGCAATGCGGTGTTTATTATTTTTCACAAGAGACCGCTCTGCCCGAGGCGAGGGCCAGGCATCAATCCATTGCGGCGTTGCAACAAATTGAGGGGGGAAGAAGCGATTATGGGCCAATCGCAAAGGGAATATGCACCGAAGGCGGCAAGGAAAAGAGCCTCCTCTCTTTCACCCTCATTTCCTCTCCCTCCCTCTTCAATCTCTCTCTCTCTCTCTCGCTCTCTCTCGTCTCCTTCTTGGCTGACCTGTGTGAGAGTCATCTTAGTAACGAGTGCAAGCATCACTTTTTCTGCCTTGGTCGGATACGGATTCTTGCGATGTTCGGAGAGCCAACCCTGTAAATAAATGGATTCTTTCCTCTTGACTCTGTCTTCTTCTCTGATCACTGATTTCATCTAACAAGGACCTGCTTGCAAAAACGTGGCTTATGCCGTGCCATGGCCACTAAGCTACGCTTCCTTATTTTCTTCCTGCACCCTCTCTCTTCCAAAAACTATTTCCTGCTCATTCAAGTCTCTTTTCAAACTCTATTCTCTTCAGTGCCCTGTCAAGTATGCTTGAGACTTACCCTAATCCCAAAAATTCTTCACGCCGGACAAGGCTAGTGTAGAATACTGGATTACTGGAAGACACTTGTTGGCCCTCTTGCCCTACATGTTGGATACGATAGCAGGGAGCAACAAAGGGTATGAGAGTGAGGAGAGAAGAAAAGGCGGGGAAAGAGAGCACCTTGAGTATAGAACGAGAGGAGAAGAGGAGAAAAGAAAGCACCGCGTGGAGAGAGGAAGTATAAAAGTTAGCAAGGGAGAAGAGGGGTAGAGAAAGAGAGCGCCTTGAGGAGAGAGTAGGAAAAATGGGCAGAGAGAGTACAGGAGAATAGGGGCAGAGAAAGAGAGAACCTTAAGAAGACAGAGTGGAGGGAAAGAGGGGGAGACCTTGAGAGGAGCAGTGGTCTCTCTGGTTGCATTCTTCCGTCGTGCTCCGTCGAGTCCGGCAGCGTAGGGATGGAAGGCGAAGGGGTCGAAGACGAAGCCGGGAAGGGGGCCGCCCCCTCCTGAAGCCGCCGCTAGCATATCCGGCTTCTGCTCCTCAATTACATCCATTTCTTATCCATCTCAACTCTTCATCTCTCAGACACTATTATAGCCACTTCTACTTACATAACAGAGAAACCACTAAGCGAGATAGATTGGGGAGACAACCAATGACAGGCAGAAAGAGAGAGAGAGAGAGAGATGAGAGAAAAGGCAGAGAGGGAGAAGACAAAAGTCACAGAGGGTCCCCGGCCATTGCACAAGACTCATCGCTATCGCCGATGATTGCTGTCTCCCGTTGTCTGCTCCCTCTCCCTTGGCAGGGTCACTGACTCTTTCTGTTACGGAACTGAGACACGAGTCCAACAAGACATCTATCCCAAGCCACTGCGATGAAACTGACATAGGATATAAGATCTTCCTTTTGTGCTGGCCTAGGCAAAGATACGGTAGCAGATGAGCAGTTGTCATGTTTTCTCGCTCCCTCTAGCACTAATCGACTGAGAAAAACATGCGTTCCCAACATCTCAAAATGGAAGATAGAGGCTGGAAGAAGCAGCGACAATGAATAGATCAGAAAAGGCAGAAAGAATGCCCCTGCCGGGGGCCCATGGCATTTCCTCTGCAAACAATTCTAAAAGCATTTCTCAGACATCCCGGCAAATGTCTAATTGAATAGCCAAACAGCAGAAAGATGCTCACTTCGCCAAACAGCAGAAAGATGCTCACTTCGAAATCCCTCAGCAGCACGAATCAGAAGAAGAAGCAATTTGGAGGCCGTTGGAGAGTCCTCTCCAACTCTTCCCACAACCCCCCCCCTCTCGCTTCACTCTAACGACTCAACACCAGCGAGATGATGAAGGACGATAAGGTGTGAAGAAAGGCTGCACTCTAGGCGAGAGAGAGAGAGAGAGACAGACAGACAGACAGACAGAGAAGAGAGAAAGAGAGGCTGAAAAAGTGGATGGAAGTAGTGGAGAACTGACAAGCAAGAACAAGAGATGTTAAGCGGAGACGCGTCAGCAAACAAGGTAAGAGTGAGTAAGAGAGAGAGAGAGGCAGACAGAGAGAGACAGAGGGGGGGGGGGGGGGGGAGAGAGAGAGAGAGAGAGAGAGGGAGAGAACGTTTGACAAGGGAGAACAACTGCCTTGGCGGGCGACGTCTTACATTCTCATTCATTCTCTGCCTTGTCTCGCCGCAAAATACTTCTGGCCATTACATCGAGCGGTGATTGAAAGATACGTGAGAGTGATAAGCGAGGTGCCCTCGGGCTCAGCCCTCTTCCTACTCTACTAAGAGTGATTTGGCCAGAGAAGATCTTAGAACATCTCAATCTCTTCAAACTGATGCTTTAACAGAATCAGGACAGTTTGGAAGAATGGAGGACAGTAAGGTAAAGTGATGCTCTTCTTAACAAGTAGAGAGTGACCATGAACAGGGAGAAACAACAGTGGCTAGAAGTGAAAGTGTGAAGGGATGTCAGAAAAAGACAGAGAAGCAGAGATAAATAATTAGAGAAGAAAGAAAATCCAAGTGATAATGACAACTGATATCAGTAAGTACAAGCATGTTCAACACGAGAGGCGACATGAATCTGCTGCATTCGTAAACACAGCTTGGCAGAGCACCATTCATGGCGCATGAATCAGTCGAGAGAGAGAGAGAGAGAGAGAGAGAGAGAGAGAACGAGAGAGAGAGAGAGAGAGAGAGAGAACGAGAGAGAGAGAGAGAGAGAGAGAGAGAGAGAGAGAGAGAGACTCAGAAAGGGAAATAGAGAGTAAAGATGTGTCAGACGCATTGTTTGAGTAATACAAGTGTGATAGAAGTAATATCGTGTTGCATTGATGGATAGGAGACCGAAGTGCCAGGCTGATAAGCGTAGAGCAAGAACGCAGGGAGTTGTAAGACTGTTTCCTTTCGCAGCTTTCTCTCTGTCTCTCTCTTTCTCTCTCTCTCTTTCTTTCTCTATTACCCCTCATTCCTTACTTTCACCCGATAATTTATGCCTTCAGTCAAGGACAAGAAATAGACACCTTTTCCCCTAGCAAATGCTAGCTTGTAAGGAGATAACACAGAGCAAAGAGAATTCATTTAACGGGAAATCCGGCCGTTCATTTAATCGGAGAGAACACAGGAAAAGTCTCATCCGTCAAAGCAGCACAAACAGCAATGACAAGGAGAACAGTGAATGGACAAAGTGAAAGTGAATGGTAGCCGAGAGAGCGGATGAGAGAGAGAGAAAGAGAGAGGGAGAGAGAGAGAGGGAGAGAGTGGAAGAGAGAAAGGGAAGGAGAGAGAGAGAGAGAGAGAGGGAGAGAGAGAGAGGGAGAGAGAGAGGGAGAGAGTGGAAGAGAGAAAGGGAAGGAGAGAGAGAGAGAAAGAGAGAGGGAGAGAGAGAGAGACTGACGTGGTGCATGCCCTGCAGCAAGATGGGGAAAGGCATGCCAGGAGGCGGCGCCCCAAGGAGATGAGGGAAAACAGTTCCAGAAGAGGCAGCCGAAGAAGCAGCAGCAGCCAGGTAACGAAGTGCTTCTTCCTGGGAAGGCATAGATGGACCCGACTCGGACACCTTGAGAGGGGTGCCCGGCTGGGATGAGCCGCCCAGTAACTGCAACTACCGAGATATTGTTTCTCTTTCTCCCTTCCTTCTCTCTCTCCCTTCCCTCTCCCTCTCTCCGTTCTCTCTCTCTCTCTCTCTCTCTTCAGTTTCGTTATACTACTTAGAGGATTAGTGGTAAATTGACAAGGTGACAGCCAGTCCATCCGGCCGTGTTGTTGATAAGTGAGGAACTCGTACAAGGCAAGAGAAGAATGAAGGAGAATGACTGACGGGGTTGAAGCTGGCAGCACTGAAGGGCATCATGGAGTTGGCAGAGAAGGAAGAGGCGACGACCAATCGAAGGGACTCGCCAAGGGGAAGGCACAACTCCCTGCTAATGCACTCCTCAACTACTCAATCATTCATCAGTTCAGCAGATCTGATCATGTCGAAATTGGGTACGACACGGGAAGGAGGGCGCGTGAGGAGAGAGAGAGAGAGAGAGAGAGAGAGAGAGAGCGAGAGAGAGAGAGAGAGAGAGAGACTGAGAGGGAGAGAGAAGGCATGAAAGTGCAACCTACTAAAGACCATAAAATTCGAGAAAACGATGTGATGATAAAAGATGGGAAATGCAGGATTCGAAAGAGAAAAAAAACCTGGAAGATCGTGTATTCGCTGTGAGAAAGGAAAAAGACAAGGACAAGAACGAAGTGGAAAGAAATAGGGGCCAGAGTGTCAACTAATCCAAGCCACAACTGAAAAGCCAATTAGGGGAACTTTATAACCAGCTAAATTATTTAAGCATGGCAGAGATCATTTGGGCAAATCTCGTACTCTTACTTACACTTTAACAATACCAGAGAATGGTTTACTAGATTAACGTTATCAGCATGCATATCCATTTACTACACAATTACAGGCATGTTCAAGGAGTAAGGCGCTCTTAAAAGAAAGTAAAGAAGTGGTGAGAAGGGGGGAAAGAAAGAGAGGAAGGGAGACAGCGAGAGGCATGTTAAACATGATGGGCGTGGCTTGCATCTAGTCATGTCGACTCCGCCTACCAAGTCAGTGCCATTGGACACGCAGAGTCAACCACGCTCCTTCCTCCCCTCCAATCCCTCTTCTAGTACGGTAGGAAGGGAGCACCATTCACAAAGAGAATCGCGACGAGAGAGACAGAAAGGAGGGGGGGGAAGAGATGCAGAGACCCAAATGATGGGTGGCGATGTACTCAACGCTCTCACTCGAACAAGTCATCCAACAACAGGCAACAGAGAGGGGCCTCACTTTGGAACGTGGAAGATAGATTCATAGACAATAGTCATTCTTCAACTCGTAGCTATTCTCATCAATTAGGAAGGACAACCGAGCAAGAAGGCCAGAGTGGGCTTTCTAATAGCACACATGTTTATAGGTATCAGAGCTAGGGTGGAGGAAAACAGTTTGGAGAGAGAGAGAGAGACTGAGTGGGAGAGAGTGAAGGAAAACGAGAGATTACGAAACAGAAAGGACCTAGGCGCGATGGGTAGTAAATCGTGTGACGCTTGCTTGCGGGAGATTGAAATCTACTCTTGTCAATCAGCACTGAAATGTCGATACGAAGTGCGGACAACTACTCGGTCAGAAAGATGTTAACGACCGCTGGAGAACTGGAGGTCAAGGAAGACTGAATGACCTGGACATGGCCACTTCTGAAAGAAACGCTACCCTCCACAAGTTGAGGGATGAGAAATGCGCCTCGAGCAAAAAAAAAAACAGCCAGTTTCTGTATGAAAGGGCGCGAAAGTGAAGCTTCAATATACAGCAAATAAGACTAGAAGTGACAATTATGGCCGGAGGGTCAATACACACTCATAATGCTGTAATAACGAATGCACGTACAGACACGGCATCACTTGTACATAGAAAGAGTCGACTGGGCGGAGCATTACGAGAGGAGGCAGAGAGGAAAAAAAAGGTCGAATAAATCCGGGTGGGGGGGGGGGGGGCTGGGGCTATAGTCCTCAAAGTAAGTTGAGAGACTATAATGATCAAGCTGAATTAAGTTCAAACAAATAATTAAGCTAGGCGACCTGCCGTGTGTTACAGAGGTCTGAAAAAAGGAAGATCGGCTAAAATGAGATGAAGAGGAGCGGAAGGCTGTCAGGAATTCGAGTGCAGTTATGTTTAGAGAGAAATGTCACCGCACTCCCGAGTTAGAGCCAGACAAGAGAGAACATGTGTATATCAGTGGTGATCCGATGCTTTGAGAGGGTAGGGCACTGATGTTAGCAGAAGCAGCAAAGAGAAGTGGAGACAAGAGGGGAGGCAGTGCTCGAGAAAATGAGAGGGCAGCCCAAGCAGACATGATGAGCTGGCTCATATCAACACTCTACTACACTCCCCTCTTCACTAGGCGAAGCCGACCATGCAAGAGACTCCAAGCAAACATTCATATTCAAACCTCCCACAGAATATTCAAGTCATTCGCTTACGTTGTGCTACCAATGGTAAACGGCAAAACAGGTAGCCGTTTTCTAAAAGGAATACTTCAGATGGAGTGCAAACAGGATTTGAAGTAAGTCGATCAAACCGAAACACCGATGGCCCCTGATGCGGAAGGCAATGCATTCTTGATTCTGGATTAAGTGCGGCTAAGCTGGCACTCACTCTTTCGGCTGCGGCCATGCCATGGGAACGGCCTTGTACAGCTGAAACGCATCTTATTCGCTGTAATCATTTATTATTTTTCTCAGTGTATTAATAATTAGTTTCGAGGAGAGTATTTAGAGTTCTGCTAAACAAGGTGAGCGTAGCGGCATGAAGCACCGGATACAAAGCGAACAGGTGATACTCGTCAAAACTATCCCCCATTATTATCGGAATAAAGAAGGGAAACGGCGCCCTATCAAACCGATCTACATTGCATAATTCATAGGCAGAAGGACCAGATTAATTGTGTAAGATAAATACAACGATAACAAACAACAAGAAAAAGGTTGAGCAAATTTGCTTTATAACCGGCAGCTGTCTATGAAGCTTTGGACGTAATTACACACCATAAATATGTCGAATTTAGGAAATTACCCCACTTTTAAAGTACACCGGAAATATATAAAAATTTGGAAGGACCGTACTATTAAATTTGATTTCTTTACTAGGTCATTTTTTTAATTGTTTTAATTGTGTGCTCATTTCCAGACGCAACGGGCCACGCTGCTCTACTTGTTCAGAGGAAGGGAAAGGAGAGCGAAAACCACTCGTTTGTTCTTTCTTTTGTCAATCGTAGTCTTATATGCTGTACTAGAGCGTTGCTTAATATTGCGTACACCATGATTGCTGTCATGAAACACGGAGAGTTAGCGCAGTGCAAATGCGACACTTAGATAAAAATCATAGAAGACAGAATCTCAAGAATGACATAAAGGGAAATCCTGCTGAGAGCCAAAACGTTTCAAATATTTCTATTTAGTGTTACCGTTTTCACTCAAAATGATGGTGCACTAGTGATTTTTGATGCTGCACTAAAATCTTTTATCATGGCGTCCCTTAATTTAGTGTTACCGCATACGTATTAGTGTTACCCTTTCTTCAATTCATGGAATGTCGAAAGACTTGGCACTATTCGCACACAGCCCGGCACAACAGTACACTAAAATGTTATCTAAGTGTCGCCTTGACACCCCGTGGAAATGCTATCGCCCATTTCGAAGCTATTTCAAATCAAGAGGGGGGAGGGCTTTAAGGGCTTTTGAGGATAAATCATACCTTAAAAGGGTCTTGTTTCAAACCATAGCCTGCATACCGAGCAGCTTCTGCAATAGTCGCACGGAGCATTGGTGGGCCCGGTAGAGTGCGTGCCCATTTCAATTTCGGAAATGTCGAATCGGCACCGAATGTAACGGCTGTTCTTATTTTCTGCACATAATTAGAGTACGGTATTACTCACGGAAGGATTTTTTTAGTACACTTTTAGGCAGCGAACTGTACGATTCCTTAAGGGTTTTCCGTTCGAGAGTTCCGAATATTTATGTTTTGGCCTAACATGGCCGTGTTGACCTCCCGAACTAGTAATTTTTTTGCGGCACACGATTCAGTACAAAGAGGGTGGGCGCTAATACACTGCCTGATACCCCGTGGTCGCGTTATTTTAATCCTTTTTTAAACCACTGCTTAATTTATGATATCTTATTGCTTGGAATTGCCCGCACTATATTAGTGTATGGTTAATTTCGTGCCATCGAGGACCATAATTATTCTTGAGCTTAGTTGTGAGCAGTGTTGAGGAGCAGGTGATGGATCCAGGTCCTGAGTGACCTGCTAAAGTCGGGGCAGAAAGAACAAAGCGAACCGCTCGGCCACTGGCCACAGAGTCGCACAACAATCCTTCCGCTCGCTATCACAGACTAATAGGAGGAAGCGGAGGCTAGAAGCGGCTGGGAGAGGGTCAATCTACTCCTTTGCTTCCACATCTCTCCACTGAGGCCGCTTCAGCTTGCGTAATGCCGCACACAGGATCGCTACTATTTACTGGCATCAAGTGGCATGGGCAGCTCCTCTGAAATTTGAGCGCCCTTCTAGCACAAAAGGCTTGTAATGGCAAGAGAAATGCGTATTTATCTGCTTTAGGATTATGTTGTGCTCGAAGAATGGGAGTAACAACTGATGGGGAGACTTGGCAGGCTTATCAGTAATAGTAGAGCTGACCTTCCGGCGCGATTATTTGGATGAGGAGGGACGGCTGTTGTAAATCCTTCCAGACGGGGTCACGTGCCACCTCTTTCCTTTATCTGGATCGATTTAATAAATTGGACAAATAGAACATAGAGCGAACAATGAAGGCCAGGAATTAGCTTGGAGTCAATGTGAGAAATTTCCTGCGAGTGTGTAGCGATTGCAGCAGACCACATGTGCAGTGGTGACTGAACATTAACTAGGATCGCTTTCCGACACCTTTTTTCAGTGTATACAAACTTTGCTATTTATGTTCTCTGTCTGACAGAAGCAGTAAAACGTCGCTGAAAAGCCATATGCCCGGTATGCGTAGTGGATCTCATTCACTTCAGATTTATTTTCTTCTTCAACCATTGAAAAGAAGGAAAGCGAAAGTAATAGCGGTTAACATGGTTGGAACAAATGTTAATCCGAGGTATCAAGGCGGAAAGCACTTGGAAGGTAAATAATCGCAAAGGAAACAGCAGTGATCGGAGTAGGAATGAGTGACATTTGGTCATTATCCTGATAGGTGTGAAAGAAGAGACGCGGTGAGGTTAGCCTGAGATCGCGAGGGGCAGAGGAGTGTGATCGAGACAGGGGAGGGCGTCACGAAGATGAATGGTTGTGTAGCACGAGCTGCTCACTTCTCTCTTCTAATCAAATTGATTGTTGTCTTGAGATAGCTCAAGGAGATTTCTACACGGACAGCATTGTCTTCTGTGGCTAGTTATTGATTCCCCGGAGACTGTGACTCCCAAGGGATCTCTCAGGGGAGACAGGTAGCGTTGCACTTTGAGGTAGCTGTCCGCATGGTTGAGTATCAAAGGAAGACACCTCTTTGGCGGATTTGAGCCATGTCTGTGTGAACAGGCCAGCGATCTGTATGAGAGAGCCTGCCGCATTCACTCTTCACTCGGATGGCGATAATGGGATAATGGGATAATGGAGAGTTCAGCTGGAATCTATACTCACCCCCACCAGAGAGATTCTCGTTGTCTCTTTCTCACCAAGCATCCAATGTGCTCTGTTAACTCGCGGTCAGAGCATCTACGCTTTTAATAGATTTCGAGCAGAAGGGCGAGTTATTCTCTCTCTCTCTCTCTCTCTCTCTCTCTCTCTCACCCTCCAATTCTCCTAGTGTCATTTTCGGTTGCACCAACTGCCTTCGATTGGCGCGAAGTGATTATTATGAGGGAAGGACCATCTCCATTGCCTGGCAAAGATGATTGTTTATGAGGATAATCCAGATGTGTGAACATTGACTGCGGGGAGTGGAAGGGTGCAAGTGGAGCTCTTTCTACTTGAATGGATGATACTGTCAATGAAGAAGGAGATGCATTGCGTCAATGTTGCTTGTTTTGATTGGAGTAACTGAGTGGTGAATGAAGTTGCGAGAGGGATTAACACAGCCGGATTAGGTGCATACTGTGGCCTTGGTGCAACTTCTCATTCATGTTCCTATTCATTGGATTGTCAATGTGCCAGTGCAAGAAGATGGAGAGCTATTCCTGGGAGAAATTTACCATATTTAGGTTTGCTGATATTAAGAGCAATGAAAGCGATACATTTTAAGCCTATAATATCTTCAAGCTTGTGGAGCTGGCCGGGTGCTTATTTTCTCTGCAGTGTGTTCATAAAGGCTGACTGATTCATTTCTCCTGAAGATGTGTAAAAGAGAGGAAAGAAGAGAGGGAAGGAAGAGCGATTGGTTGTCTGAACAGGAGTTGTCACTGGCCAAGGTGTCGACGAGATACTTGAAGTGTGGAAAGCGGATAAGGGGAGGGGACAGAACGTGGGAAAGAGAGAGGGAACAGAGTGAGAAAGTCCCTTTGCCACCTTTTCTTGCTTAGCCCCCCAACTGCGCAGAAGAACAGCCTGGTTACTCGGTGTCTCCATCTAAATCCCCCATCTCCACTTCTCTTTTGCGACACCTTTCAGTGCTTCTGTGAACTGGCAAGGAATAGTGTGAAAATGAGTGTCAGGTTACGGAGGGGATCGAATGTTCCCGTGATTGTTCAGAGTAGTGCATTGAACCCATGGCTTGTGTCCACTTGTCGAGAGGGCTGAGCAAGTGAGGGTAGTGTCGTCCATTCATCACTTATCCTTCTTGCTTATCAGGCTTTACCGATCTCTCACCAAGCAGTCAACTTCAGAACCGCAGAACATTAGTGAACGGGAGTCCCACCTGGCATGGGCTGCCTTCTTTGCTATCTCGCTTCTTGGTCTTGATAGACATCTCCATATGCTTGTGTTCACTGGCTCCAATGACGGTTGTCAACATATGCGGATGAGTATGAACAGGCAAAGAGGGAAGAAAAGCTCTCTGGGGACGCTTAAGGTCACATCCTCATTGCATTTAGATTACTCGTTCTCCGTTTCAACAGCGTCCTCATTAACATTTTGACAACCTTGTAGACTAAGGAAAATGTGAACATTTTAACTGCTTCATGAATTCGTTATCTTTTAGCGCAATCGGAACCGCCATATACCGTAACCGCTGGCTTGATGCCTGTATTGGAAACCAGACGGCATCCGTCCCTGAAGTGGTAAATGCACTTCTCGAGCCAAGTACTTGAGCGTATATATTAATACGCCTATTCTCTTCTTGATCACGGATGAGAATGTAAATGGATAGATGAACGGGCTTGATGGGCGGTTTGTGGCCAAAGCAAGACAGCCTCTTATTTGATGGCGCATTGCAGATAAGCGAGGCTGCTTGTTGCCAGCCCCGTGAGGGGGCAGTGAATGAGTTGTTGGGGATTAGGACTATGCATTAAGGGGCGATTGATATCGCCTATGGCGGTTTCCTTTCCATCTGTCAGCACGAATCCCCACTTCTCTGTCCATCTTGAGGAGAGATTGGAGTGTGCCCTTTTCACTAGTTAAGATGGACCTAACAGCAGCCATTGTGTATGCAATCTCAGTTAACAGTAACAGCTGCTGTTGGTCTTCTCAAGTGACTCACCCAATAGGGGTTTGTCAGGCTGAAACAAGTCAAGTATGTGCCAGAAAGGGGACTAACCAGCTGTCTTCCTTGTGATTTCTGTTCTCACGGGAGAGGGAGAGAAAGAGGAGAGAAAGACGAAGGGAAGGAGAGAAAGAGTGTGTGAGCAGAAGAGAGCGAGATGCGCGAAGTGATGGTGATACCGAAGGGGATTACCCGCTGTGGCCAAAGGCGTGCAGCGTCAATCCCTATCCATATCACAATGACAAGGGGATCTCTTGTCACAAGACGCGATAGGCCAGGGGAGTTCGTGTACTCTTGTGTAAGAGACATGACGGGAAGGGATGGAAACAGAAGGGATGGAATTGGTTAGGGTTGCTAGGTCGAATGAACTTCATCTTTAAAAAGAGTGCCGACTAACAAAGACTCGCCCCATTTGGGCTAAGATGTGCATGAAGAAGGACAACTGTCACATCTGATGGTGCATTCACTTAAGAAGAATGGCTTTCAGCTAGGAATACAAGTCAGGTCACAGCATGATAAAACACTCACATATAAACTGGGAACCGCCAAAATGTTCGATTTTGGAACTCTGCGCTCAAAACCTAGCTCATTATGGAAACTCTTAAAAAATATTCGCACATCTTTTGAATAGTCTTGTTTTTCCACATCAAGCACATAGTGATTGAAGACCTTTTGTGATTTAGAATAACGCGCACTTGTAAATGCGTAAACTAATAGAAGAGATTTAGAAGAGCTCGATGCACGAGATAAGTGAGAAGCGAAGTCGTCGTTCCCGCGGGGCGGATGGCTACAGCCTTGCCATCCTCGACGCTCTTCGCGGTGGATCGGTACTGCTTCCTTCTCTCATCTACCCTACTTCTTCTTCTGAGTTTAGGTGGAAGAGCCTCAATTTCCCCCGCAAGACAAGGAAAGGAAGAACAGTGAAGTTGCAGTTGAGCCGAGTCAGGAAATGGTACATATCTCGAAGTTTTCCCACTAATTTCATATCTAATAATTTGTTTGAGTGCGTGTCGAATCTATCGGCAGCTGTCTCGGAAGACGAAAGTATTTCCTTTGTGAGGAAGGACTTATTACCGACCAAGGCTTTTCCTACTTCAGCTCGTTTCTCACTAACCAAGGACAAGTCAAAGGTACGTGAGTAACTCTGTCAAAGAAGGACACGGACAAACGCGGAAGAATACGCGACAAGGCGAATACGGTAGAGTGAGAGTGGCTGGAGAGGGAGGGAGAGGGGAGCATATGTCGGTGCGGAGGGAAGGGACATGAAATGCTGCTAGCACCACCATAATTGACGGCTGCGCGTGAAAAGTGTGCGAAGAGATGTCGACCGGCCCGAGTCATGATTCCATTTCATCCCTTGGCCAGTCGCCTTTCCACTCCACCTCACCTTTCTCTATATTCTACGCTTTAAACTCCTCATCTTTTAAATAGTAATATAATAAATTTCATATAACAGCAGATAAAAAGGAACAATACGATAACACGTGTAGGATCGCGCATTCATTTACTTTCTTTTAAGGGAACAATTTGAGATTTTATAATGAGGCATAATTTTTTTTAGATTAATCGTAGCTGGCAAGAAATTAGAAGTGATGTTTGACGAGTGGTGAATGTGTTTGATGAAGCGAAAGAAAGAGAAGAGTTCAATTCACTGCACTCTCTTCTACATGTGTTTCAGAAGAGGAATCTGTGACACATTAGATTGCACCCCAGGCAGCGAAGGGATCTGCTGGATGCAATATTGGGCGAAACTTTACGATTCTAGGATTGGCAATTAGAGGAAGCGGCTTGCGGAATGAGCGGGCCGCCTAGCCACGGATTTGCTTGACTTATCGATTGACGGCTTCTTTCCTTTAAAGCATTGTCACTGTCAATCTCTCTTCCTATTTCGATCTCTCTCTCTATTTCTCTCCCTCTCTCATTCTCACCATTCTCTGGTTCTAAACCTACTGCCATCCGAAAGAGGAAAGTGAAGAAGTATTGGAAGGGTGCATATCTCGCTACCCGCCCACCCTGTCTCCTCTCTCCTCTCTGGCACTCTCGCCGTCTTCTGCGTACTGCAGTGCGTAATGAAGTATCATCATCGGGTGCTAGTTGGAGTGGCAGAGGAACCTTCTCTTCTAGTTGCTTAAACCATCTGCACTCTTGTTAGCACAGCCATTCAACCTGGATGAGAATCGGCGACTCTTTCTCTTTGGCCAATCACTCATATGAGAGAGATATACGATTTCCTCCTTGAGAAAATACTATTTCCGGTATGTTTTCCCTTTGCATGGATGCGAGCGTCGACCGCTTTGTCCAGGCTGACAGAAGGAAATTATATTTCCTTGGCCGATCTACTCATTGACAATTGTTCGTGGTTGAGTCTGCATTGAGAGAGCGAAATTGTTGATGCTTCATTTTGGATCGGCAAGAAGTTGTCTTCGAGATTGACTTTCGTTGAATCGGAAATTCTCATGATAGATGGCCAGCCTTTCGGCACCACAGAAAGAAGCTCCGCTTTGAGACCGCTCCCTTCTCATTCGTCGCCCATATCTCCGTTAATCCTTTGTTTATTCGCTAAGCACCGGGTGAGGGCCGGATGTGCACACTCTTGCAGTACTCTCTCTCTCTCTCTCTCTCTCTCTCTCTCTCTCTCTCTCTCTCTCGTTCTCTCTCTCTCTCTCACTCGGCCTCCCTCTTTTCCCTTTTCCCTTTCTGGTTCTCTTCATTTTTCTCTGGCCATTTCTTCGTCGCTCACCCCACTGTCCTCGCTGGAATCGTGTCAGCCGTGCTTGTATGCATGCAAAATAGCGGGCAGCCTTAGAATCCCGTCTAAGGGACTCGAAGAGGTGGCCGCCTCCTTCGCAGAATATAACACGACAGTCAACATAACTAGACGGAGTAGATGGCGCAAGACTCAGTCCTTCTGAGAAGAGAGCTGGTCAATGAAAAGCTGAGGACGAGTCTGAGACATCGCGGGACCGATCGCGTGGATGGCCCTAAGTGTGTCTCCCACCTTGGCACCCGTCGCTTGGAGAGAGAGAGAGAGAGAGTGGGATAAAGCAGATTTCACAGCAGGATTCCGACAGTCGCATGCGTGCAGCTCCTTGCTTCCCTATGTTCATCTGGGTCTGATCCTCTCTTTTCATCTTCATTCGATTTGACGTCTTCTCCTATTCTATGTTCAGTGGAGAGAAGAGGAGGCAGACTATGAAGAAGGAGGCATTATTGGAGCAGCTGCAGTCTCACTTTCACTCTGCCTTGGTCATTTTCAGTCTCCATTAATGCGCATGACAATATATCCTCGAACGCTATTTGCTTAACTACTCCAACAATTGTGTGGCAGACAGTTTCTGAGGTGGGATTCTTCTCACTTTACAACAGTGAGATACTGTTGATGTGGATGCACATTAAGGAACATAGTAAGAGATGAATGATCATTGAGGAAGTGCGAGAGACTACATGTGTGCAGAGAAAGAGAAGAGACGGGGAGGTGCAAAAGAAACGCTAGAGACAACGTGTTTGGGGAGAAAGAGAAGAGACGGGGAGGGTGCACAAGAAACGTTAGAGACAACGTGTTTGGAGAGAAAGGAAAGAAACGGGGAGGGTGCAAAAGAAACGCTAGAGACAACGTGTGTGGAGAGGAAGAGAACGAGAAAAGTGAGGGAGATAGGTACAGAAGAAATACAAGACCTTTTGGAGGCGTTAAGTAATTAATGATTTAATCCCTTATAGTTCTGTCAAAGATTCCACAAGTACAGTATTGGTGGCATGAATAGCTGGCCGCCTTCTTTTAGTTTGTGCTCGAGTAAGGATATGGAAGTGCCGCCTGAGGATGTTCTTCCTTCGGTCCTCTTCTCTTCCTGAGCATGGAGCTTCTTGGCATCTCGTGCTTGGCTGGATTGCTTAAGAATCTCTGTATGTTTCTCCCGAGCGATATGCTCTAAAGAGAACTCTCTGTATTCTCTAACATGTGAATGGTGAAGAAGCAAGAGAGACAAAAGCGAAGGCAGGAACCCGGGACGTCACATCAAATCAAGTTATGAGGGACTGGCTGGATGGTCATCCATTCAATCGCCACCACACTTCCTTCTCTTTCTCTTAATCTCTCTCTCCTCCATGCTCTCTCTCTCCTGCTTAAACTCGCCATATTGATACTTTTGATGTGAAAACGATCGCAATGATGTGAGGAGTGCAAACAGGAGAAGAGTGAAGAAGCAGTGGCACTCCCATTCCCACTCTCAGTCCAAGTCGGAATACACTCGAACTACCGTATGATTTGAGAGGGGGGGGGGGAAGGAGCTTGTCTCTCCCTTCTTCTTCTCGATTGTCGGCTGTCGTTAGTTAGTCATGACCGATTTCCCACGGCCGACTCTTCATCTGATGAAAGGAGAGAGAAGACTCCGCTACACACTTGAGAGGCGCATTCCGAGTATGAAAGGAGAAAGGAAAGATTGGGAGGACTCCGAAGGAAGAGACCCTCGAGAGTATCTGACCATTCCATTCACTTAACAGACGAAGCACGCAAAAGGGATTCTTCCATTTCGTACTCTTCAGTCTTTCCCATTCATCCTCTCATCGGATTATTCTAGTCTCCATTACAGACTCTTTCATTGGATGGAAGAACGATTTGGGCACATGGCCTTTGAAGAATCCCTCCGACAACTACTTGCTTTTGTCCTTGGAAGAAAGGAGTCCGATTCGTTCAAGCGGGGTGGTACAAAAAAAAGAAAAGGATTGCGGTATGTTTATAACAATTAGCAAGGGGATGGAGGCAGAAAAGGCCAAGGACTGGAAATTTGATGAAGGAAAAAAAGAAAGAGAAACCCTATTCCTCCAAAGGTAAAGGTATTCGTAATCGCGAGTGATTAAGGAATCTACGGAGGACAGCGACTCGATCCTCTGGCAGAGATGGCTGCGTGCTTGCACTGATGGAGACCTGGATACTGTACACTCTCTACTGTCTAAACATGTTAGCTTCCCTGTTCTCTCCCTCCCTCACACACACTCTCACTCTTATTCCATCTCTCTCTTTCTCTTGTATTTCTCTATCTCATGCTAAGCCGTCACTGCTGAACTGGTCGCCTCGACACACCCAACACGAGAGTGCCCTTCACATCGCAGCCCGCCGTGGTCATCTCCACGTCATTTCCTTCCTCGTCAACGAGGGTGCGGATGTGAATGGACGGACGGTGAGAGGGAGCAGTCACTCATTCTTATTCTTTTCTTCCACCTGACTTCATTCTCTTCTTGTAGATCTGTGGCTTGACTCCTCTTCACATGGCAGCCGTGGGGGGACACAAGGACGCCTTCAGAGAACTCCTTCTCAGTGGTTCCACTATCTTTGCCATCACTCCTCTCTTTCACTGCTCACCCATCTGTCCTCTCTCTCTCTCTCTATCTCTCTCTCTCTCTCTTTCTCTCTCTATCTCTCTATCTCTATCTCTCTCTCTCTCTCTCTGGCCGATTCCGATTAAGCTGTGGTGTGGATGGTGGTATTGTTGGGTGCTCATTGCCTGCTCGAAGATTGTGGCAGGAGTGGTTGAGCAAACAGCGCAGGAAGAGGCTTCACACGGAGAGTCGAGAAGTCTTCGCTCTCTCTTCCTTTCGTGTTATCTTCATTTCTCTCGCGGTCTTCGCTCTCTTACCCTGTCATGTTCTCTCCTCTTCTCTCGCACTGTAAACGACCCGCTCGAATACACTGAGCAAAGAGAGAGAAGATTGAAAGAGTGCTAAGCCGACTCTGATCTCTTCGTATCAACCAGCTAATCATGATTGGGAAACGGAGACTCCTTTGAGGGGCAGACGAGTCGAGCAGGGATGTGCTGGGGAGGACCTGGAGGGAAGTGGCGACATTCCGAGTCAAGCGGATGCCCACTTCCCCCAGGAACAGTGTGAAGTCGACCAGTGACTACCCTCCTCTGCTCTCCATCTCCGGCATTGCTCGCAGAGCTTCTCGTGCCTCTCAGTCTTCTTCCTTCTCTGCCAGCAGTCAACTCAGTGCCTCGGGCACCCTCAACATTCTAACCACTAGGGTCTGCGGAGTTCTTCGAAGTTCATTCAAATCTTCTCCCTTCCTTTCGACTCTTCACTCTTATTAGACAAAGAATGAAAACGCAGCCGTTGAAAAGAGAATGCAAATAGCGCTCCTTCCCAATTATATTCGAAATGTGAGATGTAATATATCATTTGACATCAAGTGAATACTTATGCAAGTCCTTCTCGTACTATTTGTGCTAAGTCTTTCTTTAATCGTGTGTTTCTTATTTGTTCTGTTAATAAACAATTAGTGGATATGTATTCGTTCTTCTTTGACCTTCTTTCATCGCATCCCACATAAATGCAAATGAAATCCGAGAAATGAGCTTGCGGGAGGGGATTGAAGAGCTATTAGAGTGAGAAGGGGATGGCGAGAGTGAATAGAACGGTAGGACAGGGAAGGAGGGAGGGAGAAGCTAGTCAATCCTCTCTCCAGTCTGTCAGTCTGCCCATTGCATTTGCCGCCAATTCTACAGGCACTTCATGGCCCATCTTGCTAAGCTAGGTATAACTAAATGTGAGCAGAGGGAAAGGACGCAGAGAGAGAAAGAAGAGTACACACGGAGAGGAGAGACAGAGAGAGAGAGAGAGAACGGGAAGTACAGAGAGAGAGGAGAGACAGAGAAAAAGAGGAAGAGAATGCAGATGGAAAAAGAAGGAGAGCACAGAGGGAGAGAGCGAGAAAGTAGATTAGAGAGGAAAAGAATGAAGAAGGAGAGCACAGATGGAAAGAGAGGAGACGAAGCTGACGAATCGAGTAGCACAACTTTCAATGAGATATACTCAGTTTGCACAGGGGATCAGAGTCTCTTAAATCGCTCGTCTGAAACGATAAGAGAAGGAAGGCCAGAGAAACAGAGATGATCATGCACTTCTCAGTGACAGATGTCTCTTTTCTCTAGTTCGCTCTCCCCCTCTCTAACTCTTCTACTCTCTCTCTCTCTCTCTCTCTCTCTCTCTCACAGTTTCACTAACAGGTGTACTGTAGCCGCTTCTTCAGTCCCTGTCGACGTGTCTTCCATTCCTCTTGTCGTCATTCGCAAACATTTGTTGGGAGCTCCATTCACTCTTCCTCTACAGTATCCTCATTTCTCTTGCTGTCAGGTTTCATGCGCTGTGTGAAATTGTATCTCTCGTCAGACATATTATTTGAGTAGTGGCTTTGTTCTACTTAATCTCTCTCCTCTCTCTACATCGCCTCTCTCTCACTGTCTTTCTCTCTCTCTGCTTCTCTCTTCCCTCTCTATCGCCTCTCTCTCTTCTCTAAATTTCCTTTATTCCTTCAATTTCTTGTCATCAAACTCGTACTCTCTATCCTTCCATTCCAGAACATATCAATCTCCTATTCACCGTTCTAGTCCAAGTTTCGTGTAAGCGAAACAGCTGTACTGGCTGACGCGGGTAATCGCGTGTTGATATCTTCAGTGGAGTAGAAAAAAAGAGAGAAAGAGAGAGGGAAAAGAGGTAAAGAAAGAAAGAGATTGAATGAGAGTGAGAGAGAAAGATTTTTGCCACTCCAGCTGTCACCACCACCACTGCAATCTGTAGGAATCATCTCTTCTCTCTCCAGAGACGACTGAAACAGAACTGAGCGATGAAGACGGGGAGAGAGAGAGAGAAAGAGCACGAAAGAGAGAGGAATAATGGGAGGGAGAGAGATAAAGAGTGAGAGAGAGAGAAAGAGAGAGAGAGAGAGAGAGAGAGAGAGAGAGAGAGAATGAGAGAGCGACGGACCAGCTGGAAGAAGTGAATCTGCGAATCGCTGTCGCGCAATGTCTCCCTTATCAGGAACTACAATCAAAATGAGGTTTCCTCTGAGTTGTCACGACATTCACGACCACCAATCACTCTCATTGTCTCCAATCGACAGCCCCATTGCACCCTACCTCTCTTTCTCTCTCTCTCTCTCTCACACACTCTATCTTTCTCTTTCCTCTCCCTGTGTCTCTCTCATTGTATTTCTCTCTACTCTCACACCCTCTCTTTCCCTTACCATCCCCTACACTGAACTGCAATCAAGGAAATGAGATAAGAATAAAATTCTAACATAGAAGCCCTAAATTATAAAAATTCTTGCAAATTTGGATGTCAGCTAGTACGGAAATAAAAAAATCTGTCTCCCAATTGTTCTAGAAAACTTTTTAAATGCATTTAAAGATACATGTCTTCCACAAACTCTCTTGAATGCCATGTTTGAATGTGTTCCACCTCATGAAGCATACCCAATACGCCACCTGAAGTGTTACCTACACTTTTTGCCCGAAATTTTTTGAGGTATTCATCTTACCTAAAAAAGTTTTCTCAATGACGTCGAAGACAATTCATCAAAACGTGTCCTGAAGTTGTCTGATTGCCAGTACACGGAAGAGCAGTGGAATTCTGACACTTAGATTTCAAAGAAAAAGACAGTATCTCAAAATTCCCTTAAGGGAAAGTTGTGTATCTTCCCCAAGCATTTCAAATTTTGGTCAGAGAAGTGTAGAAATATTAAGCAATATCTTTTATTTAGTGATAACATATGGCCTTAAGTTCATGGAATATCGAAGGACGCTGCAACAAAACTCCGTTCCAAGTGTCGCCTTAACTCTCCGTGAGTAACATTTGTTTTTCTTCGGTGCCCAGAGAGGACAGAAAGCAGGTGCTGAGCAGTTCTCTGCACTCACTCGTTCCACTTGGCATCCTATTTCTTCGCTTGCGAAAGTAATGGCTTTCTCTTTATCATTCTAGAATAATCGGGATAAGAAATATCTCAATAACTTAGAGAGGTTTCGATGGTGCTTGAGGAACTACAGAATTCCCTTAGCGATCACTTTTCACCACAAACGCTACAAAATACAAGTTAGAAGTGAGAAGAGGCATGTTTTCCCGTCTATTACACTGAAATGGGATCTGGATTCGGCTACCAAGATCATTATGTATGTTAAATGCTAGAAATTAAATCATTATCTCTATAGTTTCCTCGTGTTAATCGAATGAGCACAAGCAAGAAAAGAAAAAAATGAATGAGCGAAACAGAGCAAGTGATCTTCCTGAAAGGTGTTAGCAAGTCACCACACACAACGCAAATCGTCCTAATACTTCTACGTCTTACTCGCTATTTATACATGTAGGCACGTCGCTAAATACCAAAACATATCTACGCTCCATAAAGAGAATCTACAACTATGGCATTGCAAAAGACTGGACAGGAAGGCACTAAGGGAGGTGGAGGGTTAGGAAGAAGTGGGGCTGAGCTTCTCCCTCTTCATGCGGCACGCAACAGCAGCAACCAGAGCAGCGCCCCTTCCGGACCCGTCCTCGGATAGCATGAGCTGATACTCAAGGTCGTCTCTGACCAGCTGGTCGATCTTCTCGTCCAACAACTTCGGAAAGGTCGGGTGGAATCTGAAGACCGAGCCATCCACGCCCACCGTCACCGAAGGCTTTCCCATTCGGTTCAGCAACATCGCGATGCCAGCGGCGCAGAGGTGGGCTGCGCTGCAGTCAAGAAAAACCTTTACTCTCTAGCAGCATCTCTCTCTCTCTCTTCCCTCTCTCTCTCACCGAGTGCTGATTAGACTGCAAACGAATGCAACGTTGGCGCAGTCAACAGCCGAAACCTTTTCAACTCCGATATCTTCTAAAATTTGAAAGGTCTTCGAGAATGTCCTGTCGTCATCCTCCAGAAGATCACTGCAGTAAAGAAAGAGAGCATAAGAAGTGGAGAAAGATGGAGAGAAAGGGAATAAATGAAAGGGAAAGAAGGACCTCTCAATCTCGGAGACGAATTTGGTGGGGAAGCAGCCGTGCTGAGAGATGGCCTCGGCATCGCCGTCAAAGAGAAGAGACAGTCTCGCCAGCTTCTCCAGCACAACCCTCACCAACTCTCCCATGTACATTCCCGAGATCATCTTCTCAAAACTGCAACGACTGCAGAAGTGGAAAGCAAAGGAAAGTTCGTCCATCCTTTTAGATATTTTAATGGTATAAAGTGATATAGTTAATAGTGAATCACTAAAGCATGGTCTTTGTTAGTATTTTAACAAAAGTACTTTTATTTCTTAAACTAGTTTTAAATGTCAAATTAACGATAGTGTGTGATAGTCGCGCGAATATGACAGGCATACATTCGATGTCTAAGGCTCCTCAAAGTGAGACGAAGTTCGCTTCTCCTATCGCGAAATCGGAATATAATTCAATCACTCATCGTCCCATTTTCGGTGAAATTTTGAATTTTTCACAATGAGTTTTTTTATTTATCAAAGCACATAAAATATATACGAGGAGGATGAACATGAAGCGAGAAAAGATAAGAAGACAATGATAAAGAAGAGAGAGAGAAGGAAGAACTGACAGCTGTCGACAGGGGTTGATGCTTCCACAGTCCACGATGGAATCGAACTCAGTTCGAATGAAGTCCATAGCTCCGTCATCACCGAAGGCACCCCATTCAGTGTTGATTATCATCTCAAGGAAATTCATAAAGTCAGATAAAGGAGTGAAAGAGAGAGCAAGACAAAGAGAGAGAGATAGAGAGAGAGAGAGAGAGAGACAAAGAGAGAGAGGGGGCGAGAGAGAGAGAGAGAGAGCGAGAGAGAGGGAGGGAGAGAGAAATAGCGAGGCAAAGACAGTGAGAGAGAGAGAGAGAGAGAGAACAACTGGACCAAACCTCCGGAGGCAACCCATCGTTAGCATCGACATGTCCTTGCAATTTACTGCATCGGTCAATCTTCTCCATGTAGCAAGCATTCGTCCCTGTTCCCACGATCACTCCGACCTGGCAAGGAAGGGATGATGAGTGGAAGGGAGGACGTTTCTGCTGGACAAACTTGGCAAGTGTTCTGGTTGAATGCACAGGACATCAGAGCTCCGACCGTGTCGTTGAGAACAGCCACCACGTCGATGTCGATATCCTGTCGATGCAGGGAGAGATTCTCTCTCTCTCTCTCTCCTCCCACTCTATATCTCTCTCTCCTCTCTCTTTCTCTTTCCCCTGGGCTCATTCTCTTTGCCCACTGTACCTTTCTACGGTGGCAAGCTTCCCTGAGTAGTTGAACAACGTCATGATCCTCCACTCCGCTTGCATTAAACCCTTTAGTCCAATTAATCAGCTGCAAGACAAAGAAGTCAAAATTCTATTCTAGACAAACTAATTTTTAAGGTGATTTCTCATTAAGTTTTTGATTATAAATATAAATAGTCAATAAAGGAAACCTTAGCAGAAGTGAGCCCGTCTTGCTGACAAGGAAAGGAGAAAGTGAAGCCAAGCGGAAGTTGTTCAGTCGCCTTAAGCCCGCGTTCTTCCATGAACCGAGCCATGCACTCCGCGATGTGGTCGAACAACTTCAACGACAACACTTCTACCTCTCTTCTTCTTCTTATATTTTCTTTCTCTCTCTCTTTCTCTCTCTCCCTTTCTTTCTTTCTCTCTCTCTCACTCCCTTTCTCTCTCTCACTCTCTTTTTCTCTCTCTCTCACTCTCTCCATCTCTCGATCTCTCTCTCTCTGTTCCCCTAATAAAGACATCCGATGAAACGAACAGCTTCGCCGGTGCCTCGCATAACGTTCTCCGGGACACGGAAGATCTCAAAGGAGAATAAGCTGAGAGAGAAAGATTAGAGGAGATCAAGTAAACCTTTCCTTCCATCTTGCACTGCTTGCCATCGAGTCGAATGAGAAGAACACGGAAGTTGGTCCCTCCCAGGTCGAGGGCCAGGAAGTGTCCCTTCTCCGTTCCATTCGGGACTGCTCTGACAAAGGAAGGAAGCATCTTCACTGCTGCTGCCGAGGCTGCAATCATTGCATTGTCTGCAAGTAGAATGGAGGGAAGAAGTCGAACCTGTGTCCTTCGCGAGTCCCTTCTCCATGCTTTCCTCCATTGCTGTCATCACTCGGCGCAGTTTGTCATCGTTAACAATCAGACATTTGCATACCTCGTGGATCTGAAATTTCAGTGCTACACTAAAGAAACAGATATATTCGACGATAAAACGATCTCACCTCGTTCTCGTTTTTGTTATAAGCAAAGCTTTTTTATAGCCACCCCAAAAAATGTTCGCAGCTCGTAAACCAGACCTCTATCTCTATAGTTCACCCAGCATCTCTCCATTCACCTCTATAGTTCACCCAGTTAAACTTACAACATCCCCCCCTCCCTTAACACCCCGTAAAAGCAGCGCGACAAGAGACCTTCTCCCGTGTTTAGAGTAGCGTGCTTGGCTTAGCCGGTAGAACCAGCTGATCCAACACTGCGAAGACCTTCTCCAGCTTCAACTCTCTTCGATTCTCCGTCATTTCTCGAATGCCATTTTAGTAGTTACATTCACAAACAAGTTGAATACAATTCTTCGCACATACCAATCCCATCCAGCAAAACAGGCAGCCAATCCGAATATTTAAAAAAAAAATAAGCGAAGGAGATAAAAATTCATGTATGGCAGTTAGAAGTGGCAAGCATAAGCCAATTAGGATTATATAAGAAGACAGAACTACTCATAGAGGATACTATGGGAGAAGAACCATCAAACGCCAGACAGAAGTTCTAAAGAAACAAGGTTGATGAAGAGAGAGAGAGAGAGAGAGAGAGAGAGAGGGCAGATAGATAGATAGACAGAGAAAGAGAAAGAGAGAGAGATAGAGAGAGAGAGAGAGAGAGAGGGAGAGAGAGAGAGAATAAGGGAAATACGAATATAAAAGGCGAATCTAGTAGTAAAGGAAGGAGCAGAGAATAGAACCACCAGCACAATATAATGCTATAATTAACTGGAGTAGGATCAGATCACAGTGACGTATGTAGGCCGTTAACACTATTTCAGTGATTCCTAAAATAGAACAGACACAACTTAAAGAGCAATGATTTGTAGTGGGGAAAGTGTGAGAGGAGGAGAATAAAGCGAGCGAGAGAATCGCACAAGAATAGAAGATGACCTTCTATGCCCACAGAATGTTTCCATTACTTCTGGATCAACCAAAGAGCAGCCACAGAAACTGGAATCTAGTCCATCTTCCGGTGAAAAGAAAGAAATGTGCAGGCGATTGCAAGAGAAAAGTGAGCGGAGGCGGGAGATGTGGAGATCGCTAAGTGCTCCATGAGACAGGAATGCATATCTATTCATATTATTGCGCTCTCCCACACCAGTTAACAATCCGCTTCTTTTTGTCACTGAATCAACGCATACCAAACCCAATTTACAGGCAATTAAACGATGAAAACTTCCGTATATTTCTATATTGGCATAGATCTCATTAATGATCCCTTTGCTCAGAGCGATCACATCATTAGAAATGAAGAATAGAAAGCTTAACTGCTGACCGGTTAAATGTGCGTGGTTGCACAACAAATAAAGAAGTGGTGATAAAAGTCTGACTTCTTGCTCGTGGCTGAGGTCGATAGATTCTCGCAAACTGAGTGAACGAAGCTTCTCTAGGCAGGACGAACCTAAATGCAAGACGGACTCAGTGAAAAGAAGGAGTTGAGGACGCACCTTTGTCCGCAGAATGATGGCCTCGCAACGGCATGCAGGCAGTGCGAGATCTTCTGGGAGTTCCTGCCACGAAGAGGAAGACGAAAGATCTCACTACGGGGATCAAATCGAGCGAACACCTACACTCACAACATCACCGAGTCACCATTTGCGTTTTAAAAGAGGAACGCGCGAAAATACGATAGTTATCGATTAAATATTTTGGAGCTTATTTATATTCACCGGTCTCACGTTGAAAAGAGTCACCATGGAACTATGAGTGTGCAACATACTGTGGGATAAAGTGAATAATTAGTTTGGTGACTCGCGGAAAAGGGGCTTGGGCTTTTCATGCAACCTGCGACACCGTTCAGCAAACAGAGATTGGCGGGGATTCGACACTGAAGTGAGAGGGATCGATCAGCTTCTACAGTTAGGCGTTCACGCTAGAGTGGGAATATATCATAAGAAGAGTGTTTGAGAGTGAGAGTGAGAGAGAGAGAGAGAGAGAGAGAGAGAGGAAGAGGGAGAGAGGAAGAGGGAGAAGAATGTTAGAGAAGAAGAGAGAGGGAATGGAACGTCAAAACTACGTATGCTTGACAATTTGACTGGGGCCAAAGATACTCATTTGACAGAGATTACATATGAAACTAATCTGGCGAAAGAAAAGCGGCTTGTTCGTAATGACGCGGTTGTTGAGAGAAGGGAGGGGGAACGTGCAGAATGCTATGGAGGAAGAGGGCTGCGCAGGACTGGTGACGGGGCAAGGGGGGAGCAGTGCTTCCAGACGGATGCTAGGGACAAGAGAGCACGGCAAGGGTGAAGAGCGAGAGAAGCAGAGGACTCTCTCTCTCTCTCAGTGCAAGAGAGCACGGCAAGAGCGGAGAGCGAGAGAAGCAGAGAACTCCCTCTCTCAGTGCAGCGTGGCTCCAGCGCTGCTTCTCCTGCGTGACGAAATCGCCCGTCCAGTTCAATTTCTCTTTGCTTTACTTCTTACTCTTTCGATGACGACACATCCGCATTCATTCATTCCATCCAATGATGTTGAGTGGTAAAAAAAACCTTTTATTCCATTCAACAACGAATGCAGCAACAGCCAGAATTAAAAAAGAACAACAATCATAACAATAAACCTAACAAAAAAGAACTCTGAACAATGAAACTCAAGTATGAAGCACGGAAACCCGAGGACAGTAAGAAGAGAAGAACACCCGCTCAGGCACGGAAAGTGTCCTTGGCATTCTCCACTTTCAACTTGATCTTCACATTCATCGCTGCCAGCTCAGCCACCAAATAGCGGAAGACTCGGGGCACCTTCAATCACCGTCCTATTTCTATTCATTTGCAACTACTAGGAGAATACTCTTTTTTTAATAGCAGAAGACTTTTTTTTAAATAAAAAAATGAGCACTTGTGGCTATTGCATGATAATCTTGAGTACCCCCGGCAGGATTATAGGGCAAAGACTCATGTTAGGTCAATAGCTTTTACAAACGATCAGCCAGCCTGATAAGGAAAAAAATGCACCCAAGTAGTGTCAGCTTATCAGTTAGTCTAAAGTTTCCAGCTCACTGAAATATATTTTAAATAGGATGTAACATCCACTTTAGAAAATACGAACTTTTCTCGCGAAATATAGCAACCAAAAAAATTAGCATACATAAATACATGGAAATGATAAAGAAAGCATAAAAGAGAAGCAACCTGAATGAGGAAAACCTCGTCGTCCTTCTGGCAACTGCGGCAGAGTTGTCGATCAGTCAAGTCAACGCTGCCCGTCACAGTCTTCTGCAGAGAGAAAATGAGGAGAGAGAAGAAGCAGAGGCTGACTACCTTCACTTTCGAAGTACGCATCATCCGACTGCTCATCAGGCACGACAGAAGACTCCCGCAACGACGGCACGCGTACGCCACGTCGCGGTCAGAACAATTCAGCAGCCGATCCTGCAGAGGAGAGAGAGAGAGAGAAAGAGAGAGAAAGAAAGAGAGAGTAGAGGAAGAGAGATAGAGGAAGAGAGGTTGTTTGAGTGATAGCAGAGAAATGGCAGAGTCAGTATTGCAAACATACAAGAACAAGTTAGAGTAAGGATAAGGAATAAAAAATAAGTCTAATCAGAACCTGGAGGATGAAGGCGGTTCCATGGGCGATAATAGCATCCCTTTCCATTTCACCAAACCGAATACCTAAAAGAGAATAGAATGGAAAGGAAGGGGAGTTGACGGAGCTGACCTCCTCCCTTCTTCCTTCCCTTCACTGGCTGATGGGTTATTGCATCCACTGCTCCTGTAGCTCGCACCTGGCAATCCAAACGTGTATCAACAACGGCAAACTGTTCAATAATTGCCTTACCACCAAAAAACAGATCCTTTAAGAAGTCGATACATTTCTACTAGTTAACATTCGAAAGAAAGCACATTTTAATTGAACTGAAGATGTCGTTGGCCACATTAAATTTTCCCATCTAATCTAGATCCACATTGTTTTTTTGACAGCCATGATCGATTAGTGTTAAAAGTAAAAGTTTAGTAAAAAAAAACCTGGAATTTGTCCGCAATCATGTGCCGGAGTCGCTGGTAGTAAACAATCCCGAAGAAGATTTGGACCTAAGACAACTCTTCTTAGACTTGCAAAGAAAGCAGTCGCTTGGAATACCTCCATCTCCCTTCCGTCGACTCCCGAGTACATCGTCTCATTCCCATAGTAGTTGTACCCAGCAGACTGGAGCAGCCGGCCGAAGTGGTCAATCGCTGTCTTCTTCTCACTCAACATTGCCAATCAATCACAAAAAGTGGCTCAACTTTTTGATGAACATACTCGATAAGGGAGGAAGTCGCAAGGGGCCAGGCCAGGAGAAAGAAAAATAAGTAATACAAGAGTCTCAAGGGCTGTTGTATTTATTTGAAAATTAAACAATCTATAGTTAAGAAAAAAATTCTATTGCAGACTGCTCTAACCGTAAGATGGCCGATTGTAATGAATTGTGGTTTTCTAGGAAGCCATATTCCGAAAATGTAAGGCAAATATAAAAAATTTTGCGAAATAGTTCTCAGGCACCAGAAAAAAATCGATTGAATTTGCCTTCCGATATTGCAGAGTCAAGGGTTCGAATCACCGTGCGGGCAGAACTTTTGCAAACATTAGGAACTTGAAAAAAATCAAACATAATTTTTTTTAATAACAGGCATTTCTCAATTTAAAATATCACCAATGACATGATTTGCACGTAGTTTCGAGCAAAAAGGCCATGTACAATAAACTTACCGTAACTCGGGAAATTGACGTCGTGACAAGAAATGAATATGATATTCGCGTTCCGCGAACCGAATAACCCCTGCGGTGAATTTCAGGGAAATTTTTAAAAGAAAATTCGACCTCTCGGGTGGGTACAATAGTATCTATATTTAGAATGTCAATTTGCTCGTCGGGATTCCAATAAACACGCGGATTAAACGACATGGTGGAATGACCATCGAATCATGCTCTCTACTCAATTTATACGTACAAATTTGTTTGCACTTTTACGCAGTTCTAATTTGAAGTCAAAGCTATGCAAATGTTTCTGCCTTCGAACCGTAGCCATGCAATATGTAACTCCACTGCACTACATAACTTTAACACGCGGCTACTTCCCTTGCAAAGGAGCTTCCTGAAGCTTTAGACATATTCGCCCTATCGTAAGGCAGATTTTAACCGATTTCTGGTCCCTGAGGCCAAAAAGTTTTTACTTTGGCAGTCGTTTTTGGGGTTTAGCTCCCTAGTAAACCATAATTCATTGCAATCTGCAACCCTAGTGAGAGAGAGAGAAAAAGAGAGGGAAAGAGAGAGAGAGAGAGAGAAGAGAAGAGAGAGCGAAAGAGACTTGAATACGAAAGGAGAAGCATCGTAGGTGGCAGCATGCATGGCTGCAGCCTTGCCCGCCATGCTCTCGATCATCATCCCTGCAAGGCATTCCTCTTCTCTCCTCTCAATGATAGAACTCCTCACCGATGGTCATTCGACTGGGGAAACCGTGAGGGTTGAAGATTATATCAGGAACCATTCCACTCTCTGAGAACGGAAGACTCTCAGCCGGCCACAGGAAACTAAATAACAAAAGAGATAAATCAATTATATAAGAGACTAAAGCCGCAAAACGAATAGAGAATCTTAACCTGTTGATTCCTTTCTGTCCGTGTCTTGAAGCGAACTTATCTCCGATAATAGGATTCCTTTCAATTCTCCATTGGATTAATGCATGCTGAAAATTTAAAACAAAAAGTTATAATAAAAAAGAGAATAATAAAGACGAACAACTGCGCCAGAAGTGGTGTCATCCTTGACTAAGCGAACCAGGCCACAGTAAGCGGGCTCAGCGTAGTGGAACTTGTGCACCATGAATTCTTGCGAATCACTCCGCAGACAAGAGTAGTATACATCATCTGCAGACAGTGGGGATAGCAGCATGGAAGATATGCGGAGAGTGCGACAGAGAGAAAGAAAGAGACAGAGATAAAGAGTGGCAGAGAGAGAGAGAGAGAGAGAGCGAGAGAGAGGAAGAAGGGGAGTGCGGAGCATATCAAGGTAATAGCTTGAAAACGGCCTAACCCAGCATGTATCTTCGCCCTGGAATGGGTAAGCCATCCTTTCCGATGGTTTCACAAGTACTCTTGGGATCTTTCATGAAGTACTGAGTAGCTCCGCGAGCATCTGGTCCGGCGAGGCAGATTCTAAAGATATCTTTAATTCAATCGAGCACTTAAAGGGAAGAAATATCTGACCTCTCCACTTTGATCACAGTTCCATGCGCAAATCCACGCTGATAGGAAGCACGGTTGATAGTCATCGCATCTTCCATGTCGTAGCCTTAGCATTTTCAATTATATCATCTGTGAGAGGAAGAAGATAAGGAGCAAGAGAGAGAGAGAGAAAGATAGAGAGAGAGAGAGAAAGGGAGAGTGAATGAAAGAGAGACCAGTGTATGAGATGACAGCGACACAAGCATTGGTGCCTAGCGGGTACTCGTCCATTCCGTAGCTGTCGTGTGCTTGCAGCTTCAGCAATGGTTTCTGCGGGAACTGCAGCCGGTACATTTTGTTGTCTGCTCGGCTTTGCCAGGCGTGGATGGGAGTGCCCATCGTCTGCTTACCCATCTGGCACTGGTACACATTCCTCGAAGGGAAGGAGTTAGTCAGGAAGCAAAGAGGGAGAGAGAGAAGGAGAGAGAGAAGGAGAGGGAGAGAGAAAGAGGGAAGAGAAGAACCAACCGAGGAGACTGGTTGTGGTCTGGAAAAGGAATCAGGTTGCCAGCAAAGGAGAACAGACATGAAGGATGAAGCTCCTGCAAGGAGTTGGGAGTGTTGGGGCTGTTTATGAGGGTCGTTCCGAGGATAGGGGATTTGACTGACGAACCTGGTGAAAAGTCACTCCAGGCTCGGCATCTGATGGGTCCATGATGACTGAGAGATAAACTTGCTCGAAGGTCCCTGCAAGAGTAATGTAACAGAGGGAGAGAGAGAAGAGAGAGATGGAGGAGGATGAGGGGAAGGGAAAGAGATGGCGAGAAAGAGAGAGAGAGAGAGAGAGAGAGAGAGAGAGAGAAAGCAAAGGTAGAGAGTACCGATGTATTCAGTTGAATCAGTGATGAGATTGCGAACGGGCCGGATGAGTCTGCCTGGATCGGAGAGGATGTACAAGCCGGGGAACTGGCACTGGATGTTCTTCGGATCGGGAGAGTGACGAACCAGAGCAATCTGATCAGGGAGAGGGAGAGAGAGAGTGACAGAGAGAGCGAGTGAAAGAGAGAGTGGGAGAAAGAGAAGAGATGCGTACAGGGAAAGGAGGTAGGGGGAGGGGGGGAGGGCAGGAAAAGAAGGAACCTCAGCCGTGGCAGGGACTCTCCTGTCTTTCTCGTCGACCTTAGCGAGTCTCAGTTGCCTTTCAATGAGAAGTGCCTTCTCCACTGGGATGTAACCAAGGAAGATTCCGTCTGCGATCACTGCGTACACCTGGCAAAGAGTGACATTTTGAACGCTGGCTGAAGGAAAAGAAGAAAAGAAAGAGACCTCGCTGAGATCAGCCAAGGCAGACGCCTTTTGGCTGATCATTCCAAGGGCAGCCAGGAAAGACGGCAACTCGGTTGTCTTCGAGTAATCACAGACGATTCTGATGTCATGAGGATATCAAGAAGAGCAAATGAAGAGCAAAAGGAAGAGACACCTGCAACTGGCAGTGACGTGGTTGAGTAGACCACAAGGGGCTCCGTCGGGGGTGTGCACGGGGCAGATGAATCCCCACGACTCCGGACGCAGTTTACGGACATCAGTTGTACGCATCTCCATGAAGAATGCACCGCTCAAATATCAAGGACCATTCCCCCCTAACCTCTCTCTCTCTCTCTCCTTCTCTCGCACCGCCCCTCTCTCTCCATCTCCTCCTCTCCTAACCGATGAATGGCTCTGAAGTGCGAAATGAATCGTAGTTGGTTGATTCTCTCAGCAATGACAGAGAAGCCAGTGTCCTGCTGGAGGGCGAGTCCAATCCTGGTGACCAAGTTGCCAGTAGCGAGGAAGTATTCCAGGCCGCGAGTGATTTCTCCTCCCTTGTGAGATCCAAGGGCACGAATCAACTCATTTCTATAACCAACTCAGCTGAGAGGGGAAGAAGAGGGAAGAACTGACGAAGTCATCTGGAAGTTCTCCTTTCGTTTGGACAGGAACTCGATCTTCCTTCGAGCATTCAGCAGAATGTTCTCCATTCTCTCTCGAATCACCAGCAACAGAATGTGCCCGGAGACTGTCGCCTCCTGCATTGAAATGAGTTGGAGACGAAACTAAGAATAGTTAAATCACCTGGAACTGCGGGTTATCCGGAGTCTCCGGAGCGCATTCGCCCTGCAAAGGAAATGTATTAGGAGTGTGAAGGAGAAGACCGAAGAGATGACAACCTTTGCCAGGGCAACGAGTTTCTGAGCCATGTAAGTGAGGCAGTAGAACTTCTGCTCCGAGTCGCGGCAGTGGATGGCTACGCAAGAATCGAGCAGGAACTGGCCGACCGCCTCGAAAAAAAGACTTCTTCCAATTGGAGAATGCACTTCTCGCACCGAGAAGTTACAACTACATTCAAAATTGAAGAGAGATAAAATGGACAGCCAACCTCGTCATCTTCCCAAGCACCGATTCGATCTGCCAGAGCAACTCGGAAACGAGAGCCAAGAGCACGAAGAGCTGCTTCCTTAAACATTCCTCTGTTGTTAGCAGTGTTAAATTCCTTCTAGCTTCAGAAATTTTAGTTACTGGTCCACTAACAAAAATCTGAAGGGTACAGATACTTTCGCATTACAAAATGTTGAAAATCGAGTGGTTGTGAGTGCTTTTATTTCACACTCGGGAGGTGTCCCCACTTTGCCATGCCCATTTCTGGCAAAATTAAGACCTATTTAAACACTGCCCCTTTCAGAAAGTGACAAAGAGAGAAAGAGAGTGATCGGATAAACAGGGAGTGAGAAGGGAGAGAAATACCTGATGAGTGATGCCATCCTGGACTGCATTATCCAACATGCAGTGCACGCAACTCTTCCAGAAGTCGTCTCCACTTCTACCTCTTCTGAGTTCCTCAAAACCATTCATTGCCAGAGAGAGACTGGATGGGAAGAATAGGAAGGGGATGTAGAAACCTGCGCAAGGACCGCGTCATTTCGAGTAGACAAACACTTCAGAACGTACACGAGAGGAATGTAGAAAATTTCTCGACGGAACTAAAATTAACATCTGCCTTACTATAAGGCCTTTAACCGAATATCTTAAGTGAAAAGCCGCGAAAGTAAATATAATTGGTCAAAACCTGGAGAGCGATCTGAATAACTCCGGATTCGAGGTAGTGCAGAGTCATCATAACGGCCGTGTGGTTCTCACGAACACACCGCATCATCACGGCAAACTCAGAGAATAGACTTCCCTGAGATTATTAAAATATAGCGATACCAGGAATCCAAATAAAGAAGGAAAGTAAACCTTTTCCTTGAGGGACTTTCTGATAATTGCTATTGGAAAGTTACGGCGATTTGCAACAAGAAGTCGAATCACCTGAACATTATCAATCATGTCAAATTTCTAGAAAGAAAGTTCGGGGAATAAAAATAAACCTTCTCGCTTCCCTTGCAAACGAAATAGCCTCCTCGCTCGGTAGCTTCTTCTCCAGCCTTCACCAATTCTGCTGATGACATCTTCTCCAAATGACACCTGAATATGGCCAGTTCATTGTGCGAAAGTGATAATTGACGCACCTGTTGGATTTGAGCATAACGGGTACTTGCCCGACCACAACATCCACTGTGTCCAGTCGAGTTCCATTGACGCGAAGCTATAAATAATCAGGAATCTATCAAAACAAGCTAAACGCTTCTAATGATCGTGTCTAAGCAATTCATACGGAGTTAGAGACATGAAAAATGCTTTCGAGACAGCTATTTTAGAAAAAAAAAAAAAGAGAATGGACCTCGATGTTGACATTGAGATTTCCACGGTAAGTCAGTCCCCGTTGTCTACATTCTGATGGCAGTAAACGGACCGAATCAGATTTAAACAATTTCGAGCGCTGAAAAGTATAGCATTGATTGGCTCAGAAAAAAATGCTTGCCGATTGACATGCAAATCGGCAAGGATAACTCATGAGGAATTCAGGAAGCGCTAGAATGCTAACCGAGTGTTCCGCACCATCCAGAGCTGGCTTCGCAAGCGAGGCTCCAGTGTAGAACATCTCCACTGCATCCCCCGATGGGAGTCGGAACTTCTCACCAGGAACAGAAAGCGATGCCAGGTTAACGCCTAATAACTACGAATATTAAACCATCAGACTGCTTTATATATGTACTAAGGAAACAACCTTCATCTGCGAGATAATTGAAAGATTCAATGTGATATGAAGCAACGTCACACTCCATCCTGGACTCTGGAACAGCACAGGAAAATGACAAATAGAAACCATTAGAAACGCTATCAACGGAACGACGTAGTATAAGTATAAGTAATTTCGCTTTAAAGAGCGATGGTGTCTCGCGTGGTTCAAAATCTGAAAAGTCGATCTCTGTAGAAATCACACCAGAATATCCGCCTCGCTATTCATCGAGGTGTCAGCATTTAGATATTTTACGTTACATATTCAACATTTTATAAAACTAAGTATTAAATGTCCTCTCTTTTACTTCCGCGGAATTAATGAATGCAAATATCATTGGAACATTCGTCATGATGCCATTTTATTAGTGCCATGTAGACATTCGATTGTACAAAATGAGACATGTAAGGAAAGAGTGTTCTCATCCGACGGAAGCCTGGATATCTCGTAGCTCAGATGCCTTGTAGATCTTATCGATATCCTAAATTCGAGGACAATTCTATCCGGTTCTTTCGAGAAGAAAACGAACAGAAAAGAAGGAACTACCGTCAGCTCGCTTATCCATATCTTGTAGTCATTGAGACATCTCTTGTGTCTCCTCTTCTCGTTCCCCACGCGAAGCTTGTCGTTTGCCGCCGCCGCGAATTTCTTCTCCAGCTATTAAAGTAGGAAACGAATACAGTAACAGGAAAATTTGTAGAACGAGGTTAGGTTAAAGTGAAAGTAAGAAAAAGAGAGAGAGAGAGAGAAGAATTGGGAGAGAGAAAGAGAAAGAGAGAGAGGAGTGCTAACAGCCTCAAAGGAGTTGTCGTTCTGCCATCCAAGCAACTCATCGATGTCATGTGGCCGACGAATGAATCGTCCACGGGTGCCAGGAATTCTCCGTCGGCGTCTTCTTTGCTGAGTAAGAGAGAGAGAGAGAGGGAGAGAGAGAGAAAGGGAGAGAGAGGGAGAAAGAGAGAGAGAGGGAGAATGAGAGAGAGAGAGAGAGAGAGAAAAGGGAAGAGAAGCGAGAAAGGGGAGGAGGGAGTGCCAACCACAGGTCGTTGTTGAGATGGGTTCACTAGTTCTTGAGTCTTTCTCCTATTGGAGTATCTCTTCTGGCTGCTCTTTTCACCTGCCAAGGAAGTCTCTTCCATCGCGGCCGCTTTCGCCTGATTCAGAGGAATTTTCTTCGTATTCGGAGATAAATAAAATGACAGCGAACATTTCTGATTTTCGTAGCGGCGGCGCCTTCTCCTTGACTAGCGGCCTTAGATTGGCGCAGCTCTTCCAGCTTCTCCCTCTCAACTCATCGCAGTCATGAAATGATTGAGAGGAAGGAATGAACCTTGATCAGTTCCTTGGCTTCCCTCAGCTCTGCAATGCTCTTCTTTCGTTTGGTTGCGACTGCGGAGACGGCTTCGAAGAGAGCGGCATTGTTATCATCCACAGTAATCATCATTTCTGGGATCTTCGGCCCGCTAGACAGTGAGATGGGCTGAAATGAATGAGCGTAAACTCTAGCCAAAACATGAATACTTGCCTTAGGGATGATCTTGCAAGGATGAGGAACATCAACGGGGGGAGTGGCGGAAGCCTCGTTCTCAGTCTTCCGTGATGCCCAATTTGGCTCAAGCATTTTTTCCTCTTTATTTTGTTATTTTTCTGCTAATGTTCCTCAAAGAAAACGTGCTGAAGAGACAGAGAAATAGAGAGACGGAACCAACAGGAGGAGCAAGAGAGGAAGCAGCCGAGGGAGGGGGAGGGGGAGGTTGCGCTGGCTTCTCTTGCTTCTCTGCTGCTGGCGACTTGTCTCGGTTGATCTTCCGAACTGTTCTCTTTGGCTCAGGCTTGACATCGGGCTGAAAGGTGTAGAGTTGAAGAAAGAAGGAGGGAAGACTTACACCTTGGCTGCTTCCTTCTTCTCCACTGAAACAACTCTTCTCTTCGTCGACTTCTCGGCCTCGATCCTTGCCAATTCTTTCTCAGTTTCTGCATCTCTCTGCTCTTTCCATCTCCTCTTCTCTTCTTCGGCGACCCTGGAGGAAAAGTTTCCATTCAAATATCAATGCTCCTAACAGTGAAATGCACACCCAAATACACCGGAAGCCTTGTTGAGGAGAGCCTTCTTCTTCTCTTCCAATTCTTTCAGCTTCGCTTCTTCGGCAGACGACATAATTCCTTTCGTCAGGTCCTGAAGTCATCACTCAACAAATCGAAGAGTGTTAAAGAACAAGAGAAATGCTCTAGCCTTATACTGAGACTGCAGTTGCGAACTTCCACTCTTCATCTTCTCTCGCAATTCGGCCACCTAGAAAGAGAGGAGTGAGAGAGGGTGGATTATATAGGATACAGAGTGAGAAAAAGACCAAAAAGTATATGACTTGCTGAATATAAGTTAGTCACAACGGTAATCATCATGGAACAATCAGAAGGAAGCAAAGTGGAATGAAGAGAAACCTGCTTATCGAATTCGTCATTGATAACTGGCTTGACGATCTCATATGTTCTCTTTGGCCGTTCAATTTCCTTCGACTCAAGCCGTGAAGATCTTTTGTAACTGAATAATATCTCATCTCGCTTTCTCTCCTCCTTCTCCTTCTCCTTCTCCTTCTCCTTCTCTCTCTCTCTCTCTCTCTCTCTCTCTCTCTCTCTCGCTCTCCCTCTCTCTCTCTCTTCTCTCTTCTCTCTCTTCCCTCTCTCTATCTCTCTCCTTCTCACTCATTCTCTTCAACTCACGTCACCGGAGCAGCCTGGGGTGCGGCTTCTGGCTCCTTGAATCGAGAGGCGAGAGACCCGACCGTACCGAGGCGACGTGCCTTCGCCGCTGCGGCTTCCTGTAAATATCCATTTACTTTTTCTCTCGATTACTCCCTCTCTCTCACTTCTTTTCTCTCACTGTCTCTTCTCTTCTCTCAGTCTCTTAATCGCTCTCTCTATCTTGATGCCCAAAAATTTCCGCCATATGTCTTAAAATGATCCTTTATAACCATGAAAGGATAGAATAATAGACCTTTTCGTGTTCTTCTTTCTTCCGAGCATCTTCTACGTTCATGTTCAGTGCAGACTTCCTCACAGCAGCCTTGTCCTCCAGTGCCTTGAGAGGAGGAACGCGTATGCCAGAGAACAAGAGAGAGACAAACCACTCCTCCGCTCGGTTCCGTCGTCTTTGACGGTTCTGCACTCTTCCCTTAATTAAAGAACTAATTAATTCCGTTAAATTGATAGGAATTCATTGTCTTCCTAACCACTGGAGGTCTGGCCAGGGGAAGGCTTGGCCGCAGCCTGACCAGCAGGGGCTGCCTGTTGCTTCGGTTTCGCTCCAGCGGCTTTGACACTCTCTTCTTTCTTCTTTTCTTCACTTGGTTGAGGTGTTTCAACCTTCTTGGGCCTGCGATGGACACGCTGAGAATTCATGTCATTCTAAGATATGAGGAATGGGAAGTGCAAGTAGATGAAGAATACAAACTGCGGAGGGACGGCCATCTTAGCCTGCACTTCAGTGACTGCCGCCTTCTGCAGCTTGGCTGGTTGGATCACAGCTTTCTTAGCGTGGTCCGTGGTGGGCTTCTTGTCTGCGAAGCGGGAAGTCTCCTCTGCCTTCACTTTCTCTTCTGTTGCCTTGACGAAGGTCGGAGTGACATTAACTTCCTTATCTCCCTTAAGCTCGGGCAGAAAACTGAACTCCGCACTGCCCGCCTCCTCTGCCAGCATCTCCTCTGCTTCTGCCTCTTCCACTACCAACTCAGATGCTGACACTGAACTGGCCACCACGCACATGTCCACCTGCAGATTCCTCTTTCTCTCATCGTTCTTTCTTTCTCTTCCACTCTCTACAAGACACTTACAGTTTCACTGCGGCCATCCTTCTTCTGTCGTTTGATGCGTGCCTTGACTTCTTCCTGTCGCTGTTCCTAGAGTAGAAGATGTTCAACATGAATGGCTGCTCTTTCTCAACCTCCAGAAGGCGGGCCTCCTCTTCCTCCTTCTGAAGTGGCTGTTCTTTCGTGTACGTGAGCTGGAATGATAAGGATGGATTGATGTCTTAATTGAGGTGTCCACCTCCTTCTTCTTCTCGGCCTTCTCATCAGCAACTTCCATCATTTCTACTGGTTCTGCTTTCTCGAAAGACGCCTCTGCCACAAATTCGCCATCAACCTAGGACGTAGAAAAATTAAGCGAAAAATAATAGAAAAAATGATCTGACGTCATCCAGAGCGAACTCCTCCGCGGCTTCTGCAGCACGAATCACCAAGAAGGTCGTGGTCGGGGAGGACTTCAACCATTTCATCTTATATGCACCCATATTTTGTTGCAGAAAAATATTTGAACACGAAAGGAGAAAAAGAAAGAAAATAAAAGAGACACCCTCTGGCTGTCCTCTGCACTCCTCATTTCCTGCTCTTCCTCTTCATCTTCTTCATCGAAACTTTCTTCCTCGTCTTCGTCGTACTCTTCATCCTCATCCCAGTACGATTCATCCGTGTACTGTAGATATACTTCGATGGAAATTAAGTGAGGAGAGAGAGTGAGAGAGAGAGAGAGAAAGAGAGAGAGAGAGAGAGAGAGAGAGAGGAGAGAGAGAGTCCATGATTGCAAGAGAACCTCTTCAGAGTTCCAGTCGGAATAAGACTCGTCGTCGGTATCCTTGAGGGCTGCTTTCTGCACGAGAGTCAGAGTGCAGCCTACGGCGACATTCTCGCGGAAGTGCTCTCCGTCCAAGGAATTCTGCAGAAGACACGAAAAGATAAAGATGTTAAAGGAAGAGAGCCTGCCTCATCACTGGTGTAGATGGCCGGGCTGAGATACGCGGCGAGGCGGGATCCGCAGTCCTGAAAAGGGACAAGGAATCTCAGTCAAGCAGAAGGAGTCGAAAGTGACATCGAAGGAGTCGGAGTCGTTCTCCCTCGCAGAGTCCCACTCATCGTCCGGCTGTCCATCATACGTCACCGAGGCAGTGAAGATCGGAAGGATCGGAGGGGGCTGGATCATCGCTCCCTCTACACGACAACGGGACTCACGACGACCACTGGAGAGAGAGAGAGAGGAGAGAAAGAGAGGATGGAGAGAGAGAAGATAGAGAGGGAGAGAGAGGAGGGAGGGGGACTGGGAACAAGAGAGAACCTGGTAGAGGAAGCAAGGAAAGCAGTGATATCCACGTCACTATCGTAGTCAATTCCGAAGGGAGAACGAGAGGAAGAACGTCCAGCGAGAAGCTCCAGATTGACTGAGGTGGACGGGGACTCATTACATCCATTCAGGTCATCAAAATAAGAGGAAACCTCGAGGCTTTTCAATCCGGAAGGTCTGGGAGACACAGAACTCCGTATCCGTGTCATCCACCTCGGTTTCTGTAGTAAAGAGGGGATCAGATGAAAAAAGGTGCGAATAAGAGGTAGGCTGGAAGTGAAATTTGTGAGAAAGAGATAAAGAGAAAAGAGAGAGAGAGACAGAGAGAGAGAAAGAGAGCGAGAGAGAGAGAGAGAGCGAAGGATAGAAAGAGATAAAGAGAAAAGAGAGAGAGAGACAGAGAGAGAGAAAGAGAGCGAGAGAGAGAGAGAGAGCGAAGGATAGAAAGAGAGTTTGGGGAATAACGAAATCCAGAGTATTCTCGCTAGGGTGTTCCTTTCGCTTAGTTCCTTCGCATATTTTTCGAATCTCTTTCTTCCCAGCTGAAATTCCACGAGTGTGCACTAGCACGCTGTGATAGTATGAGGGCGAGGTAACAGCGAAACAGAGAGAGTAAAAGAGGGAGAGGGAGAGAGAGAGAGAGAGAAAAAGAGAGAGGGAGAGAGGGAGAGCAGACGAACCATCTCCGTCGTCTTGGTCGCTCCCATCGCTTCTCGCGTCTTGCCAGTTGTAAGAGGCAGAGACCGAGACTGGAGTAGAAGGCATTGAGGGTTGCGTGACGAGGAGGAGAGGGGGAGCTTCTCGTGCGAAGGGCTGCAATTCATACTCTTCTTATCTGATGACACCAATCTCTACTTCTTTGGCTTTACCAGTCCAATTGTCCCGTATTCATCATAGCTCGCTCCCTCTACCTTTCTCTTTCTCTCCCTCGCTCCCATCTTTCTTTCTCCTCTCTCTCTCTCCCTCTCTCTGTTTCTTTCTCTCTCTCTCTCTGTCTCACTCTCTCGCCACCTCATCCCCTGATTGCCTATGCAATTCATCCTTGAGAGCGTCAAGAGTTCTTCCAGTTCGATCTTTTCTGCTTGCTGAGCTTTTCTCTTCTTTTGTACTTCCTGAAAAACAAAAGAAATCATCGAGAACTAGAAGGCAGGAATTCTCAGATGTTTCTAACGTCGAGATGAAGGAGAAGAGGCAGTTCGAGAGGAAGATTCTGGAGGGGGGACAGATTCTTCTCTCTCCAAGATTATACTCACGGATGTGGATGGCTCACGAGTTCGTGAACGGGATCGTGAATGAGATCTCTTCTTTCCCTGACAGAGGATTCAAGATCTATGGCTGCTCTCCATTATTTCTTGCACATCTCTAGCATCTAGCACTCTCTCCTTCTCTACCATCTGCTTTTTCTCTCCCTCTCTTCTTGCACATCTCTAGCATCTAGCACTCTCTCCTTCTCTACCATCTGCTCTCTCTCTCCCTCTCTTCTTACTCTGTGAAGTGAAATAACCTCTTCAGCAGTTGCATCTTTCTTAATAAGTAGCTTAGTGCCAGTGCTTCCAACAGCTAGTTTTCCGACTTCCTTCGCCGGACTCGCAGATCGTCTTGTCACCATTTTCTTTTCCTCCGTTTTATCTTTGTCTTCCGCACTTTTCTTTGGTGTCGTGGTGTTCTTTTCAGTGAAAATCTCAGACTTGGCCCTGGTCGTAACCTTCAGGGCCACCGCAGCCGGTGGCTTCTTTTCTTCTTTCTTCATGCTCTGATTAGCCAGAATGCTCTCTTCTTTAGTGGATGAAGCTAGAGGACTTGGCTCTCTCTTTCCAACGATCCTTGCTGGAGTCGCTTCCTTTTCAGTACTCTTTCCTGCCTTTGCTGTTTTTACTGTAGCACTAGAAATAGGGCTGGTGTCCGTCTTCGCCGTCTCTTTGCAAGGAGAAGAAGAGTCTGGAGTTGTCTTGGGGGCGGGGCTTGCTGTTCTGCTTCGCATTGACTTGGCAGGATCTTGCATCGAATGAGTGACCTCTCTGGTGGGAGTGCTGGCCTTCTTCTCCAAAGCTGCAATGGCCGACGTGTTCTTCAGCAACTTGCTCATCTGGCTGGAGGGCGACTGCAGATTCCGAGACGGAATAACCACTCAAGGAAAAAGCGCCAGTTAGGATGATAAACAACTCATTACCCTAGTAATGAGAAATACATGTAAGCAATAGAAGACAAGAAATTGAACCTGGCTTCATTTCCACGTCGCTAAATTTCTCCATGAAGGCATCAACGACATTTGGAGGAGGAGCAGGGGACGCGGCCTTGGTAGGAGAGGGGTCAGAAGAGACTGCCTTGGAAGGAGAGGGGGTAGGAGAGACTGCCTTGGAAGAAGAGGGCGCAGGAGATACTGCATTGGAAGAAGAGGGCGCAGGAGATACTGCCTTGGAAGGGGAGGGGGTAGGAGAGACTGTCTTGGAAGGAGAGGGGGCAGAAGAGACTGTCTTGGAAGGAGAGGGAGCAGGAGAAACTGCCTTCGCAAGAGTAGTTGAGGGTTTAGGAGTAGGGGAAGATGGCGGAAGAGGTGAAGCTGCTTTGGTTGGGGAAGGCTGAGCAGCTGTCTTCGACGAAGAGGTGTTGGGCAAGGGAGAGGCAGCTTTAGAAGAAGAAGGCCTAGGTTGAGATGGAGTTGGTTTGGAAGGGGAGGTTGCGGGCAATGGGGAAGTTGTCTTCGTAGGAGAAGAGACATGGGAAGATGCTGTGGAAGAAGAGGCAGAAGGGAGAGGGGAGGTTGCCTTGGAGGAAGAGGCCGGTGGTTTAGAAGTGTCTATTTCAGCAGGCGTAGATGGTTTAGGCGAAGCAGCTTTCTGAGGAGAAGGAGCGCTGGAGGGAGCGGGAGAAACTGCCTTAGGAAGGGGTGAGAGGGAAGAAGGGGGCGAGGCTGGCTTCTCCGTTGATTGTTCTTTGGTGGATGACGGCGCTAGAATTAATTCGTATGATCTCTTGGAATTAACCACTGAGAAGACCCTGACAGTTCAAAGGAGTGGTGGTCGCTGGTTTTTCCTTGACAACCACAATGACGGGAGTCAGTTCCTTGGAGGGGGAGTTCTGTGCAGAGCATCGCGGAGTGGTCTCTTCTGCTATCTGAGAACAGGCAATCTCGGAATCTTCTCGCCAATTTCGATATCTCATTATTTCCCACGATCACAAAGGTGAAGGACGAACATCAGACACTGAAGGCGCCTTCTTTCTCTTGAGAGTGTCCATCGAGAAGGATTCTACCTGAATGTTTCTGGCCTTCTCATCTATCAACAAAAATGTATGCGCACCTCTTCAGGTGATTCCTCTTCTTCGGTCTCCTCTTCTGCTTCACTGTGAGAAATAAACCTCCGGGGAGTGCTCATTGTTACTTTGTATGTTCCACGTGAACTTCCTACAAACGGTACTTACAGTAAGAATCGGACTTGGGGAATGATACAAAGAAGCATAGACCCGTGCTGTTTCTGGCCTAACCTTTTTCCTCTTCAATGGAAGAACTGGAAGCGTCTCGAGCATATCGATTGTACAACTTCTGGAAGGTCTTCTCCACGTCATCCTCGTCTTTCTCGGCCTCAAGAACTACTCTTCTACCAGCACAAATCTTCTCTTCTTACGGCAGTCGTGTCTCTTGCATATGCTTCAAATCGGGAAACCGATCGATAATCTCGATCTCTTCGAATTGACGAGCTCGTTTTATTACCCTCGGAGGAAAAACTGTAATGAAATTTATAAATGAAATATTCTTGGTTCACTAGAAAAGGTGTGTGAGTATTTTACTTACCCAGGAGTTTTTGATCGAACGTCGAAGGAAAGACGCGAAGAAGGGTAACCAGACGAAGAGGAGAAAGGGAGAGAGCGACCGGAAGAGGGAGAGAAGAAGGACGACGAAGGACCGTAGTTCCGGGGCTCTCAACTTAGTCTTCTCAACTTCTTCATGTGCACCTCGTTATCAATATAGCTGTCTATCTCTATATACATATCTCTCACTCTCTCTCTCACTCTCTCTCTCTCTCTCTCTTTATCCCTCTCTCTCATCGTTCTCGCTTACCTTGCTGAAAATTTGAAAAGATTAAAAAAAAAATATAAAAATATATATGTACCAGGTGCGCGTGCATAGGAAGAAGAAGAAGAGGGATTGAAGCGGGAAGTTCCCATGGGATACGAAGGGGGCCTGGTTCGGAAGAAGAAACAGTTCGTACTCTCATCTCTCTCCTCATTACAGTGTTCTCTCTCTCTCTCACTCACTCTCCTCTCACTCCGTCTCTCTCTCACTCCGTCTCTCTCTCTCACTCCGTCTCTCACTCTCTCTCTCTCTCTCTCTGTTTCTCTCTTACGCTCTTACTCTCACTCTCACTCACACCTCTGTGTTAGCGAACCACTCAGCGATGAAACGAGTCGATCTGTGCTTCCAAATCTGGAAACATCAATCATTTTCTATCATCGGCCTTTTCATTTTATTCAATGACTTCTAGCTTTTATTTTCGCTTCTCATTTTCACTCTTTTCTCTCCTTCTATCTTTCTTTCTGTCTCCCTCGTCCTCTCTCGTTCTCAACTCACCGTGTTGAATATGGTCTAGGTGCGAAATCAGAATGAGACATATGAGAAGGAAGGCCAGCTGAAGGCCGAGCGGAGGAGATCCCTCAAATATTAGTTATTCCTTCAATTCACTAATTTCTCAATACCAGATGAGAGTGGTCGCGAGTAGGAAGAGGATCCAATTGAGGAGGACAGCGGGTCGCACGAAGCTGCTCGAGAATAACGGGAGCTGCCTGTGCTTGCTGTCTGGAAAAGAAGAAAGAGACAGAGAGAAAGAGAGAGAAAAAAACAAGAAAGGGACTGGAGAGAGAGAGAGAGAGAAAAAGAAGAAGAAGAAGAAGAAACGAGAGAGGGGTTGCGAGAGAGAGGGAGAGAGAGAAGAAACGAAAGAGGAACTGCGAGAGAGGAGGAGAGAGAGAGAAAGAGAGAGAAGAAACGAGAGAGGAACTGCGAGAGAGGGGGAGAGAGAGAAAGAGAGAGAAGAAACGAGAAAGGGACTGGAGAGAGAGAGAGAGAAACGAGAGAGGGACTGCGAGAGAGGGAGAGAGAGAGAGAGAGAGAGAGAGAGAGAGAGAGATAATAAAAAGAGCTCGCTTTAAAGAAGATAATCAGTGTGTGACCTCTTATGATTTTCTAATGTCAAGATAGGTTGTTTTAAGTAAATGATCTTTCCGATCTTATTCCTGTTCATACGCGGAAAAAATGTGCCTCCTTGTTATTTCATTTTCATGGCAGAGAAGTTAATTTTTTCTTAAATATTTACATTTATTTCGTCTATCAGCTTCATGTATAATCCAGATGAGAACAGCTGTTTTGGCAGTGCTTCCCTCACAAATATTCTACTTCTTTTGTGTTCAGTTATCTCTCTGCTATCTTCGCTTTCTCTATTCCTCTAGAAAGCACTGCATCTCTCTCTCTTTGCTGTAACATGTCGCTACGCTGAAGGCGCATTAAATAACGGAGAGAGCTAGAGAAAGTTACAGACAACGATAACAAAACAGACTGCGAAACATACATTTGGGGAACCCAAAATGTACTAAGGCAAGTGAAGCAAGACGAAATTGAATAGGTCTATTTTTCATTCCTATAAATGCGTAAATACTGCCAGAAAAGAGTAAAAAAATGACAAACTGAAAGTGATCCATAGGGGGACTTGTAGACAGAAGAAGGCCCTGCAGAGACAGAAGAAGATCCTCCCACTCCCTGTCGACCAACACTGCCGCTTCTGTATCGATTGCCATACATGGCTAAAACACTGATGGTTTCAGAATTGGTGAGAATCATTATGTTCAAAATCACCATGGCAAATGATGATTAAACACAACTTTGAAATTAAATGATCCTTTGATATTTATTATTTAGATATTATTTAGAGAAGTGAACGATTTGGTAAATTGACAAAGAGAGCGTTGAAAGAGAGGGTAGGTTGCTGTCTGAATGACTTGAGGGATTCATGTGTGAAAGCAAGGGGGAAGGCAGATCTCAGATAATCAAAGAGAGAGAGAGAGAGAGAGAGAGAGAGAGAGAGAAAGAGAGAGAGAGCAGAGAGAGCTGAGGGGGGAAGCAGACGAGTCCAGTTGTCCTAGCGGCCGTGCCTACGGGCCAAAGCCGCCCAGCTGACACGTAGTCCCCATCCCCCCTCGTCTCCTCCCACCCACAACCCGAGGAAGATACATCTGCCCCACCACGTCGCACTCGATCATCATGTAGATGCATATTCCCTTCGTGTTGCTTTGCCTGCGAGACATGCCTGGTATCTGCTTTATTGGCATTTCGAAGTGATTTACAGAAGATATGGCATGAATACAGAACAGGGATAAGCAAGTGATGTTGTACAGAGCACAGTCAATGTGGTTACATTAATAGAGCACACTACAGTTAGTGAACAATGCAGTTAAATGTTAAAATTGAAACTATTTAAAAAAAAATGTTAAAATGCAACTGATCAATGTTTCAAAACAAGGAGCCATTTTGGGAGTGAAATCGGTTAATTCAGGCATTGGCACGGGCACCAGCGGTTTTAGTATTATAGAGGGAAGCGAGAATCTCCGTGACGGGAGGAAGGGTACGACGAGATCCCTCGGGGCAATCTCCAAGCAAGTAGCGATGGGAGTACGCACCACCGGCAAGAAGCTCCTCGTCACACGATTCAGTCAGAAGACTCAGAGGACGGGCCGTGAAGGGGCCGCTAGAAGGGGACTCCGTCTCCTCCTTTATCAGAGACAACTCCGAGATTCGACGGCCATTCATTCCCGCCGTTGGGCCTGAAGTTAATCACTTCATTTCATCTTCCCTGTAATAAAGAGAGGGAAAAAAACGGGCGACCCGCACGGCTGCTCGAGAGAGCTTCGACAGGACGACGACGACGCTTCTCATCCGTCGGCTGGACACTTTTCGGCCTCTCCTTCTCCCCCTTCTCAACTGGCAGAGTTGGAGTAGACCGACGGAGACGAGGAGTGGAAGACATCGACGAGACATGCAGAGGGGCCAGAATCGAGCCAGCAGAGGGCGACGAGGACACAACGCGGTCACTGCTCGACCAACGGCGCATTCCGGAAGGCTCCGCGGACGAGCGACGACGGCACGCGTTGCTGAAGACACAGAAAGATGGAGAGAGAGAGAGAGAGAGAGAGAGAGAGAGAGATGGAAGGAGAGACAGAAAGATTGAGATACAGAAAGATGGGGAGAGAGATGGTGGAGAAACAGAAAAATGGACAGAGAGAGGACAGAGGGAGAAAGATCGTGAGAGAGATGGATGGAGAGGCAGAAAGATAGAGAGAGGTGGTGGAGAGAGAAAGAGATGGTGGAGAAAGGGTGAAAGAGGGAGAGAAAAAGTTGGAGAGAGAAAGACGGCGATAGAGATGGGTGGAGAGAGAGAAAGATGGAAAGAGAAAAATAGATAAAGAGAAGAAGGAAGAAAGACGGAGAGAGAGAAAGATAGAGAGGAGAGAGATGGATAGAGAGAGATAAAGATGAGAGAAAGATGGAGAGAGGGAGAGAGAGCGAGAGAGAGAGAGAAAGAGAGAGGGAGAGAAAGAGAGAGAGATGGAGAGAAAAATGGAGAGAGAGAAAGGTAGAAAGTGAGAAAGATGGAAACAAACAGAGTGGAGAGAGAGAAAGATGGAGAGAGATGAAAATGGAGAGAGATGAAGATGGAGAGAGATGAAGATGGAGAGAGATGAAGATGGAGAGAGATGAAGATGGAGAGAGATGAAGATGGAGAGAGAGAGAAAGATGGAAAGAGAGAAAGATGGAGAGAATGAGAGCAAAATGGAGAGAGAGGTCAATAGAGAGAGACAAGATGGGGCGAAAGACAAAATGCGAGAGAGCGAGAAAGAGCTAGAAGGAAAGAGCGAAGGGTGAGCAAAAGATTGGCGGAGAACGAAAGAACAACGAACCGCGCCGGGGGGAACCGCCCATAATCGACTTCTTCACACTCTGAGGTAGGAGATGTGGTTCCCATCTTGACCCTTCGCTCATACTCAACAAGAGGCATTCCCTAAATGAATGTATTCTTTGCCCAGAAGAGAGAGAGAGAGAGAGAGAGAGAGAGAGAGAGAGAGACACTGAGCAGAATAGTAGAAATGAACCTTCTTCATCATGTGAATGAACTGGCAGCGAGGTCCGTAGGGGCAAAAGCCGTTGACGGAAAATTTGTCGCAGAGTTGGGTCTTATACTTCGGGTGAGCCTTACCGCGGGGCTGAAAAAGAGAGGGGGGGGGGGTGAGGGAAAGAGGGGGAGAGAAAGAGAGAGAGAACCTGCGAAGGGAGTCTGAGTTCGGCCTCTCCATGTGCGAACCGGCAATGGCTGCCGTAGTCACAGAGTCCGAACCGACGGAAAGAGTCGCAGAGAGCAGTTTTGAATGCCTCTTCCTTCCTCTTCGCTCTCTGCACCTCGTCCTCTTCTTCTCCGTCTCTTCCCTCGCTTTTCAATTCCCCTTTCTCTCCTTTGTCAGAACAATCATCTGTTATCTGCAAAGAGGAAACATTTAGCTGAAACACGCAAGCAAGTTAAAGGAAGGATAGGTTGGAGAACAGACGAGGGCGATTGAGAGGGAGACAGATACTGAGAGAGAGAGAGAGAGAGAGGAGAGAGAGAGATAGAGCGACAGAGAAGAAACCTTGCTCTTGCGTGGCTGCGAGGGGCGCAGTGCACGTAGATTGCCAGCCTCGATGGGTTCGTCCTCGATGAGGAAGGAGTCATCTCGGGGGGAAACTGTCACGAGACGAGAAGCCTTGCCAGGAGAGAGCGAGGAGAAGAATGCAGTGATGGGGATCTTCACTCCCACGTGAGAGATGCTGGGGCCGAGAGAGACTCCAGAGGGGTTAGAGAGTCGGAGAGGATGAGCACGGCGGGGTGGAGAAGGCTTCCAGTTGCCGTGACGAGAACCAAGCATCTCTATGCAAGATGAGATTAGTGGAGAAGAAGAAACTACCACTCGACAATCTATGCTCCGCTTCTAGAACTAGCGAGTAGACTTATCGGCAAGGAGTGAGAGCGCGGGAGATCTAGGAGGAGAGAGACTAACTCCACCCCCCCCCTCATCCTCATCCGTGGTAGATCAGGAAATGCTCCCCTTCCCCGTCCTCTCTGTATTCCGTGTTACATTGCAAATGATAGCCATCTTCATCACTTATACAATTGAAAGCATTAAGAAGAGAACGAGATGTACAGGGAGATCATTTGATGGAGAAGGGAAGTGGCTGTCTCTGCCTCGACTTCCTTCCCCTCTGAGCAGACCGCATTCTCATGGCATCTCCGAAGAAGGAGAGGACTCGTCCATCTACAGCTGCTTGCAGCATCGTCCCCGCCTTCGCAACCACTCAAGGAGTCTTCTTCTATTCTCTCCCTTTTCTCTTCAGCACTCACCCACGAAACGATCATCCTTTGTTACCATTTGGAATGTATGACGAGTCTCCAGAACAACGATACCAAGAAGACCAACCTGAAGAAAGTGAAAAGTGAACAAGAGATGTCATGAAAAGACTCATAAAGGGAAGAGCTCAGGAGGAGAATACGAACCATGCTAGGATTATGAGCCTCTACAACGAGAAGCAAAGAGCCGACGAGCTGACAGCGCAAGAAGCGGTCAGAGGCAGCGGAGCGAGGGCCGAGAAGAGAACGAGCATAGGACTGCCACAGCGGCAGCAGGGCAGCCACATCCGAGTACCTCAAGGGAACGTTCCCTTCCACTCACAAGGAACAACACTTACTTCATCTTCTTCTTGTCCTCCTCAGTCAGACCCTTTCTCGCCAAGTTCACAGCTTTCGCTCGGGCTGGGTTTCTGAGAAGAAGAAAAACCCAGTCAAGAACGCGATAGTCGAACAACACTGACCTCACTCTGGAATTGGCCTTCTCGACTGAAAAGGTCTTGAAGCGATGAGCCGAAGCGGCTGGGGCAACCACGGACATCTGCAAACCCAGCTACCGATACTTTCCTTCTCCAGTACTCTTATCACACATTACTTGGATGTAAACCAATCTGTCATCTGTCATCTTTTAAAGAACTCGCAGTTTATTCGCATAAATATAGGGATTATCGATCAATACAACATTAACGTTAAAGCGGTACAGTTCACACAAATTAAGGTTAGAAAGCACGCATAAACAAGAAAGCGATCAACGACTAAAACATCACATTAACCAAGCAGAAGGGAGCCATCCGCTAAGGAGAACAGATCCAAGATAAATAATGGATAATGGAACGACTTACTTAGCGATTACCATGGCTTCTATTAGCTCAAACGTTTAACAATGAAATTGCCCAAACGATAAAATTCACAGTGGACTCACTCTAAAACAATGAAATCGCACATTCTCCACTATCCTTCAATCTCTGCACTTCTATTTTTTATAGTAAGTCTTCTGTGCAGTAAATAATAATTGGTGATATGAAGGACTAAATGTAAGAGGCGGGACGGAAATATTCATTATCCTAATGCAGAAAGTAAATAAGTTATAGTTGCACGCTAGCGAACCGGCCAAACAATCCAAGGGCGTTAGTGATTGTTGATTCAGAATCTTCTAGATTAGCCCATCTTCACCAAACGTTACCAGAACTATCCATAACATGAGTATTACCAGAAGTATACATAAAATGAGTAATCTTCAAGTCAGTGGTTTTGATCAGATAAATTTTCGTGGTAGCAACAATTCATTAGTGCCTCTGAAATCGGCAGTAAATTCAGAGGAATATGGTAATTACGAAGAGAAAAATAGATCGGAACAGAGGAGGGAAGAAGCAAAATGAAGTTGACTAAGAAATGCCTCTTCTCTGCTTTGCCGCTAGAAGACGCTCTTCAATCTCGCGCAGTTGTTGGCGAAGTTCTTGCTTACGCTGCTCTAAATAATAAATACGGCTGTTTAGTGAACTGGAACCAGGAGAGCAAAGAATGAGAAGGGATAAAACGAGAGGATAAAGAAAAGTCTGAGAAGGCAAACATAAATTGATGAGATTGCGTGAAAGAAAGAGAGAGACCTGCATGCTGATCTCGAGGAGGCTGAGCAAGTCGTCTTTTCTGTTCCTTTCTTCTCTCCTGCCGAGTCTCTTCAGGCGGAGAGCGAGAACGGCCTTTCTTTCCAGGCGGCGAGTGCATTCTTCAAGCAAACCACAGTCAACCTATTTGAGTCATTGCCTCTTCGCTCCCTCTGTCCCTCTCTCTCTCGCTCTCTCTCCCTCTCTCTCTCGCTCGCTCTCTTTCTCTCTTTTTCTCTGTCTCTATACTAACTGTTCTGCTGCGACTTCAATGCACCGTGGTCGAGGAGACTTTCTCGGATGGTCTCCAGAGCCAATTGAAGGAATTCGCTTTCTAAAAACAGAATGGGTTAGCAGACAATTTGCTTAAAAAAATAGAAATTTCGAACCGTGAATGATCTGTGCTGTGGATTGATTCACTGTGAGCCCTCTTCAACGAGCCTTCAGGGAAAGTACAGTTAATGACGCAGTACAATTGCTTTAAGTAACAGAAGAAAAACTGAATGGGCAGCAAGAAAGATGAGAGAAGCGTGTCCCTTTAACCTCGTGGAGATGTTCGTTCCCTCGCCGTGCTCTCACTCTCCTCCCCCTTCCTCTCAGACTCTTTTCCCCTTTCTTCTTGGTCCTTCTTCTCCTTTCTTTTCATCTTGCCTGCTTCCTTCTCTTCTTCTACATCTTCATCACTCTCCAGTTCTGACTTCTCCGCTTCCTTCTTCATCTCCACTTCATCATTCACAGATATGCGATATCTAAAACAATCGCTTACTCTATTCTATCCTCTGCACAATATAACGGGAATATTAAAAAAGTTTTCAATTCCTATTAGTCGGGAACCTTTCAACAGTTCCTATAACGATATATCTGATAGTCTGGGATAAACATAGGTTTGTTTTCCTCTATGCGGAGAAAACAATTATGTATTAAGCAGCTACCTTGCAGGAAGAGAAGGAGAATTGGACCGGGAAGAAGCTGAAGAAGTGGAAGAAGAAGAAGACGATGAAGAGTTGTCCGAGGAGGATTGCTGAAAACGAAGAATGACAAAGAACCTCTTCCACCCTCTCTGCTAAAGATAACCTTCTTGCTGTCTTCATCGCTGACAGCAACAGTCTCGAGAATGTCGACTGACGAAGAGGGAGCTGCCTTCTCCAAGGACGAGCCACTTCCTAAAACAATCGAATTGGACGGTCAATCGATGTAGAAAGGGGAGCAAAAGAAACCGGAGAGCGTAGTGACTCGTCTGGAGTGATCCGAGCTGGCAGAAGGACTTCGGCCACTGAAGAAGGCAATGAGCAAGGAAAGAGAGATTAAACGAAGAGACTAACGAAAGGGGATCCTTGGAAGAGCGATCTGCGAGTGTCCTCCCCCGGCCTCCCGCTGGTTTCCTCTCCCAAGGATCCCGCGGCTTCTCTTCAACATCATTGTATCCATCAATCATTCTAGGAATAGAAAAGGGAACCATCATGAGCAGAGCGTCGTTTGGATGGAAGAGGAAGAGTCCTCTCTCTGCCGCCTCCTCCTTCCTTGCAATCCCCGTCCCTGACATTCCAATTATCAACAGCATCCCATTGAATGTCAATACCGTATCTCTCCTAATAAAAGGCACCTTTGCCTCTTGGAAGTCCTCTCTGTATCTGCATGGCTGTTCCTCTTCTCCCTCGCCCTCTCTCGAGCCAAAGGAATGCCTCTCTTCGTGGAGTCTTCTCTGGCTGGCCTGGATGGAGGGTCTCGTTCTCTCACCGGCATGGGTCGACCATTCGGGTACAGCACTTGTGGACCGAGACCTGCCATGCATCAGTCATTAAGTACTTAGAAGAATTGATGGACCAACTTTTAGGAGGAAATCGCGAAGGAGGAGGCATGTCGTATGAGAGAAGGCGGAGGCGAGGGGGAGAAGGGGGGCGGATGTCCAGCAGAGACGGAATCATCTGCAGAGGCACAGGTGGTTAGAGAAAGAGACGAGAGAGAGAGAGAGAGAGAGAGAGAAAGAGAGAGAGAGAAGAGGACCCCTGGACGGTGGTGGATGGGAAGAGGGAAGGGGCGCTGTCGAGGATGCTCCAGCGGACGCTCCTGTTCAACTCCTCTCTGTCTCCCTTTTGTATTAGAAGAAGATCTACGCCGGCCACGTCTGTTAATATTAATAGAATAGATACTTAGAAGTTTCGAACGAATGCAACACAAGCAGTTGCACGTTTCACTACAACTGAAATGAAAATCGCAAAAGTTTTTACTTGTAATTTAGAAAAGATGAAAGGAAGCGAAAGAGTAACCTGCGTGTATCATCAGAATCGGTATCATCCGAAGGAGGAATGAAATCAGAAGAAGGAGCGAGGACGAGCTTCTTCTGCTCGAAATCTGGCTCTTCTTTACGCTTCAATGCTCTCTCATTCATCTAAGAGAAAACATTTCACTCTGTTAAGATCATAAGAGAGAGAAGGCAAGAAATGGAGGAAAAGAGAGAGTGAGAGAGAGTGAGAAAGAGAAAGAGAAATAGAAAGAGGAGAGAGAGAGAGAGGGAGAGAAGACTCCAACCAATGGCAAGAAAGGAAAGAACGAAGCGAAAAGACGGGCAAAGTAAAGGGGACATATCGAAGCACTCGGTGGACTCTCAAGACAGGTTTATTTCACCGTTGTCGTGTGGGGTGAAAAGGGAGAACAGGGATCAATCAGGCGGAGTGAATGGTGATTACGCCAGACTCTTTCTTCTCAACACAGAGCAGGCTTTTCGCACTCAAATAAAGAGCTCATGTCTCTAAAAACAATTTGGCTAAAAATACTAGGACATATTTGGTATTTGAGTGCATCTCACTTTGAAGGAAAGTGAAGACAAACTATGTGTATTGCGAAGAGGAACGAACCACTTTGGCCTGTCTGAGAGCGCGTTCCCAGCCAGTGAGGGAGGCGGCAGAGGAGGAAGAGGACGCGTTCTGGAAGAACTTCTCCCCCCGTCTCCCCCTCCCTCTCGGCCGAGTCACTCGTTCTGCTATTGGCTTCTTGCTGCATACCAACTGCAACGAATCATTCAAAGAACAAACCCTATCAAGTCTTTCTTTTCCGCTTTACTGCATCCCTACTCTTACTAAATTAACAAGGTACATATTCCTGGCACGCTTATCAATCAATGATTGAAAACTGAAAGGGTGAGTTGCTAACAGGAGGGGGAACGTTCTTGGGATGCATGAAGTTGCACGCCTCCCCCCAAGTGCACTCGCCACGCAAGAAATGTGAACACACATCCGATTTTGATCCAGAACTTCGTGTTTCTTTCTATAAAGGATACAAATTACAAAGGCCCCGAAGAAAAGCGAAGAGAATAAACGAGTGACACCACCTTGATCTCATAGTTAAAGGATTCATATCTTATTTCAATATAAATATAATAAAGCATCGCTTTCTCCTCTCTCACTTTCTCTCTCTCCTCTCTCACTTTTCTCTCTCCCAATATAGTGAAAGTTGAAGCAATCAACCTCGGAATCGGAACTGATTTCTCCGTCTTCAAGTTCGCCTTCTTCTTTCTTATCATCATCGTCATCAATAACCTTAACGAAGAGAAGGGATCACAAGGAAAAACAAAGAAGATTAAATGAACGGAATAAAGAATACCTCGCCCTCGTCCTCTTCGCAATCTTCGAGGGAAATCCGATCTTCGTCGTCGCTTTCTTCAGCGGTCCCCGTTTCTTGCCTCTCCTTTGGCATTTTCACACCATCCATCGTATTGTCAACGGATCTAGCATCGTCTTCCTTGAGTTGGGCAGAATCCTGGACCACGCCAATAAACGGTTTCGAGAACAAAAAGAAGTAATTATTTGAATAAATAAATAAATAAATAAAAGTCTAACAGTATCCTCTTCAGCGTCGTCGCTCTCCTGCGCTTCAACAGGCATACTTTCATTGTCGCGATCCTCCACTAGCACTGCAACACGTTCATACACCGCTGTTTCCAGGATAAAAGACCTAACCATTTGGAGGGGGTGAAACATCTTCCAGAACAAGATCATCATCGGCAGTCGAACTCATTACTCCTGAAAAGTAAGAAGAGTGAATATGTAGACTCCTATGTCATCGTTACACTTATATCATCTCCCTAATTGAAGTAATAAATACTATGTTCACTGTTGCTCGAGCCGGACCAGCAAATCAGGAATGAGATCGATTCGTGTGAAGCATAAGTTATGTCGGAAGTAGATTATGGAGGGAAAGAAGGGGAGGGAGGAGAACTCTAGGACAACTAAAACAGCCAGGACTCAGCAACGAAGATCTCGTCAAAAAGGGGGGCAAGAAGGTGGTCATTGCGAGAGCCCTGAGGGAGCAAGAAGAGTGGGCCAGGGGCAGCTTAGTCGTGGAAGGAAGAAGGGCCTGGTGAGAAGACATGGAAATCGAGGTGTCGGTCATTCCAATCGATGGCATACAATACAAACGCGTCGTTCGACAACAGACAACCACGCATTCTGTCGATCCTGCCAGAGAATTACCGCTTCGAAGCGCCTTCTCATTACAATCTACACACGCTACGCGCGTTCACTTAGGCCACTACGAGTACACTGGGTCAGCTTCAGCAATACTAATCACTACTAACAGACTACTGATAATAAAGATGCCCAACACTCATATAGTCAGATTTTGAAATGAGAGAATGAATATGAACCGAGGCAATTGCATCATGAGCTCATTCCCCTGATCAACAAGGCTGGGGAGTGGTCTGCTTGCTGTTCTGCAATGAAGAAAGCTTCCATGAGATCTGCTCCAGTTGCGGAGGTTCTCTTGTATAATTGAGCTTACAGTACCGCCCAACATTTCTGGTACATATATTAATTATATTAATTATATTAATATAAATAATTTCATTTGATTTTTCAGCGCATTTCAACGTTGTTTTCTGTACAAACTAGACTAATTCGACCCATTTGAAGATGCAGCGCAATTGCGCTACATATTTCAAATCATTTCGGGCTAAAACATGAATTTTCTCGTCATCGTCTACTTTCATTGAGAAACTAATGTTACCAACGTATTTATCTGCATCGAATTAGTCTAGTTTGTACAGAAAACTACGTTAAAATGCGCCATAAGCGCTGAAAAATCAATTGAAATTATTTATATTAATATGATTAATATATGTACCAGAAATGTTGGGCGGTACTGTATCTGAAGTGTCTCCACTTGCAGACAGATTACCAGCTGAAGAGAAGCAACTGGCAATGTAAATCGAATGAGACGAATGATATCCATACTACAAAGGTTTAATTCGTTCGATCTTATTTCTTTTCTTAAATATTTTCTTTCAGTATACTTTCTACAACTTCCTTCCAAAGTTTCTATACGAGCAGTTTTCGGAGTTCGCAAACCTTTTCTTTTTGGCTGTAACCGCAATTCAGGTTCAATTTCTCCCCATTATTGGTTTTATTTCCATAATTTTATGATTACTTGTTAGTCAAGTTATTTGTGCCTCATATTTAATGCAGTGCATCTTCGTACGGTTTCATTTTAGTTCTGTCCAAAATTTAACTTCTTCGGAGCTCAAGGAACGTCCATGCCGTTGGCTACCATAATCATCTTCGCAATGTTCAAGGAATGCTGGGAAGATCACGTTCGTATTCCCAATCTCTCTCTCTCTCTCTCTCTCGCTCTCTCTCTCTCTCTCTCTTTCTCTCTCTCTCTTTCTCTCTCTCTATCTCTCTCGCTCTCTCTCTTCTTTCTCTCGCTCTCTCTCTCTCTCTCTCTCTCTTCTTTCTCTCGCTCTCTCTCGCTCTCTCTCTCTCTCTCTCTCTCACCACTTCACTACATTCCGTCTCGCTCTTGCTCTCCCATCCGCTCTCCCTAATACCCTATGCCTGATAGCACTTCGGTTAATTTTACCGTTTGTAGTTGATGTTGTACGAGGAAAAAAAAACATTCTTGCAGAAGAGGCGTAAAAATAATCGCCTTGAGAACCGACAAACGACTAGGGCATACACTGAGGGAAAATGGAAAGATGCCACTTGGGGAGAGGTTGGCTCGCCATCCTAATGCTCTCTCTCTCTCTCTCTCTCTCTCTCTCATTTTCTCTCTCTCTCTCTCTCTTTCTCTCTCTCACTCTTTCTCTCTCTCCCTTTCTCTCTCTCTCTCCCTCTCTCTCTCTCCCTTTCTCTCTCTCCCTCTCTTTTAACTGACTGTCCATGCTCCCTTTACCGCCACCTCTCCTTTACTAATTCAGCTGCGTGTTGGTCAGCTTGTCCAGGTTATCAAAGATTCGTGCTTCCCTGCAGATCTCGTACTAATTTCATCGTCAGAGCCCGCAGGTAATATGCAGCTTGTAAATCTTCTCCCCTCTTCCCTTTCTCCCTCTCTCTATTTCTTTCTCTTTTTTCTCTCTCTGTCTCTCTTTCTCTCTCCTTCTCTCTCACTCTTTCTCTTTCTCCCTCCCATTACAGGCCTAGCATACATAGAGACGTCGAATCTGGATGGCGAGACAAATCTAAAGATCCGTCGTTCTCATCCTCTGACCGCGAATGCAGTTTCGAATGAGGAAGTGTTGGTAAGATGAAGTGAAGCGATGCTGGCTGATTCCCCCTTTCCCCCCTCAGAACTTGCTATTGCAAGCGAGTGTCTTGATGGAAGAGCCTAGCAAGGATCTCTACGAATTCGATGGTTTCCTCCGTCTCTCCAAGGCTGCCTTGGCTTTTGTCAAGAAGGTCTTAGGAACTCAGCATCTTGGGGTAGTTTAATCATGATTCCTTTAGAGTGCAAGCCAGAAGAACTTGCTGGACGAAGTCTTCCGTTTCAACTCCGAGCAAGGAATCCCTTTGGGTTCCTCTTCCAGTCATCTATTTTAGTCATAATGTTTTTAGTTTCATACGTGTAGTTGACTTTTTTTTCCATGAAGATAAGTCCCAATTTCTTCCTCGTGGAGCTCGACTCAAAAATACGGAATCTTTATTCGGAATTGTCGTCTATGTTGGCAGAGAAACCAAGTTCATGCTCAATTCGGTCAAGACGAAACATAAAAAGTTAGTTCGAAGTTGAAGATTGAAAGGAGGGAGGAAGAGAAATTAGAGGATGGAGAAATAGTAACGGGAGAGTTGAAAAGAATGAGTAAAGAGGCTAAGGGAGGGAGAGGAAGCAATAAGAAGTTAAAGACGAAGAGTATAGAGATAGTATGAGAGGACAATAGGGCTACAGAGAGTAGAAATATAAGGAGAAAATTTAAAATAGTGAGAGAGAGACAATAAGAGAGATAGGGGAGAATTGAGAGGGATGAGTACATTAGAGAGAGAGACAATAAGAGAGATAGGGGAGAATAGAGAGCAAAGAGTACATTAGAGAGAGAGACAATAAGAGAGATAGGAGAGAATAGAGAGGGAAGAGTACGTTGGAGAGAAAAAGTTGAAATAGTGAGAGAGAGAGAGAGAGAGAGAATAAGAGAGATAGAGGAGAATAGAGAGGGAAGAGTACGTTGGAGAGAAAAAGTTGAAATAGTGAGAGAGAGAGAGAGAGAGAGAGAGAGAGAGAGAATAAGAGAGATAGAGGAGAATAGAGATGGAAGAGTACGTTAATACAGATCTCGTTCATCACGACTGCTAAACTTCGTTCTGATGGTTCAATTCGGTCTGCTTCTCATCAGTTCTGCAATCTACTCATTTCTCTCTCGTCATGATGAGAAAGCTCTTTTCATGCGTTTCGTTTCGATCTCTAAGGAAGGCTAGCAAAGTGAGTTCTAAGAGTCACAAAGCTGGTTCCGCCTTTCAGAAGACTTGTTCACGACTGCGATCTCTTACATCATAATGCTGGCTGCCTTCGTGCCCATCAGTTTGTACATAACTGTGGAAACCATTCAACTCACCCATGCCTCCTTCATTCGCTCGGTGTTCTTTCCCTACTTTCTACTATTCTTAATGTGCCAAGCATTTCATGTATTGATTTGGTATTTGTAATGTTCATATGTATGTACATACTGGATCCGAATAAGAAACCAAATTTTGATAACAGGACATGGAAATGTACGACCAGGCAACAGACACTCATGCAGAAGTCCGGACATCCACGCTCTCCTCTCAACTTGGAGAAGTCATTTCTTCTTTCTTTTCTAACATTATATTCTATTCACTCACTCTCTTCCAATATTGTATTCTCCGTCTCTCTCTCCTCTCTCTCAGATTCTTCATTCTCTCTCTCTCCCCTCTCTCACTTTCTTCATTCTCTCTCTCTCTCCCCTCTCTCAGATTCTTCATTCTCTCTCTCCCTTTCTTCATTCTCTCTCTCTCTCTCTCTCTCTCTCTCTCTCTCTCTCTCTTTCTCTCTCCCTCTCTCTGTCGCTCTCTCCCCTCTCTCAGATTCTTCATTCTCTCTCTCTCACTTTCTTCATTCTCTCTCTCTCTCTCTCTATCTCCTCTCTCACTTTCGTCATTCTCTCTCTCTCTCTCTCTCTCTCTCTCTCTCTCTTCTCTTAGGTGTCCTACATCATGGCCGATAAGACGGGAACCTTGACTCGTAATCTGATGCTCTTCAAGAATTGTTCCGTAGGTGGTGTGAAGTATGGCAGCAAGCACAGGCAACAATTCAATCCCAAGATCATCCTCTCTGACCTCAAGACGAATCAGCGTGTCAGTCTAATTATGTCTTTGTTCGGAATGAAAGAATGCGAGCTCTTCTAAGGACAACGTGGAGGAGCTGGCGCACTTCCTGACGGCCTGCAGTGTCTGCCATACCGTAGTCCCCGAAAAGACCACTGAGGATGTCGTGTACCACGCCTCTTCACCCGGTCTCTCTCCTTTCTCTTTCTCTGTCTTCTCTCTCTCTCCCTTTTCTTTCTCTGCCTTCTCTCTCTCCCTTCTCTTTCTCTGTATTCTCTCTTCTCTTTCCCTACTCGTCTTCTCTTGCAGATGAACACGCTCTAGTTACCTTCGCTAGGAACGCTGGCTTCATCTTTCATTCCCGTACACCCGATCTAGTGCAAGTCACAGAGGTTTAAGAAGCCGAGTTGATTCTGATGTAAGAGTAGAATGTTTCCAGAAGATGAGTGATTCAACGGTGGAACGAGTTTATACTCTTCTGTATGTCATTGAATTCGATTCGATCAGGAAGATGATGGGAGTAGTTGTGAGGAGTGAAAGGGGGCTCATTCGACTCTACGTCAAGGGAGCTGTCAGAATCCTTGTCTTCCGCCACACATCTTGTGCATTCAACTTGAAAGATGCTTATCCGTGGTTACTTGCAGGATTCCGCTGTTTTCAGCGTACTCTCAAGCAAACAGACAACGAAGGTCAATCGCCTCAAGAAACATCTTGGAGAATTTGCTAGGCGGGGTAAGAGAGAGACAATGGGAAGCTGAGAGAGCGCAGACAGAAACAAGCACTCTATTCAGGAATGCGAACACTTTGCTTCGCGCACCGGGAAGTAACTGAGAGTGAATTCAATTCGTGGAAGGAGTCGATCCAGGGGGCGCTGGCAGCAGACCAGAATGAGAAGGCCAGATTGCTACAGGAAAGCGAACTGGCTCTCATTCACGTACGCTCAGATCTCTCTCTCACTCTTCATGTGTCTCTCTATCTTTCGCTCTTTCTTTCTCTCTCTGTCTCACTCTCTCTCTCTCCCACGTAATTTCAGGATCTCACTCTGATTGGTGCATCTGCTATTGAGGACAAATTACAAGAGGTTGATTAGCTTCTTTGGGAGTGGAAATGAGTAGTGAATTGAACAGAGAGTTCCCGAGACGATCGAGCGAATCTTGAATGTTGGAATCCGTTTCTGGGTCTTGACTGGAGACAAACTCGAGACTGCCATTAACATAGGTCTTTCTTCTTTTTTTTCTCTCGCACTCTGTCTCCTCTTCTCTCTCTCTCTCTCTCTCTCTCTCGCCCTCTCTCTCCCTCTCTCTCCCTCTCTCTGCCTCTCCTTCTCTCCTTCTCAATAAGTCGCTTCCCCTCAGGATACTCCTGTCGTCTTCTTTCGGCCAATCTCAGTCTCCTCATCCTCTCTGCTACCTCCGCTGGAGAAATTCAGATTCTTTTAAGGTTTCAAGCCTGTTTGTATATACATATATATATATATCATTGGAAAGATATCTCAGAATTGAAAAATTGAGAAACTGGATCGAGCAGCTCGGGCCTCGCCTCAGACATCAGACTGCCATTGCAATCATCGTTGACTCTCCGGTTATATTTGCTGTCTCTTTCTCTGGTACTCTCTTTCTTCTCATCACTTCTTTCCCCTGGCAGGCCCTAGAGCAAGTGTTGATGAGCGAGGACATGAAGACTGATTTCATGCAATTGGCATTAGCTGCAACTTCAGTCATCTGCTGCCGCTGCACTCCATTTCAGAAAGTCAATTTATCTCTCTCTCTCTCTCTCTTTTTTTTTCTCTTATTGTTAATCTCTCTTTTTTAATCTCCACAACCCTTCTTCAATTTCCTCTCCTCTATCTACTCATCTCTTATCTTTGAAGGCTTCCGTTACCAAACTTGCTCGTGATTTTGCGTGTGGTTGTGTTCTGGCGATTGGTGATGGTGGGAATGACATTGCGATGATTCAGGTGCAGATTGTTCAGTTTCCTCTCAACCGCATTCAACATTACCTTCTTTTGCTCTTCTCTCCCTCTCTCTCTCTCTCTATTTATATATCCTTTCCCTTGCAATTTCTGTGCTCTCTATTAATCTCTTTCACGGATTTCTCTGGTATTACTGATGTATATTTAGGAATCGGATGTTGGAGTCGGAATCTGTGGAAGAGAAGGAATGCAGGCGGCCATGACTGCCGATTTCTCCATTGTGGAGGTTGTTCATTTTCATTCGGAATAATGCATTACCTACCTTTTCTCATTCTCCTTTCCCAATTGTCCTTATCTCTGTCTCTCTCTCTCTCCTTCTGTTTGTCTCTGTATCTCTCGCTACCTCTCTATCTTTCTCTGCATCTCTCGCTCCCTATCTCATTATCTTTCTCTGTCTTTCTCCCCTTTATATCTCACTTCTTTCTCTCTAGTTCCAACACCTTGATCGTCTTCTTTTCGTGCACGGAGTTCTGTCTCTGTTCCGGCAGAACAAGACTATCCTGTACACTCTCTACAAGAATATCCTCGAGGCGTGTGTCATGGTTCGTGGAAGTGTTCATTCACTCTCAACCACAAGGAGGATTCTGCAGGGTTTCTACACTGCCTTGGCGGGCCACAGTTTCCAAGTCTACACTGACGAGATGCACATCATCCTCTACAACATTGTCTATACCTGGTTATTTGAGCCTGTCTTGAATTGTGAGTGATAGCTGTGTTGAGTCTGCCTCCTCTGGTGCTTGGAATCTTCGATCGTCCTGCCCCGATTGACCATCTGACCAAGGATACTTCTTGCTACCGTATGCACCAGAAGTCCTTCAGCATCAAGGTCGGTTCTCTCTCCTAAGCTGCTTCCATTGAGTTCTTCCTCAGTCTTACCTCGGCTGGGCTCTACTCGCATTCTATCACGCGGTGGTCATCTTTTCTGGAACGTTTGCTTTCGAATGCGACGGTGGTTAGTTCTTTCTGCTTCTTTCTAGTTTTCTCTCTTTCTGCTCTAGGTACTCTAGATCTGTTGGTGGGGATTCTAGCACTTACAATAAGAATACTGATTGTAGCTTCGTACTGGCCGAATGGACGAGAGAGCTTCCTTCAGATCTACGGCTTCACCATGTTCTATGTCAGCTTCTCCTCTTTTCCTGCTTTCCTGCAACGTTCGTATCTTTCAAAATTCTTCCTCATTTACCTAGAATTTTTTTTTATTTTTATTCTTGATGAAATATCTTGCAGTCCTTCACTTGCGTTGTGAACTCGAAGGCATTACTCGAAACGTCTTCGATTACTGCTGTCAGAGCATCTTTGTAATTGGAAAGAGAAGAGAAGAGAATGCCTTGCAGATGTCCTTGGCAAGTCTCGGCTTGTCCCTCTCAGCCCCACTGATCTGGGTCTTCTACCAGAGCTTTTCCTGGCCCCTTATGCCCATGAGCCGTGCTTCCTTGGTTCTCTTCCATCTCTACTCATTCATCTTAATTCTTAATTGTATTAACAGATTGGTCTTGGATGGAATATTCCGTTGCCCGGCTTCATTCTTTTTATCCTCGTCATGATTTCCATCACTCTCTTACCGGATTTTGTGGCCAAAGTGTGAGTGAGATATATGTATGTACATAGAGATGGTGAAGAATAATCGTGATGATGTTTGAGGATCACTCGAACTCTGGAGGAGAACGAAATGACTCTGACAGACCAGGCAGGATTCTCTTCCATGTTCTTATCTCATCTAATTCCTATTAAGAGTCGACTGATTAGAGCTCGCGTCCTCGATCCTCTCCTCAAGGTGGCTGATATGGTCGGCCTTAAAGCTGATTTCGCATACAAGAGTACGTTCTGTTTTCTTATCTCACTCAGTTCTCTCCCTCCCTCCCTCTCTCTCTCTCTCCCTCTCTCCCTCTCTCTCTTCCTCTCTCCCTCTCTCTCTTTCTCTCTTTCTCTCTTTCTCTCTCTCTTTCCCTCTCTCCCTCTCTCTCTTCCTCTCTCCCTCTCTCTCTTTCTCTCTTTCTCTCTTTCTCTCTCTCTCTTTCTCTCTCTCTCTTTCTCTCTTTCGCTCTTTCTCTCTCTCTCTCTCTCTCTCTCTCTCTCTCTCTCTCTCGGTGGCTACGCGTTCGCCCAGGATGACGGGACTGTGCTCAGCCAGGTCAGGAGAAAAGAATTTTCAGTCATCGTTCTACTCTTACATTTTCTGGGACATATTCATTAGGATGTTCAGGGAGATCTTCTGTGCGCTTACGACTCTCGACCCATGAAGCAGACAAAGGAAGAAGGCACTCCCACCGACACTCGCAATGCGCAAGGAGACACCCACAATTCCGTACGTTAAAACAGACTCCTTCTCATTATGGCCCCTATTCTCTGATTCAGAAGGAAGACAAGACAGTCGAGCCGGATTCTCCCTCCCAGCGAGGTGTTCCTTCTGTCAAAGACTAGGCTGCTCTGCTTACTTTTCATCACTTTCATTTCCTTCTTTGTCCTCTCACACATCCACTGGGACAGTCACTTATGATAAAGAAACACTGCCGTTAATGAAACACATCGATTGTTTAATGGCAGCGAGACGGTCATAGTTCGTGTTGTTGAAGTGTGAGGCAAGGCATCCCGCATTAATCACGTTCAGTAAATAAGTTACACGTTCATTCTCCCTATTAACTTTATTAGAATTAGGAGGACATTATAGACAGTACCCATTGTAAAAAGAGTATGTGCACATCTTGTTTTAAAACCACCAGATGATTTAATAAGTGATTCTAACAAGTAGAGAGAAGCAAAGTAATGTTAACGAAGGTAACTCCGCTTCGTAAATTACATTAGAAATACTGAGAATAAAAAGAGATTCATAGTTCTATGTAATTGAACCTCGAGAATAATTCGGGACTGAGAGTGGCTTGAAGGGTCACTTGATGTAGGAAAGAAGTCTAAGAAATTCATTTGGCAGATGAGTTGCCCTTCGAAGATGGAGGAGTGAGCGAGGTAGAACCTAAGAGAAGAAGCTGCAGCTTCGAAAGCTCCAAGCGAAGAGACCCAATCTGCGAGCGGAGTTCCATGTTCTCAGCTTCAAGAACCTGTATAATAGAATCGATTGATCTTTCATTCGCATTTTCACACAAGGACGACCTGCATCTTTGATCGGTTCTCCTGCTCTCTGAGGCGGCGAAGTTCTCTCGATCGACGAGCGGAGTCGTTGTTCTTGCGGCGTCTATCCAGGTACTCCTCCTGGAAAGGAGCTCTGCTTTCCAAGGAACAGCTCTCTCCTCTTTATCCTTTCTCTTTTCATACACTTAAATAAATACTAAAGGATTCAAGAAGTATCGATGCAAGAAGACAAGAGAATGAAGAAAAGAGAGCCTGCGCTAAGTGGAAAGAAGCTCACAGATGTTTTGTCTGCTTGGTGAGGTCGTTTCCTTGGGCTGCTTCTAGTGGAAGAAGCAGATTCCGAAGGGGGACGGGGCGGTTGATTCAGTGGATTTGAGGCGTCGTTCTTCCCTTTCTTCTCTTCTCTCTCTCTTTCCAAGTTATCTTCTCTCTCCTCTTCTTCTTCCTCTTCTTTAATCGCAAGTGATATTTCTGCGCGCACTGTTGCAGATGGAATCGGCAGTGAAGATTGCAACTGAAGAACATCAACTCGTTACAGTAAGACATCCAGTATTTAAGAAATTCACAGAGTAAAAAGCATAAAGGAAGGAGAGCACCTGGACTGAGAGAAGAGCGAGAAGTTGTTGATGGTGAAGAGGAAAAGAGGACAGAGAAGGAAAAGGAGAGAATGCAGAGCCAGTATGAGGGAGTTGAAGGGATGAAGGAGATATCAGAGGATCATCGGAGAGTTCCAGAGAAGGCACACGAGAAGAGTCTCCCATTATCACTTAAACATTTATTCTTTAGTCTAAAAAGGAAGGGCGAAGAAGACAGCAAGACTGGAGAAGCGTAAGAGACTCGAGTGACGAGATCTCGAGAGACCCGTTGGCCGGATGGCAGGAGGGCAACAGGCGGCAGACAGGGACTGTAATGGTTGCGGCCTGGGTTGACCTCTCATAAGGCCAGCCCCCCCCCCCCGACATCCTCTCACCTCCTCGTCTAGCCTCTCACCCTCTCTCTCCCTCTATCTCTCACTCTCGGACTCTTGGATTCTTTTCTCTCTTTCTCCCCCCCCCCCCCATCGGCATCAGAGTTATCCAAATCTTTCAACCAAGAAAGATTCTAGTTTTTTTCAATTAACATTCAGCTTCTATTTGTAAACTCATCGAGCACTCACATGGAGAAATCAGTATTTACGCTTCTTCACTTGCTATTCTTTAAAACAAAAGTTGAATCCGTATGTATGCATACGTCAAAAACTCTAATTTGATATTAGCAGAGATGAAAGAGAAGGAAAGAGAGAGAGAGAGAGAGAGAAGAAAAAAAGAAAAAGAAACGATGGTTATGACCTCTTCGGGATGATTACTCTGCATGGTGTTCATTGTGGTTGCTTTCTTCTTCTGCGTCTCTGAGTCTCCCATAGTCTTTCCCATGTCTAATGCCAAGAGAGAATGATAACATTGGAGGGGCTGTATTTGTCCCCTCTCGATATCTAATTGCAAGCTCATTCCCTGCATTGTCGCATCATTCCTTTCTTCTCTAGGGGTTTCATTTTTCGATATATCAAAATACATTTAAAAAACTTTAATTGTATTCTTCCACTATCTCACTTATCCTTGAATATATACGTAATCGTATGATTAGACCATCGGAACCAGCGGGATGGGCGGCAGGTAAGAAGAGACGACCACCAGAGAGGCAGCCACGGGTGACGCAACTCGCAAAGGGCACAGGAGGTCAGCACTCTCTCTCTCTCTCTCTCTCTCTCTCTTTCTCACTCTCTCTCTCTCTCCTATGTTACTCTCTTTCTGCCCCTCTCTCTCTCACCTCTTTGACCCCAGCCCAATGGAAAACAAAGAGACATGGTGCCCTCTTCCGCATGGCATGCACATATGCAATGGAATGGGGAGAGTTCGTTCTCCCGATTTGAATATGCAAATGGTAGCAGAGAAGGGAGGCGGGGCAGAAGGAGACTGAAGATCTATCCTATCAATCTCTGCAGAGCATAAGATGAACAAAGCTAATGAGAAAAAAGAGAGTGATAGATATAACAAAAGACGGATAAAGTAATAGGTAAGGAAAGGAGAGTGAGGGGGTACCACGCAGAGGAGACAAACAATGGTGCTGCAGGTACGTAATTCATTGTGGTTTTCATTTTCTTCAACAAATAATTTTAGGAAAAAGATTAGAATGCGCTATGTAGTCAAAATAATTGTATTCCTGACTAATGCACTATTGATAAGTCAACGAAGACTTTCGACCACGTCATAGTTAGGCCATTTCCATCAAAGATAATAAACTCTATTTAAATACAAAAGTGGAATGTTGCAATTCCGATAAAACATGATTTGTTTTACCTCCAAAAAGAAAGATTAGCTGCGTAGAACGTCAGGTTAGTACACGCTGATATTCAGGCAACATTAAATCTCTAGGTCAGGCCGCAGTTCTGTTTGGCCGTTGATCGTGTGGACTTTGTTTCTTTGGGGTTGTTTGGTTTTTTTTATTGAAATTTTTGACAGTGGAGGAGATGTAGGAATTGAATTTGTTTGTAAGCTGTATATGGTGGAGTGTGTTTTGTTATGAATGAAGAGTGTCCGATGCTTGCAGGGATGGCCCTGCCGCGTGCTCTGGCATTCCCTCGTCTCGCTGCTGCCGCTGCGAGGAGCATCCATACCTCTTCGGCGCTGAGAAGCGGCGATCACATCGAGTACTGGTGGGGTCCTGAGAAGGCTGCGGGGCGCGTCGTTGTCGGCTTTGGTTCCAATGGAGACGAGGTTAAAGGCTTCTCCGTATTTATATTGCTCTAACACATGTCATTACCGCCGGGATGTAGAATATCTTATATGCTCCTTCCTAGGGATGCATACAATTTGTTTTATTAATTAGTCGGTCTCGTGTTACTTGTTTTTGCCGCATATTGTCCTGAATTGTCGCTAAAACAAGTTTGCAGATCTACCAGGACAGATTGGACTACTGGTACCCGGCCATTCGGTTCCGCAAAGAGGATTCCATCATCGAGCCCCTCCGCCAGAAAGAGAAATCCGATTGGAAGAATCTCACTGATGAAGAACGCAAGACCCGTCAGTTCCGGCTTCATTTTCTGGCTTTAAAATAGACGAATTATTGTTAGGTTAATTTTTCGGCCCAATCACCTATGTATTACTTTCAACTGCAGTGTACCGCTACTCTTACCGCCAGACTCTAGCTGAGTACGAGGCCCCCACTGGTTACTGGAAGGTTTTCACTTTTCCATTAATATTTCCTTAAAGTATTTACGAATTTTTCCTTTCAAGCTCATGACTGCAATTGGATGCTTCGTCGTCTCCCTGGCAACTTTCTACGCAGTCTTCCTCAACGTCTACGGTTTGCATATTTGTTGCTGCACTTCATTTTTTATAGTACTGCTATTCTTAGTACGCAAAGGTTTAGTTTTCATGTTTTTAGTGTACCCCGAGCTGCCGCCGACCTTCCAGAATGAGTACAAGGAGGCTCAGGTCCAGCGACAGCTTGTCCTCGAGAAGGTATGTACAAATTAAATAGTGCTGTTGTGCATTCGTGTTTCGGTAACAATCTGAGTATTTCAGGGCAACTTCCTGGGACCGGCGAAGTACTGGGACTACGAGAACAACCAGTGGAAGAAATAGAATTTTCCCTTCTAGTATATGTAGTATGCATTTCTATCAGCTGACATTTGGATAAAGATGCAACTTCCGAGTTCGACTTGAAAATATTTATTTAAAGAAAAGCGAAAATAACACATAACAAAGGAACCGGCAACGACGAATAGGCAATAACAGTAAGGACACCATCATTCATCTCGAAGGAAGACTTCAGAAGTATCACTTCTGTAAGTGCAATTATAGTCTCTTCTTACAAGACTCGTTCTCACCTTTCCTTCGTACTTGCGAAGACGTGAAAGGACGGACTCCAGCTGAGCCTGGAGCTGCACAACTTGCCCGGAGAGTTCGCTCTCCACGGTGCGACTCTTCTCAAGACTAATAACGAGATGAGCCTTCTCAGCCACTGAAAAAGAGAAAGTGGGAGCAACCGAAGAGAGAAGATTTGAACCTTCAGCATCGCGGAGGAGTTCAACAATCTTCTTGTACCGTCCCTTATACTTGTCAACATCCGCTCGTGCCTTTTCAAGTTCGGTCTGAGCCGCAGCCAACTCAGTTACAGTCTCAACAATATTTCATTTTCCTAAACATAAAACCATAATTCTACCATTGTGGCACCAGAAGCAGTGAAGTCGTGTTTTGCCTTATAACAAGCCCATCAAATAATGCAACCAAAAGATTCGGGGGAAGAATCTACGATAAACTTAAAGAACATACCTCAGTCAATTTAACGCGGTAAAGGTTCTCGGCGTTTCCATTCTTAAAGATAAACAACACTAAATATCAGGCAGATATATAAAATAGTGCAGTGGTAAATAGGACAGACCGTTGTTAGGCCAGCCTTTCGGAGTTGATCATCAATGTCTTGAAGGGTGGAATGAATTGGAGAATCGAAATGAGTAGCGTTTTCTTGTTTCTGAGACTCCTGCAGTGCTCGCTTGAGATCCTAAACCGAGACATTTAAACGGATAACTAACGCTTCCATAGAGATTTCCATAGGGATGAGATTCGGACTAAAATTCCATTCCAAAAAGTATTCACACCTCGCGATATTTCTTCTCAGCGAGGTAGTTCTCATCAGCATCTTGCACCACAAATCCAGTTGTTTCGTCAACAACCTGAATTACCCTATTTTAAATACACATGAAAAATCGGATGACAGGATTTTCACGCAATCCGAACATAAACGTTTCCGTGCCTTCGTCTTTGAAGAGTTTTTCTTCTTGTTGTTCGACTTCGCCACTTCATGAACGACAAGACCGTCGTTGAGCTTCCGTGCATTTGGCCCCTTCGCCTGGACATTCGGTAGTGCCGGCTGCTTCTTCTTCTGCTGAGCGGGCTTCGCACTCAAGGCCTGAATCACTCGAAATAGTCTGCGGATGAGGAGAATGCAAAGGATGCAATGACCTGTTTGAATCCATCATCTTCTGACGACGACGCATCATCCACTTTCAGCACTGAGAACTTTGACTTCTGAGACACTTTCGACATTTCAGAGCAAGAGGTTGCCAAGGATCGGCTTCCCTTTGAAAAAGATGCTTTGTTTTTGTCAACAATGCAATGCGCTGCAGTGGGAAAACTGGTGTGCTACGGTAGTTCTTTAAATTCGAAATTTGTCCCGTCGCGAACTTCAAGACTTATGTATTTCAATTTTAGGGAATGTAAGTGGGTTATTTTGAATCGTATGGTGAATTTTTGAGGTGTTAGGAGGGATGTTGCGTTGCTTTTGTTGTTATTGCACATTTAAACTGTCCGTGCTTTGTGTCGCTTCATTCTATACCTTTAATTCAGAAAAATATTCATGTTTTCGTTAGGAAAGTTTATTTTGTGAGCTTTTTATGCGTACTCGGTTCGTATTTCTCACGCTTAGGTAAAATGCCGCGTGCACAGAAGACGGACCGAAAGTCCCGCAGCGCGATCAGCGAGGTCGTGACTCGCGAGTATACCATCAACATCCACAAGAGGGTGCACGGCATGTATGTTTATCTCTTGTCGTGTTCTTTCGCTCGAAACAATTCTCAGTTTGGCAATTCAACCATCCTTTCCCATTTCGTGTGAAAAGGTCCGAGTAAAGGTTTGTTTATCTTCAGCGGATTCAAGAAGCGTGCACCCCGCGCGATCGATGAGATCCGTAAATTTGCTGAGCAGCAGATGAAGACGAAGGACGTTCGCATTGACACTCGTCTCAACAAGGCCGTCTGGGCTAAGGGCATCAGGTTGCTTCGTTGTTCTTCTTGTGTGGAATTTCTTTTTTTTCAATTGAAGAGGTAGAGCGCGAAGCCGTAAACCTGTTTCCGGGAATATGAGAAATTATCCCTTAATATTACTTATTGATCGAGTAGTTTTTTTTAATATGGGAAAACTGTCGGAGGACTGTTTCGCAAAAGTACATCAAATTCGTTTGATGCATGCGTGCAAAAGCCGTAAAGCTGACCAACTCCTTACCTAGGGTGTTAGCGAAAATTTTAACCAAAAGAAGCCTGTATGTCATAAAACATCGTATGATGAGCAAGCTTAAAGTCCGGTTATTCATCTGCCGCCCATGATTCGGGAGACTTCGGTAGCTCTGGTTTATGTTAACATTAGGTTTTATTTTTGCAAAAAATAAAACCTAATGTTAACATGTGTAGGCGTCCGGGCAATCTTCCTTTTCCTGTCGCAGTTCATGAGTGGTGGAAGGACTTGAAACTGAAAAAAAATACTGGAGAGAGTTAGGCTGATTGCTTGCTGCTGAGATCCTCTATTTTATCTGCGTGCATAACCAGTGCTCAAATTTCTGTACACAACTCTAACGGGTTATATCCGGCGAGGGCTTGATTGGTTCAACAAGGCGCATATTTCGCAAGGCTGATGTTATTTTTAGCAGGGTGCAATTCATGTTTTTCATCTTCCCTTGGTTCTTAAACCATAGTGTTTTATTTTGCTATATGCCATCCTTCGATTTTTGGATGGGTATCAAATCAATTTTAATTTAGTTCTCGCGTTGACCTATGTAAGGAACAGAGAATGTTGGAAAGTACATGCAACAGAGCGGCCACAAAGAAATTTTGTTATGACCACAAAAGATGAGAAAGGTGATGGCATGTTTCTTGAAATAACAAGCCAAATGCATCTTTCTATAGCTTGAGATTATAATTTACATGACTAATGGATCATTTTTAGCTTCTGTAGTGGAGAGGGAGAGAATGCGTCGTGATGATTGAATTGCAGGAACGTGCCCTTCCGTCTGCGCGTCCGCCTCTCCCGCCGTCGCAATGATGACGAGGACTCCCCGCACAAGCTGTACACGCTCGTCACCTTTGTCCCCACCACGAACTTCAAGAAGCTCACGACTGTCAATGTGGACAGCGAGGAGTGAGTGGGAAGCGACCTCAGCTTACGTTGTTTTCTTTGTTATCGATACATGGTGGAATAAAGAGTTCCATCTTTTGTTTCATTCTCTTTATTGTACTTCAATGAACTATTCGCCAAGTCGGGGTGAACCAGGTTTGGGTGCGAATGAGAGAAACTACTAATTGTGGTGTGGTAAGAAGCTTCGTTAAAAATTATTATGGTCAGGGGGATTTGAGTTGCTCGCCTGACCAGTGGTTTGACACAATCTTGTAATGTGATACTATTTTCGGGGTTTTTTTTCAGCTTTGGTGAGATCTCTTCTCATTGCTGTTGTGGCGAATGCCGGAGATGTGAGTGACTCGAATGGTTTCGGTCGACGTCGCCTCTGGAAGGATCGCCCTTCTCGTTGCAGAGGAGAGAGCGAGAAGAGAAAACGGAGGGGAGAAGTCCATGAGGAACGATGCCCAGAAGTACTGAAAATAAGAGAGCAGAGGCGAGAGGGAATGCAAAGTGCTCACGTTGGTCATGGCCCAGACTTGGAAGTTGTTAATGCTCTCTACGATGCCGATGGTCCAGATGATTTGATTGCCAAGGCCGACGAGATGGGCCAAGGCAGTGATTGTGGTGTAGCCGAGCATTAGCATCTCACGGTCTCGCAACTGGCAGAATAAGGATTCTGTCTACCGCATGGAAAGACACGCCACTTACTGTTCCGTGAGCGAACTTGCGAATCCCGTAGAGAGTAGCAATGTTCAGGAAGCACGAGAGGAGAGCAAAGGCTCCGTACGCACCGCACATGATATATTTGCTGATCTGGATAGGACAGGAGGATGTGGAGAGAGAAGAGAGAGAGAGAAAGAGACTGAGAGAGAGAGACAGAGAGAGAGATGGCTGACAGTGAAAGCCCGTCCAGGGATGCCAGCGAAGATGGAGTGGCCACTGCCAGTGTCGATGTACTGCACGGGATAGAAGAAGAAGTAAGCGAAGATGAGACAGGGAAGCACGCATTGCAAGCACACGAGACACACCACGAACACGCGGTTCCATAGCTCAATCTTCACTCTCTTCCAGAGCTGCACGCGGCCCTGGCCGGCCCGGGCCGGGCTCAAGCTAGGGCCCTCCCTGTAGGGCCGGGCCGGGCCGGGCCCAACCTTGGGCCCGGCCCTGAGCCCGAATGGGCCCGATTTTCAAAACTTTGCAAACGAATATGCTTATGACAGAGCGAATTCTTATTGCTCATACATAATATTGTAGCTCGGGGGTTGTATTCCTGTTCAGAATGAAGTAAATGAGAAGCCTTGTGAACGGCAAGCTAAAAGAAAAAATTTTCGCTAAGAAAATTACGAATTAGAAATTGAAATCAGACGGATTTTAAAATCGGGCCGGAGCCGGCCGGCCGGGCCCAAAATTCCAGGGCCCTAAAACGGCGGGCCGGGCCGGGCCGAGATTTATGCCCGAAGGGCCGGGCCGGCCCAAAAAATTTGGGCCCGCGTGCACCTCTGCTCTCTTCTATTTGCAATGGAAAGAGACGAACCATGTCATGCGTGGTCAGGAAAGCAGCAGAAGTACGGTTCAGAATACAAAGCAGCTTGCCAATTGTATGGCCAATCGAGGCGGCGTGGGCGACGAAGAGGCACACACGACACAGTTCACCTTCATAGTCAAAATATACATCTGTCTATCTCTCTCTCTTTCTCTCTCTCTCTCTCTCTCTCTCTCTCTCTCTCTCCGCCGTATTCCGCGGTGCCTACCGTATTGGCGTCCCTGGCCAAGAATCTCCGAGAAGATTCTCAGAGGCACTAACGCGACTTCGTTTGAAATGGCACAGACTCCTTGAAAATGAATCAAGTTAAACTTTTCCATCACAATTAAGGCAGAGAGAGCACCTGTCGAGATAAAGAAGATGTAGAAGGAAGAGCGAAGCTCGGGGATATCACTCATTCCAATTCGGATTAGCATCAAAGCGTACAGAGGAGTGAGGATCATCTCGATGACATAGAAGACCCAGCCAGTCAGGGTCAGTCCGTCCACCATTCTACCTTTCTCTCTCTCTCTCTCTCTCTCTCTCTCTCTCTCTCTCTCTCGCTCTCTCCCTCTTTCTCTCTCCTTCGTTCTCTCGTTTCTATACGCACACTCTCACTCTTCACCTTTTTCCTTCTTCTACCTTCTTAAAGAGTGGATGCTTTAAGCGTTTCACAAAAAACCTCCTGTGATTCTTCATTAATACAAGAAAAGTAGGAGGAGTCGCAGATTTTACAGAACTTCTTATGAGCGAATCAGGAGCGCTCTCGGCTTTCGGAACTCCCACTCCGACAGATGAAGATATCTCTACATATCTCCTCCTCTCTCCTTCCTGTCCTTCTTTCTCTCATGGATGGTCCTATAAAATGGTGGATTCATCTTAATGTTAGATATCTAATTCGCACACAAATAGTCAGATTATCTCAGAATTGCAGTCAACTACAAGAATTCTATAATATCCCTTTATTGTTGTAAAATAACGAAGTAAGTTACGGTATGCTGAGGGTTTCTTTCTGTTGTCTTCTTTTCAAGTTCTTCACCGTCATCCTCATTAAAGTAGTCTCATCTCTAAATTTCAAATGTATTGTGATCGCAGTAAAGGAGTTGAGAAAAGCCACTCGAATGTCTGAAGAAGTGGAGAGAAGAAGAAGCAAAAACAGAAGAAGCTCTTCCCTGAAGCGAGAGATAAGATTTAATGACGACTAAGAAGAGATTTCAAGTGGAGGGAGTCATGCGTTGTTGCCATTCAAAGCATCTTCTCGGAAAGAGAAGAACGATCTCCACACGCAATCATAACACAGTTGGAAGGAAAGCTTTCAGTTTGTTTGGAGGTGCGAACTTCAGAATTGGAGCATTATGCATAGTCAGTTGGGAGGTGCGATATACATACATAGTCAGTCACAGCGATTTAAGCAGGATCCGTTGCCTGCAAACGCAAAGAAAGGAATCGCTCTCGAAAATGCTCCAGGTTCGGCCTCAATGTGAGGGAACGAGGGAGCTTCTTCACAACACAGGGTTCATCTCACATCCAGGCCAACAACGACTGGGAATCAACCGCTCTAGAAGAGCAACCACGAGGCGACTTACTAGAAATTATATTCGATCAAAAGAAGAATAAAAATAAATAAATGGCTATGCGAATGAGGGACGGGCAGGAATAGATATGTACGTGTGGAATGGGACTCCACTCTACATTTGTTATTTGTTAGAGGTTCAAATCATATGTACATACAGCCCTCTAAATAAGTTAACCAAAAGCGATCATTAAGTTTTCTCTGAAATTTAAATGTCCTCTTCATTCATAACACGACGGTGTTGCTTGGTCTGTTGATAAATACTTGCCTTGTGTGATAAAAGGAAATTTTTTTTCGCACATTTTCATCCTCTCGGGCCGCTTCCTGGAAAGTCTTTTTCATACCTTTTGACTGCCCACTTGGAGGGATATGAGATTAGAGAAAATGGCGAGAGAGAAGAGAGCGAAGGAACAGGGAAAATGCATAGAGAGGAGAAGTAATCCAACAGGTTGCCTGTCATGTATTCTTAGCTTCTGTTTCCTTCTCATTCTTTCTCTTTTTCTACCTCTTCCTCTTCCCATTCTTTTCTCTCTCTCTCTTATTGAATTTGAGAGCAACGTTTTATTGTGGTTCTAAGT
>CALZFC010000150.1:125000-132500 GCA_945643635.1 Allodiplogaster sudhausi | reverse complement strand
CTCTCCACACTCTTCCTTTTCTTAAATCTCTCTTCCCCTCTCCACACTCTTCCTTTTCTTAAATCTCTCTTCCCCTCTCCACACTCTTCCTTTTCTTAAATCTCTCTTCCCCTCTCCACACTCTTCCTTTTTTTAAATCTCTCTTCCCCTCTCCACACTCTTCCTTTTCTTAAATCTCTCTTCCCCTCTCCACACTCTTCCTCTCCACTCTCTTCCTCTCTCCTCTCTCTTCCCCTCTCCACTCTCTTCCTCACTTCTCTCTTTCTTCAATCTCTCTTCCCCTCCCCACTCTCTTCCTCTTTTCTCTCTCTCTCTCTTCCAGATCTTCATCCCTGAGACAGTGGACGTGTACGAGGGTCGGAACATGAAGACGATTTTCTGTCTTTACGCCCTGGCATTCCACCTTCATCGCCTAAGGAAAGCACCTCCTCTTCGAAATCAAGCAGGAGTCGCCACTTTCTCTCGTTGGTTTGCAATTTTGGCATATCTCTTCTCCCTCTCATCGATAATTTTAATTTAATCTTTCTTCTTTTTTTCCGCCTCTCCGTCCGATGTCACCCAATTCAGCCACCGACATGGCCACAATGAAGGAGCAGCTGAAGGACTCGAAGCTGCCCGAGTTTGGCGACGTGGGAGGTCTTCTTTCAGAGAAGAAGCCACAGGCTGCAGAAGACAAAGTCACCGCCGCTCTCGCAGCCATCGCTGCCGCTGTTCAAAATGATGTCTGTATTCATCTCTCTCTCTCTCTCTCTCTCTCTCTCTCTCTCACTCTTTCTCTCAATCTTTTCAGGACTGCCCTGCCCTACTGCCAGCTCTCCAGAATGGAGATGCTGCCCTGCAGTTCGTGGAGGAGAGTCTATCAGCCAAGTATCTTTCCGCTTTGAAGGGTGTGGATCTCTCTTCGCGTACAGCCGTGCAATCTGCAATCATCTCATTCAACAGTTACTTCCTTCCTTCTTGCCCCCCCTTACAATAAGAAGAATGAATTGTATTCCTTCACAGATGAGTGGGCTTCTTCTCGACTGGACTCTCTTCTGAATTCGGATACTGAAATGACTGCTTCGTTACTCTTCCAGCTGCTCGATCTCATGCAAATCGAAGAGTCTTTCTCGGCTGCCACCCTTCTCTACATCAGGTTTGTAATTCCACTTTATGTCAAATGTACATAGCAATATAAAATAAAATTTAATTGCTCTGTACTCAAACATGCTAGACTTACATAAAAAAAATCGCAAGCGTATGAAATCTTTTTAACCTTACATACATCTGTACTTATGATCCAATATTTTTACTGACTTGCTTTTTTTGCCCAAAAAATGTAGAGAGATTTTTTTCATGGCGAGTAGAGCTTTTAAATGTGGAATGAGTGGCACATTGATAGAAAAACACCATTTTGCATTCCTTTCACTGATTTAAGACTGCTGAAGGAGAAGCGTGACCGGCAGTCCGGGCCACTCGCCCACGACCAAGTTCACCAGGCTGTTCAAGGTGACTTGTTGAGAAAAGAGAGAGAAAGATATAGAGAGAAGTGAAAGAGTAAGAGAGAGAAAGGGAAGGCACAAGAGAGAGAAAGAGTGAGAGATAGAGAGAGAGAGAGAGAAGAGAGAGAGAGAGAGAGAGAGAGAGAGAGAGCAAGAGGGGTGTGCGAGACAGGGCGTGGGAGTAAGAGATGAGGAGAATGGAAACGATGTGCAGAGGCCAACGGTGTTCTGGAAGTGCGAGTGGCAGCAGAGCACGGGTCGTGTCTGGACTCTCTCGCTGCTCTTTCTCTGCCCTCTCTTGCTCTCTCTCCCCACCACTCCAATGCCCGTCTCTACCATAACAAGTTCATTCATTGCTCATATCCTCTTACCAGCTTAGTTGATCTCGAACTGTTCAATTTTTAATATATGAAGGTAGACTTCTAATTTGTAAGGTTATGTAAGATTAAATTTATGTTCTTTTGCAGACTTCAGTCTGCCTATAAAAATACCCCCACGAATTTCTTTCTAATGCGTGAAGACCTGTTCGCTATTGTCAGCGAATTCAGCCAGGTCGAGGATGAAGAAAGGAAATGTGAGTGTTCCTTTTTCTGTCATTCCTCTCTTCCTTTCTCATGCTCTTTCTACAGATCTCGAGTTGTCTGCTGCCTCTCGGGAGGGGGACGACGCGGCCGTGGCTGCGCTCCTCTCCGAGATTGTCGGCGACTCGTTCCTCCCCGAGTCGCTTCCTTTCTACATTCGAGTCATTTCTACGACGGCAGAGGTCTTTCTTCCTTCTTCATTCCATGTTCCTTCTATGCTCAATTCTTTACTTAGAATATATCATACAAGCGACTCGTCCAAGTTGTCGAGCATGTCAACAGTCTCGTTGAGATTGAGAAGGCCACTGCTAACAAGTGTCAGTTTAAACTTCTTTCTCTTTATTGCACGTAGAAAGATGAGACTTTTGACAAAGCTTCTTAACTTCTTTACTTAAGGCATAAATGTCAGTAAGTGGTAAAAGCTAAGAGACAAGCGTTTGCAAATGCTGAAAAAACATTTGCCATGCTCTCTTTAATGTAGTGGTTTCTTTTCAGCGATTGATATCAACAAAGCTGCGCGGGAAGGGAAAAGAGACGCAGTTAGCCGGAATCTTAGAGAACTGCGAGAAGCTGAGGCCTTCGCCACAGGTGAGTGGATAGGGCAATCATCTTATCATTTATAATCAATTAGCCTTGTCTTTTAGGAATGGAAGGCTGGAGCGATGGAGACGTGTGGAGACCTCCTCTCGTTGGCAGGTACGCTGAGAGGGTCATGAAGGAGCTCCAGCCACGGCGGGAGAAGTCTGATCTGGTCTGTAATGATTAGTTAAATCTGCGTTTTTCTTTTATCTTGCACTCTTACGATTCCTCTCTTACCTTAGGTACTGACAATATTGCCAACACTTTGAGTACTGACAATATTGCCAATACTTAGATTTCATTCTTGCAGTCTCAGAAAGAGGAGTGGTTTCACCACGAATTCTTGCTCGGAAGTATCTTCGTGGAGACCATAACTCGCCGTTGGAGTAGTCGCCCCGAAGACCCTTTGGTCAAGGACTACGCTACTCTTTGCGACATTCAGGTCTTATTTGGAAGAGAACTTCAACTAATTTCTAGAGATTTCCTTAATGTCATCCGTTCAAATGTGTAGAAGTGGTTATCGGAAGAGAACTTCACCTTCGATGAATACTATACGGAGAGGGCAGACCGCGTCTGCAGAAGCCAGCAAGCTGCGAGGCGATTCCTGGATAGAAAAAGGTCAGCTCTCTCTCTCTTTCTCTGCTTGTCTCTTTCTCTCCATTCTCTTCTCTCTCTCCTCTTCTTTCCCTCCACACCGTTTTGAGGGAGAAAGCGAGGGCTCGTGAAGCTGCACGACAAGAGGAAGCTGCACGGATCATCCAGAACAACTTCAAAAAGTATCAGCTGAAGAAGGACAAGCGCCTGCTACGTTAGTCTCATTGTAGAATTACGACATTTTGGCATTTCTAAAGTTTTCGCTTAATGTTAGAGCAAGAAGGAGAGCCAAATCTGCGATTGGTTCGAAAGTTTGTTACGTTCCTGCAAGACAAGGACTATGACATCAGCGAAGAAGTTGGTAAGTATGGCTAAATATTGACTGAATATTGACGGGAGGAATACGAAAGTGCTAGTGAAAGAAGCTGAGACGCGATAAGTGCATGAGAAAATGAGCTATAAAGGAAGGAAATTCCATTCTGCCGCCTGGTCATCGGAAAATATGGAAATGTACATATGATAACAGAAATCGAGAAGGCGAAGAATCGAGTGACCCGATTGGTTGTTGCGAATCAATCTCTTGATTGTCATCTGCACGAGTTGGATGAGAAGATTGGATTGCTCATCAAGAACAAGATCAATCTGGAGGTGAGCATTAATTGAGATGAGAAGGAAGAACGAAGAATCCTTTGGCAGGAGGTCATGGCAGAGAAGAAGAAAGTGTCAGAAGAAGCGACTCGACTGGCTTCTCTGCACGATTCCCTCCGCCGAAGAGACCAGAAACAGACAACTGCTCTGGAGAACATCTTCTACCATCTCCAGGCAGACTCTGCCATCCTCGCGAACTGGCTCGATGGTCTCTTTCTTTCCTTTAGTTGTCTGCTAGTTGGTACTCCCTACAGGAAAGAGAGACTTCTCCGGAGTATCCGTCGTTCTCCCTCCGATCTTTGGTTTCTTGACTGAGCGTCGCGAGGAGTACCTCATGGCACGTCTCCTCTGCCTGCTGATCGAGAGGGACATCTCTGGCTGCCTGAACATCGACGACTTCCCCGGTGCCCGTCGAATTCCTCTCGTCGCTGCTCTTCTCAAACATCCGTTCGTTTCAATATCAGTTCAATCTCTGCTTCTCTTCTTATTCTCTTCTCCTGTTCAGAATCTTCGATTCAGCGAATGAGTCAGTGTGTGTGGCCGTGAAGGAAGAGCTTCGATTCTTCTTCGCTCTCGAGAATGCGGTCTGTCTTTTCCCTTCTCTCTCTTTCTCTCTTTCTCTCTTTCTCCCTCTCCTCTTCTCTTCTCTTTCTCCCACTCTCTCTCCCTTCTCTCTCTTTCTCTCTTTCTCTCTGTCTCCCAGTCCTCTTCTCTTTCTCCCGCTCTCTCTCCCCTCTCACACTTTCTCTCTCTCTCTCTCTCTCTCTCTCTCTCTCTCTTCTATATTTACAGAAGCACGAGACATTCAACCTGGATCCAGTGGACATCTACACTTCGATGGGGAGGCCAGCAGTGGATGTGGACCAGGCCCTGGCCGATGGGGAAGTGCAGAAGGTATCCATTCTGTTCAATCGACATCTCTCCTTGATTCTTCTGCAGGTCCTCGAGGAGTCCAAGTTCTTCCTGGCCGAGTGGAGCACTCGCTTCTGTCATCGAATTGTTTCTCATCATAAACTCCCGTTCGTCTTTTTTAATATCCCCTAATTTATGCTTAATTAAACAATTTTCATTTCTTATTTCACATTACTTCCGTTTATTCAATGTTTCCAGTGAATCAGTCCGCTATCTCCTCTCTTTCACTTCGGACTCTCTTTTCTCGCGCTTCCCGCACTCCACTCCTGCACAGCTACAGAAAGTTCTAGCTGAATTTCTCTTCGAGGTTTCTCTCTCTCTTTAGCCCCCCCCCTCTCTTTGTTCTATCTCCTTCTCCCTCTCTCTCTCTCTCTCTCTCAGGTTTGGCTGGGTGCATCACTTGCTGATGATCGCCATTGGGTTGTGTCGACAGGGAGGGAGATTCCTGGGGATGGAATACAGAAGATGAACGCAGTGAGACGGTTCATAGCATTCGCTGTCTCCAATCGGGGCGTGAGTGTCTCTTCATCTCCTTCACTCTTTCGCTTTCTCTTTCTCTCCTCTTCATGCCAATGGAACCCTTTCAGTATGGCAACTCGAAGTGGTATCTAACATCGCTGAATAAGGAGATCCATAACATCTTCGAGCAGTTCAGGTTATTCACTTTCTTTATTAATGACAGAATGAATGGTTTTTGTGTAGGGCGTACACTCAGCAGAATCTGTCTTCTCCCTCGTCCCTCTACGACGGCTTGAACGAGTTCACTCAGTACAATGCAGCTTCTCACCCCGTTCTCTCTCTCCAATCCAGTGATGCTTCCTTTATCATCTCAACTCTCCGTGACCACGCAGATACAGTCGCTTACTTTCTCTCACTCGACTGCTGGGAAGTGGTTGTCTATTTCTGTCTCTTTGAGATGCTTGCTTCTCCGTCTGTTCCTGATGCTCTCTCCAATGCTCTCCGAGTGGCCCTTCAAACGATTTCTGTCGATACATTTGAGGTTTCATCTTTTATGTCATTAATTTGCGATATTAACTGAATTGTTTCATAGTTCTTTTTGTGTAGGAAGGCAGAACTCATTTGCTGCATCTCCATCCCATTCCGAACATTCATGGAGGGAAGATCAGCGAAGAGGAAATGCAGCTGGATGAAGTGTTTGTCAGGTGTGTCTTCTGTGCATATCAGATGTTCTTCACTTCTCTCCCACCCCTTCATCCCCTCTCTAGTTCCTCCTCAGGACGAAGAAGCACCTGGTGGAGTTGTTGTTGGCTGGTTGCGTGGGGTCGAGTGTGTCTGAGCTGTTGAAGAAGACTCCTTCAGCAGAGGCAGAAGACACTCACCGCCGTCTCTTCAACCACAACCCTTCCTAGTGGGATGCGTCTTCTCTTCCTTTCCTCCTTCTCATCTCCTTCACTTCAGTCCGTCCATCGAGGGGAAGCAGAAAGAGATCTTCAGTCTGCTCACTCAGCTCGAGGATGCCCATCGTGTGTCTTCTTCCGACGATTACCAGATTATTGTCACCGAAATTGCGAATGTTTGTTTTTCCTTTTTCTTAAGCGAAATTCTGAAGTGCGTTTTGCCTTCAGGACATTCGTCTTGCGTCGGAGAGAAGAAAGCGAAGAGTGATTCAAAGGAAGAGTCTGGATGAGACGGAGAAGAGACTCACGAAGCAGAGAGAGGAACTGCGGGAGCGACTCGGCCAATACGAAGTGTACCTCGACACTTGTCTCGCCAATCTCGCGAAGGGAACGAAGTCAACTCCTTCCCTCTTCTATTGATTACAGAATGGATGCTCTCTTCAGCTCACTCGCATCTCGTCGTCCCTCGAAGGACTCCGTGAAGTCGGCTGCCGCGAGTGGAGCAGTGAACACGACTGTCGAGAAGCTCTTCAAGAAGGGAGTTCTCGTCGACAACCGAATCGATGGCAGTGACAACGCGAGACGGTCCGTGAGGGAGTGAGGGATCAGAAGGGAGAAACTTCATTTGGTTCAGGGAGTAGCTTCGATATCATTTCCTTTCAAGTGGATATTTTTGCACTTTAGCGCTGCCAAGTGGGCGGTTGTGGTTGCCTCTTCTAATCGGAAAGGGTTCTTCACAATTTCTGTCAACGAGAGCAAGGAGAACCTGGACGAGCTATCGTTTCATTTCCAGGTTGAGTAAATTTTTTTTAACGTTAATCGTATTTTTTAACGAATTCTACCCTGTTGGGACTCTACTTATTTCCTATTGAGGATCTTCTGCTGGCAAAGTCCCGCGGGGAGAAGACGTATAGCCCCAAGAACTCTCTGGTTTTCTCGGTCACTGAACTCATCTCATATATTAATCGCAAATTCTATGGAAGATAGATTGTTATTTGCTTTATGGATATCCGTTTACAACTTTGAGCCATACTTGGAATTGGCTTGGCAGTTAGCATCCTTTGTTATAAGTTCATTTGCGTGAAATTGATCGCCCATTTATTAAAAAAATTCTGATTGACCCTTCGAATCCATTGTTATAATCAGGCCTACGATGACACTCCCGTTGCTTCTTGGTGTACCGGTGACTCTTTGTGTCTAGTGCACTTCCTGCTTTTGCCTGTTCATTCTTGACTTACTACGTTCTTTCATTGCATTTACTATTCACCAAATCTCATAACAGTTGCCTCTGAATATGAAATAAACGGAAAACGAACGTTGACTCTATCCTTGATTATATCTGCATTA
>CALZFC010000150.1:32500-122500 GCA_945643635.1 Allodiplogaster sudhausi | reverse complement strand
TCTCTATCCTCTCTCCCTTCCCTATCTCTGCGTTCTCTCTCCCTCTCTTCCCTTCTCTCTCTCTATCCTCTCTCCTTTCCCTATCTCTCCCTTCCCTATCTCTTCTCTCTCCCCCTCTCTCTCCTTCTCTCATACTTCTTCCCTCGCAACCTCTTTTGAGTGTGAATCCACAGATGCGCATGTTCCTTCTCCGTCCTCGTCTTTCTCTTGTCTTTGGATGGTGGCTCCTCCATTCTCCTTGACGACTGGACGCAGTCTTCCCCTTTCCTCTCCCACGGTTCTTCCTCTGCCCTGGGCATGGAATTGGCAACCGTGCTTCCCTTGCAGCTTTCCCTTCTCTTCTTGTTTTGTGTGCCCTTCTGATTGGCACCTCTGCCTTCTTTTCACTTCCTTCGCTTTTGTACCTCATCGTCTCGAGTACAAAAGCAACACGGAAAACACTGGAAAAGAGTAAGTCGAAGAGATTTGCACTTTGGAAAAGTTAGGACGAGAAAGAGAGACAGAGATGAGGGGAGAGAGGACGAGAAATGGAGTGAAGTGAGAGACGAGATAGAGAGAGAGAGAGATAGAGAGAGAGAGAGAGAGAGAGATTGGCACAATTCCCAGAGTGTCATCTGACTCTCCATTTCTTGTCTCTTCTGCACTCCAATTTTCACTCTTTCTTCATTATTCACAGGCGTTCGATATTCAGACGACGCTGAGAATTTGAGGGAAGGCATTATCTGCCGACCTTTCATTTACACCGCATTCCTAGTATCGAAATGTCAAGTTTATTCATTTGTCGCCTTAATTGATAATTTCATAAACTCAACATAGACTTGGGAATATGCGTCTCAGTTTACTCGAGGTCTTTAAGAGAGAGCGGTTGTCTGGTTGAGGAGATAAGAGAGAGGCGGAGAAGACTTCGCAATGGGCACGCCGACCATCAAACTCGTCATCTTCGACAAGGACGGGACTCTCGTGGACTTCCATTCGATGTGGATCCCCTGGGCCAACGCCACTGTTGCCCTGTTCCTTTCTCATTCATTTAATTGCTCGGGGCTCAGAGAGAGAGAGAGAGTAAAAGAAGGAAGATTATGAAGAGAGAGAGAGAGAGAGAGAGAAAGAGAGAGAGATGAAGACTGAGATGATATCTTTAGACTGGAGAAGGAGACTGGCCTTCCCTGTGCTTCTGCTGTCTACCGTACTCTCGGAGTCGACCCCATCACCAACAAGGTTTGCATCATCTTTCATCTCCTTCACATATTAACATTAACTCTTTTCGTATCTTGCTTTCTTTTGTTTTTGCAAGGACGCGCGCAATCCTTCAATGTTTCCGCTTTCCCTTTTGTTATTAAAATTTCCCCTAAGCTTGTGCAGAATTGGTAGAAGAGAAGAGAAGGAAGAAAGGGCGCTCCTTCTTCTGTCCAAGAACTAAAACAAATGGATATGAGCATCATTATACATTATGCATATTAATGTACATAAAAGATGACTCGGACAATCTATCACAAAGTTGCTCGAGATTCATTTGAATTCACCATAAATTGAGTATTTTGTTAATATGTATGTAAAATACTGTGCGTCTGAATGGAATTGAGAAAGTGAATGCATTGGAGGTGTCGATGGGTTCGCTGGCGGAGAAGACGCTCATTGGCATTAGAGAAGACGTCTCTAAGACTCTACAGAATCTCGGCATCGACCAGAAGAAGGCTGATGACATCTGCACGGTATGCGAGAGAGAGAGAGAAAGAGAAAGAGTAGATGATTTTCAGCTGGCAGTGCCAGAGGCGGTGTCGGATGGAGTGACTCGGCCAGTCTGCCCTCTCCTTCCGATGTTCCAGAAGCTCGTCTCTCTCGGTGTCCGCTCAGCAGTTTGCACTGCAGACAGCAGGCGAGGCAATGATTCCATCGACGTGGAATGAATGTCCTCTCTGCAGACGTGCCACTGAAGAGCAGCTTCGCACTCTGTCTATCGCTCCCTTCATCGACCTCGTTGTGTGTGGCAACGACCGAGGAATCGTGCCGAAGCCGAGTCCCCACTGCGCCGTTCAAATCTGCAAGAAGCTCGGCATCCATCTCAATGTTTCCTTTGTTCTGAGTTGTCTCATCCTCCTCCATCCCATTGCAGGAGGCAGTGATGGTGGGAGACACAGTGGCGGATGTCAAGATGGGCAAGGTGGCGGGGCTGCGCGCGTCCGTCGCCGTTCTCTCGGGCATCGGAAGTCGCGACACTCTTGGGGAATACTCCGACTTCTTCATCCAAGACGTCTCCGAACTCCCGCAGCTCATCGAGAAACTCAACAATGATGGCATGAAGCGAGGATGAATGCACTCTCCAGCTTCTCCATTCTCTCTTCTCTCTCTCTCTCCCTCTCTCTTTCTCTCTCTCTCTTTCTCCATCTTCACCTTCTCCAACTGCTTCTCTCTTTCCCTAACCTTTCATGTATTAGGACGAAGAGTTATTAGCCTTCTACCAATTCATTTAGAAGCCTAATGCCTTGAATTAGTGCCCTAGTTGTCCCTCCAATTGCATCCCAATACTGACTGCTTCGTACTGACAGATCCCACTCTTCCACCCTTCCCTTCCCTTCATTATCCAGTTGATAATCAAAAATTTATTTCACACATTAATTTTTCAACAGAGACATGCTATTTTCACGGTTTTTCACATTTCTAGCTATCGAAAATTTGGAATTTAGCAAGAAAGCAATAAGTTGGCTTATTTATTCGAGTGATCTCCCCTTGATCTCAGTTTCGAGAGATTCTTGAGCCCCGGTGCTTGATTTCTTTCCGATTCAAACGTTGCTCGATATCGGTAATATAGCTTTAAAATATAGTTGCACAGCAATAATAACTACAATTGAATTATAAAACCAAATTTATTGAGTAATCTTTCGATATGGAATAGGCGGTGTACGTTGTAAAGAGTAGCTACGGGCTAATTTTCAAACCAAAAACAATGATAAAATAATGTCGAAATGTCCATTACTTGCAGACAAGCTGTTATTATATTTCGTAATTCCCCTAATAAAGAAGGCTGTAATATAGTATTATTATGATTACTCTGTGCAATTGTACAAGATATCTCAAATCTATTTTAGTTCTTAGCAGGTGAAAGGAGGGATGGCTGAGAGCAAAGCTCGAATCGGTCATCTCGGAGGAACAGTTCGCCAAATGCTCACTCCGGACCTTCCGGTTACGGAAAGCATCGCGGATTTCACTTTCAAACCAACCCATTCTTGATGTTCTTGCTTCTTATCATCTGTAACAGTTTTACTCAGTCTGCACTCTCGCTCTTGCTCTTTTTCTCGCCTCGCCTGCGCTTTCTCTCTCTCTCTCTGTATCTCTCTTTATCTTTTTTTCTCTGTCTCAATCTCTCGCACTCCCGTTCTGTTTGTCAGTCTTCCTGCACTTAATGTGAGATAATGGGAATGGAGTTTAAGACGATAGCTGGGAGTGGGTGGCTAAAGAAGGTCATCCCGACTGGATAAAAGCGTTCTCGGGCCGAGAGGAGGCAAGAGTTCCCTTCAGCCATGCAGTCCTTCTTCTCTATCGCCGTCTTCGCTGCCCTCGCTGTCGTTACCACTGCCCAGTGGGGATATGGCAGCCCTTATGGCTACGGTGGATATGGTTCCTACTACTCGGGTGGCTACGGTGGATATCCCTCGTATGGATACGGTGGGGGATACGGTGGCGGATACGGTGGATATCCCGGATATGGATACGGTGGTGGATACCCCTACGGAGGGTATGGAGGATACGGAGGAGGCTATGGAGGAGGCTATGGAGGCTACGGCATGTATGGACCTCGCTGTCAGTCATATTTATAACTATGACGTTTTCGTTCTATTGGTTTTATTAAATATTATCTTACGGAAGCAAAGCTTGAGACTTCTTCGTTAGACTGCAATTGAGCTACCAAATTATAAAATAAATGCGCTCTTAAGATGGCGGAGTCGGTGGAATGGTTGGAGGGATGATCGGGTCCATGCTCTTCGGCCGGAAGTGACAACAACGTCTTTCAAGCATTCATGCACACTAATAATGTTTGTAGATATTGATGTGATTTGTTAATCAAGATAATAAAGATCATTTATACAGCATTTTTTTCCGTCTTTCGAGTATCCGTTGAATTCGATCCATAGGTATGGACATAGAAACATAAGGTAATATGTATTTACATGCTATTTAGTATGTGCATACTTTAAAAAAAAAAGGAAACATAAGAAAAAGTTGAATTAAATCAACTTGTGAACCTCAAGATTATGATAGAAAAGATGCGGAACACTCAGGACATGACAACTGAAAGCAAGTGTGATCCGTGGATCGAGAAGGATGTGTCGGGAAAAGGAGAGATGAGGAGAAGAGATCGAGAGAGAAAGAGAGAGAGAGAGAGAGAGAGAGAGACATGAAACGAGAGCAGTGAGAAAGAGGTAACCGAATATGCTGAAGAGTAGTAGAAGGGAGATAAAGAAGGCCGAGAGAGTATGCACAGTCCACTCAAGGATGTGGCCGCCATCCAAGTGGACTGCGACTTCGTCCAAAAGACACGGAGCCGGAAGACTAGAAGTGTGAGAGAGGGAAAGACAGATTGAGTAAGAGATAGTGGTAGGGAGAGAAAGAGAGGGTAAGAGGGAGAGTACGGTGGGTAGAGAGAGAGAGTAAGGAAGAGAGAGAAGGGCGTTTATTAAGAATAACCGAAATAGAGCAAAAAGAGTAGGAGAAGGAGAGAGGAAGAGAAGGAGAGAGAGGGTGTGTGAGATGGACAATAACGTGTCGAGTCCAGTCTCACGTCCTCCTCAGTACTAGTCACTGATCGTGAAGAGTGCCTCGGGGGAAGGGGGAGGGGGTGCACTTTCCTCCCATCACATCGTTCTCCCTCTTCACGCTAGTATCACCCGTCGGTCCATGCCATAAAGTGTCCTTTTTCACGAATCTAACAGAGAATGACTGACTTGTGATTGTGGGCGTGGCCACGATATGGAATCATCATTCTCAACTACAGAACACACCATTCACAACTCTAATTTCTTCGCCTCTATTTTCTTTGTATTACAGCCTGTTTCTCCAAAGTTTTTTTGTGAAGCGCCTATTGATGGCTGTCCTTACTCAAAATGTCGTACATAACTTCTATATGTACATAGTTTTTATGCTCCAATTAAAATAAAAACTACTGATGTTTTTAATGTTATTCTCCACCTGCTAAATTCCTTTCCGCTCCAGAGGGTATCACTTTTCTTGTGTGAACTGAACCACTTCCACATACAATGCTGCCTCGCCCTTCCCTTGCCTCGATCTGACTACTAAAGGCATAAACTAATGTGAGTTTGCTCGTCTTGGTGAAGAAGAGAAGGCATAAGCCATCTGCAATGCTATCTCATGCGGAAAGTGGAAATGATGAAGGCTTAAACCAATTTCATTCCTTGCTGATGCCCCTTATCTTCGTATATACAATTTGCTTCTAAGTATCGGCTTTGGTTTTGAGTAACCAGCGGGAAATTTTTTTTAGAGAAAACCGAAAATCAATGAAAATAATTACTTCGGCAACCGAACGGCCAAATATTGATGTGAACTCTCTGCGTGTGTACTTCCTTTGACATTTCTTTACTCTTGACATTTATTCATTTAATAATTTTCCTATAATTTTCCAGGCCGCTCTGCAGGTTTGACTGTCATGATTGACATGATGAGGTGGCTTTTTCTGCTGGCAATTGTCATTGGAATCGGGGCAGAAGAAGAGAATCGAGCCAGGCGATTCTCCGGATTTGGCTACGGAGATTACGGATATGGGTATGAGAAATTGTAATGATATTGACATCAAAATAACTTGTATTTCAGTGGAGGAGAGTATTGGTATGCCGGAAGACTTCTCGGAATCCTCTTTGGAATCTTTCTCTTTCTTCTCTGCTGCTGTGCACCCTGCGTATGCCTCGCAGGAGTCTGGTTACTACACTTACGAAACATCTAGGGACTGTTTATTAAACGAGTGACTCTTTCGAATTAAGTCTAATTGTGGTTGCAGGTTCCTTGGCTGGTTTGGATTCCGCCAAGCACAAGCAAAGAAAGCGAAACGTGGACAGACCGTACACGTCTTCGACTCCTCTTCTCGCCCAGGTCATCCGCACTGCAGTTCATTACTTCAATTTACATCTTTATTTTAAACATATTATCCTTGAATATAAAGAGGAGTGAAATTAGTTTCACCAGAGAGAGAGAGAGAGAGAGAGAGAGAGAGAGGGGAGAGAGGAGCAAAGAGAGAGAGAGAGAGAGAGAGAGAGAGAGAGAGAGGGGAGAGAGGAGCAAAGAGAGAGAGAGAGAGAGAGAGAGAGAGAGAGAGGGGAGAGAGGAGCAAAGAGAGAGAGAGAGTGAGAGAGAGAGAGAGAGAGAGAGAGAGAGAGCGCGAATTCTCAGAGAAAGCTTAGCGAGTATGAAAAGGCGGCGTTCAGTTTAGTAGAAGCGATAAATGGAAGACCAAGACGGTCTCCATCCCCTCCCTCTCCCCCTCTTCGCTCTACACTCAGACATGCACAGAGAAACTCTGATGACCTTCAGGCAGCCCCAGATCATATCATTTATCAGGTGGCTTCGCTTCTATCCCTTCTGAATATCAAACACTCACACTTTTGATGTGAATATACAATCGTTGTATTCCAAGATGTAAATGAAGAGTGTTGAGGCTGAAGATCGTTTCTACACTTCATCTTCGCAGAGTCCCCCTCCGCCTCGGCTTCCCTCTGCCTTCCGAGCAACTCGCTTTTAGCTTCATTCATTTACATATCAATAATTGCCTCAATTCGAACAAATAATTTTTCCTAAGACAGTGATGCTAAGTTTCTCATATTTGCGGGTAGTTGATCCGTGTTATGTACAGTTTTTTGGCTGCATCTCATACTTATACCATATTTTAATTCATTTATACATACTACCTTATTTGTTTGTCAATAATTATGAAGACAGACAGATGTTTTATTTTAACTAGAATAGAAGAGTTATTTACAACTAGGAAATTGTCTGAAATTGTACATTTTCATTACCTACGTATATATACATTACATGTACGGTAAAATGGTTTTTTTTTGTGGAGAAATTTTGTGAAATAATTTCTAATCATAAGACGGCACAATTTAACCAGAATGCGATGCCATTTTCCTTGTGACCCTATCTTATTCTATGTCTCCCTCACTTCGTCTGTCTCTCTCTCTTTCTCTCTCTTTCTCACTCTCTCTCTCTCTCTCTGTCTCCCTCTCTTTCTATCTCTTTCTCTCCTTCCCTCTCTCAATTTAGCCCTTCTCTTATTATCTCACCATGAGCCTTTTCCCGTTGGGTTCTCCCTCATCTCCGTTGACATTCTCTTTCTCTCTGTTCTTTTTTGTCAGAATCGCTCTTCGCCGGCGACCGCGTCTCGCGTGTGGCGCGCGTCGCGGCTCATGCCTTCAGCTATCCGCTTCTCTCCATTTCCGTCGTTTTCTTTTTCTCTTACACTCTCATTTCCTCTCTCTCTCTCTCTCTCCCTCTCCCTCTCTCTCTCTCTCTCCATATACTCTGTTACTTCACTCTTATTCTCTTTCTACGTTGTGCCATTTTGCCTTTCAAGTATACAGAGCTTTATTCGACTTTCCATCTAGCATTAGCTTCAATAAACTTAAGGTTGCTTTTGTAATCAGATGTACATTTAAAGAGTTTAAGCCGTGTTTCCCATGCAACGACATCTATAGAATTGGCTGGTTGAAGACACGGGAAGTTGACTGTGCGAAGAGGTTGGAGAATACACGGAAGTCGAAGAAGAATGAGAGACCGGGCAAAGGAAAGAAGAGAATGAGTGATTCGCCCACTTCTTCCAAGCCCGACATTCAACAAAAAGGTTCTTCTTTACTCTCAGATCACCTGTTTTAATTTTTCCAGGCGTTATCAACAGTCACACTTTTTCTCATAAAGAGGATTTTATTTTAAGAATCCGGTGATAAACGAGAAGAAGTGAAGAAGATGCCAGAGAATGCCGCTGTTTCAAACACAGCAGACACGGCAAATAGGCAAGTCTGCTTTTTGCCAGCAGAACAATCACATGCTAATTCAGATGTTTCTATTGTTAAGGGAAAACGATAAGATGGAGAGACAGAGTGAGAGAGAGACAGAGTGAGAGAAAGAGAGAGTGAGAGAAAGAGAGAGAGTGAGAGTGAGAGAAAGAGAGAGAGAGAGAGAGAGAGAGAGAGAGAGAGAGAGAAAGAGAAGGAGAGAGAGAGAGAAGCAGCAGAACAGCAGAAGTGTTTGAAAAATAAAAAGTAAACGGTATGATAAGATCAGTTTTTATGATGTTAATGTGAGATCCCAACCGGTCCTTCAAGTACAGAAACGCGGAGTCAATCGAAGTGCTCGCCCGCGAGGCCGAGGATCTTCGCAGGAAACTCGACGTTGAAAGGCACAAGCTGAATGACATTCCCAGTTCGTTTCTTGGCATCTTCTCACTCTCCTCTTTTTCATATATAATTTGATTAAGTGGAGAAGGCAGCGGAGAGAGTTTCGCCTCTTCCTGTCATTTCCATCAAGCAGAGACGGCTTCTCAAGGGACACGCAGGAAAAGTTGGATTGCGCACTTTCTTAATGTCTTCTGGTTGTGGGGATGCCGAGTGAGGAGGAGGTTGCAGGTGCTGTGCATGGATTGGTCGGGCGACAAGAGACACATCGTCAGCTCTTCCCAGGATGGCAAAGTCATTGTGTGGGACGGTTTCACCACGAACAAGGAACATGCTCTGACCACTCCCACCACTTGGGTCATGGCATGCGCATACTCACCCACTTCTCAGCTCATTGCCTGCGGGTGCCTATCCTTTCTTTCTTCGTTAAAACTTCCTTTCCTTTCTCTGTACTTCCCTTCTTCAGAGGCCTGGACAACAAATGCTCCGTAGTTCCACTGTCATTCGATGATGACATCCTCCAGAAGAAGGCAAGCTTTGGTTTCTCTTCTCTCTTTCATTTCCGTTTTCTTGCAGAGAAGTGTCGCCACTCACACTTCCTACATGTCTTGTTGTATCTTCCTTCGCTCTGATAATCTCCTTCTCACTGGTCAGACTTCTCGTTTCTGTTTATGCAGCTTATTTTCGCTTTCCTCTGAAGAAGCAAATAAAGTGAAGGCTCTGGTGACTCAACGTGTGCAATTTGGGATGTGGAGAGCGGACAACTCATTCAGAACTTCCATGGACACACCGGAGATGTCTTCGCCATTGACGTTCCAAAGTAAATACTCGCTGGTTTATTCATTCATTTTTTGCTTTTTTTCTTTAGTATAACAATAAGATTACTTCTCATTTGAATGTAATTTACAGGTGTGATACGGGGAATATCTTCATCTCGGCTGGCGCAGATAAGCACACTCTTGTCTGGGACATTCGCACTGGCAATTGTGTTCAGTCATTTGAAGGTCTCTTTCTTTACTTTAGCATCCATTCAAGTTACTACAATACTTAAAGTAGCACTCAACAGGCACAGAGGGATAGAGAGAGAGAATGAGAGGAATAAAACTTTTAATTGGTGAAGAGGCGATCAATTGAAAATGAGAAGGAAGGCACATATGTAGAGTCCCGCTCAACGGCGAGGGGTCAATGCTGCGTCGGCTATAGCGCGACGCGGCTAAATGGGCCAAGTGGAATATCTCACTGCAGAAAGCGTTTTCAGGATAATCACATATCAATATGAGATAATAATTCTTGAAAAATACGGCAAAACATTTGCTCCGCTTGGGGTTCGAACCTGCGACACACGAAATGCCATATGACAAGAAACAATTATGTCACCGTACATCATGAAAATGCTAATTTCACCAATTTTCAAGATTTTTCTTTACGGGATTAGTGAAGAAAAATTCAGGGATCTCAAATTGATATGTGATTTGCCTGAAAACGCTTTCTGTAGCGAGACATTCCAATTGGCCTATTTGGCCGCGTCCGCAATAGCCGACGCTGCATTGACCCCTCGCCGTTGAGCGGTACTGTATGTACATACATATGTATATTGTTCCTCTCTCCCTCTCCCCTTCTTTCTCCATGTCTATCTCTGTCTTCTCTTTCCCTTTTCTCTTTCTCTCACTTTCTATCTCCCATGCTCTTTGTCTCTCTCTTTCTCCCTCCCTTCCTCTCTTTTTCTCTCACCCTGTTTCTCTTTCTATTTCGTTCCCTAGGACATGACGCGGACATCAACACAGTCCGCTTCCATCCGAATGGAGATGCTTTCGCCACTGGCTCGGATGATGCCTCGGTTCTTCTTTTGTCGTTACAGAATTCTTGATTCTTTGTGTGTTTTCAGTGTCGGTTGTTTGATCTGCGAGCAGACCGCCAAGTTTGTGTGTACGAGAAGGAGAGTATTCTCTTCCCTGTCAACGGAGTCGACTTCAGTGCCAGTGGTCATTCCTATTCATTCACTATTCCAACACTTACAACATGATCTCTCCCAAACAACTAAATTTTATTGTGGCATATGTCTTTGAGGCTGTGCAGATGTATTTCATTCTTTTCGACTGATTACTTAGTTTCTTCAGGACGAATTTTATTCGCGGGCTACGGTGACTACCGTATTGGTGTTTGGGATTCTCTGAAGGTTGGTTGTGGATGGGTGGAAAGAGAGGAAGAGTGCCCGTTGAAGGTGGTACGCCATGGAGCATTATACGGACATGAGAATCGGATCTCCTGTCTGAGAACTTCTCCAGATGGAACAGCCATCTGCTCTGCCAGCTGGGACTGCACTATTCGAGTAATTAATACTTTTCCTTCTTGTCACTTTATTTTCGGCCTGTGCAGCTATTTTACTCTCTAACAATAAGATTCTCTCTATAACTACGCTTTGAGATAGTAAGCTGAATAAATTTTTTTTCTATTATCGGAAAATTATTATGCACTGAAAACATAATTTTTTTTTCACAAAAAATGGATTAAGGATAGTTAATATATATTATGTGTTTGATCGGTTATTATATTCCATATATTCCTTTTCAGATTTGGGCTTGACAAGATCGACAGAATTCTCTCCAACTATTATTCAATATGTTATCCAACATTACTTATATTTTAATGGTAGCTTTGCTTAACTTTAGTCGTATACAAGGGAGCTTTCATTGTTTATTACGAAGGGATTTTCGATTGTCTCAATAGCCTATTGACAACAGAACTTCAGATATCTCTAGTGGTCAGCCCACTTTGCAAATGCATAATTCGCTTTATTCGCTTTTAAGTGAGAAATGCAATTAGGCTTTACTGATCTACGCATGTATTTATGTTTATACGATATTGAAAAGACAATGTAGAACTTCCTATTTATTTATACTCCATAACTCAGATCGCTTAAAACATAGAAGAATTAAATATAACAATGTGCATTTTCAACAGACAACGAGACCAAAAATATACGTCTTTATTAAACTAGAAACAATTCATCGGATAATCTTCGCGTTTCAAGCGTATTTATTGATGAAGGCTTCGGGAAAATGGTCCGATTTCCAACATTGAGCATTTTTATTGAGAGGTCAAAGGCTTGTTTTATTATTATTTCAATATATTTTCAACATTTTAGAGGCGGACGAGGTGTGTTCTTCTTCTTCTCTCTCTTTCTTTCTTTCTCTCTCTCTCTCTCTCTCTCTCTCTCTCTCTCTCTGGTGCAGAGCCTCCAGAAGTGTCACTGCATGGCAAATCTTTCCAGTGTCACTTGGAGAGGAGCCAGCGGTACTTGGAGGTGTTTACTAGTCGCTCTCTCCCACAAACAAGCAGAGAGTCTTCTCTAGTCTTCCCATCACTTGGATGGGCAGAGCATCGCCCACCCTCCATCCCTTCTCTGCCCATTCTGTCTCTAACACACCCTCCTAGTGTATTCAAAACTGAGGACACTCTCCTCCATCCTCCTCTATCTTCTCCCCCAAAAGTAGGCGGATGTAGTATCAGAATGGCTGAAATCATATCAGAATATGTAGCTTATTTTTGGCGTAATTATAATAATGAGTTGATCTCTCGCTTTTCTCATTACGATTTCACGGCCATCTTTGTTCGTTCAATCATTGACTTCCGTTCTCTGCTGCGTTCATTGTAATCTCTTCTGTTTCCTGTGCCTTTGTCTTCTTGGCTGCCTCTTGCGTATACTTGATTCTTCATTTCACATAACTCCACACGAATGAAGTCCCTGCGTTCTAGAACTTTTCCGGGCTTGATTCACTTTTCGGAAATTATACGCTTCTCTTTTTCGGATATTTCCTTTAGCAGGAAAATTTTACTGGTTCAAGATATCTTAAGCTTGTTTTAAATATAAAAGCGAATCACGAATGCCACTGACTTGTCTTTGACCATGAAACAATAATGAACAAAGCGAAGGATAGAGCAGAAGACCTTGACAATATGGTAAAAAAAAATATTCTTAAAAAATTGGCAGAAATGAAAGTTCGAGAATTCACATCATTCCACTTTACAGTTTGAAGTAACTATCGTTTTATGAACTTTATTGTTAGAAGAGTCGACGAGAAGAAGGCGCCCAAGGTTCCAATGAAGGTGGGAAAGAAGTTGGAGAATAGGAAGGACCCAAAGCTCAAGATGGCTTTCCCCCCTCAATATCTACCATTTATAAGTGATATTTAAAAATAAAAAAATACTTTGAAGAGAGAAAGTAAATGAATACATAAATGAAAGCTATTTTAGATGATTTTTATTTCCTTGAGGTGGCAATTCTGAAAATGGTGGGCCAGAAGCACTGTTCCTCCTCTCACTTCACGGTCGTCGACTCCGGAAAGAAACCCGACTTCTTCTTCGTCGTCATGCACTTCGTCGGCCGCCGTCTCGGTGACGTCAAGAAGCGCCAGGCGACTGGTGTCAGCATCGCTCTTTCTATCTCCACCCTCTGTCACCCTCTCACGCTCTCCCTCTCTCACTCTCTCACTCCCTTACAGGTGCTCTAGCTGTGCAGGGGCCTCTCAGTCGGTAAACAGTGCCTGGAGTCAATGGAGGATCTGCACAATGCTCAGTTCATCCACCGCGATATCGAGCTGGGAAACTTCGCGTGTGGACGTGGAGCCAAGAAGCGCGTCGTTAGTATCTTAATCTTTCCATTTCATTTTGGATAACAAAATTTCATCTTTAATTATTTTATTGACATTGCTGGTACTCAGGTCAACATCCTCGATTTCGGCATCGCACGCAAGTTCACCAACGAGAAAGGCGAGTTGAAGACGCAGAGTTACGACCAATTGGCATGCGGTAGTGGATGAAAGAGGGTCACGAATGATTGAGAGGAACAGACGCCGAAGGATGACGTGTAGCAGTGGTTCTACCTCCAACTTGACCTCATCCAGAGCCGTTGCGGTTCCCCCTTTCATAGTCTTCATCTTTCCCACCTTCACTCACAATCAGGCTTGCCAGGGACGCGTATTGACCGGAAAGCCGTGCAGAAAGCCAAGGAGGTCATCCGCACCAACCCTGCCAGGGTTGCTTCCACTCTTCCACTCCCTTCTAAGCAAGTGGACATCTTGTTCAGACGAAGCTATTTGAGGGGCTGCCCTGCTCCCCTGAGCTGGCCACAATCCTCGAGTACTTCACCGTGGACATCAACCTGGACTACGGCTACATCGCCAAGGTTTCATTACTTCATGCCTCAGCTGACTATTATTTCGCTTTGCAGATAGCTGAGGTTGGCGGTGGAACTCTCAACGACATGTATGTATGACTGGAAGAAGGACAAGGAGACATGGTGGAGAGAAGCAGCCTCCATCCTCATCTTACTTCAAATCTCCCCCCTTTTTATCCTGTCCAGAACGATAAAGTTTCGCCAAGATAGTATGATCCATGAATTGCACTCACAATATCGAGATGCATTCATGAATATCCAGATGCATGACCGTTTAGGAAGACGCCCTTTGAGTGAAAGGAACACCTGGAACATGGGATGCTTGAGGGCAGGTTGCATGACTTCCGAGGGATATCTCAATCTACGGAGCTTCACCCACCTTCCTCTGATAAGTGTAACAGAGAAATGCAGATAGAATGTCAGAGTTGGACAGAGGCAGACTGTCATGCAAAAATTAGAAAGATAAGACAGGCTGAGAGAAAGCTGGAGAGGATGAAAGATAGCAAAGACGAATGAAAAGTGGGGAAGAAGGTGGCATGAGAGTGGCCTGCCGCATTACATCCAGAGATTTCAGGATTCTCTAACGACATTCGAGAGACACTTTTGAGAGTCGAGAGAGGGAGAGAGAGAGAGAGAGAGGGAGAGAGAGAGGGAGAGAGAGAGAGAGCAAACCAGCATGATGAGATATCCAACGGTCCGAAGGAGCGTCATACAAACAGAGAGAGAGAGCGAGAGGGGAGAAGAGAGAACGAGAAAGTAGAAGAGTGAGGAGAGAAAGAGAGTACGAGAGGGAAAGAGAGAGAGAGAGAGAGAAGAGAGAGAGAGAGAGAGAGAGAGAGAGAGAGAGAGAGAAGGATAGGTAGACGCACCGGGGAATAGATGATATAATAGGTGTAAAATGATGAGGAAAATGAAAGATAATAGTAAAGAAATACGCAAAAAGAGAGAAAGAAAGCAGGAGAGAGTAATAGGAAGACTTAAAACACAAGATAATGATAAATCGAGTATGATAGAGAACAAGAGAGTGAGTCTGGAGAGAAAGAGAGGGAGAGAACGATATTGGGAGGAGAGATAAAGGAAGAGCAAGACACACGAGCCCTTCTCTGCTTGCCGGAAGTGAAATGTGCGTCAGTCACAGCTGACTTCGAATACCAACAACAACCTCGGCAATCACATCTTTGAAACTTTTATGGATCACTTTTAAAGATTCTGTTCACTGTTTTATACCAACTGATTTTCGAATACAAAGTTTAGATATTTAAGTCTGTTCTTTCAATGTTTTAACTTACCATTGCCTTCCATGCCCGAGTTGCTTGTGAGTATTCCTTTCTATCTCTAACGGGCAGCTTACAAGTTCATCGACCGTTCCGCTGTCTTACCAACAAGGAATCCATTCCACTGGCCTGCCCAAGGGCAGCTTCGGCTGTCACCACCTCCGTTCTCTCCTCTCTCAGCTTCTCCCCTTTTCTCTCTCTTTCTTTGCTGGTCTATCTTCTCTACATGTTTCTTCTCTCTCTCATCCCATTCCTTCTCCTGATTTCTTCAAGCTCTGGTCGGCTGTTCCTCCAGCTTTCGCACTCCGCAGCCACTCAACAAGCATTGACTGTTATCCCTTCCTATCTCTCTCTCTCTCTCTCGCTCTCTCCCTCTCTCTCTTTCTCTCTCTCTGACTCTCTTTCTCTGCTTATGATATCTCCCCTCTAACCATCTCTAGGTCTCTCCCTGTCACTGCATTGTGTTAGAATGCGACGCGCAAATATTAGGATCTTTCTATCCTCCTCTCCGTCCATCGTTTTCGCTGCTGAGAATTCCATGGCGGCACATTAGAATTACGACTTCACTTAAGTTTTTAATAAAATCTTAAAAGTCTCTAATTTCTAATTAATTTTCTCATCAACTATTTAAAATTGAGATAATTATATTATTGAAATAAAAAAAGAGTCAAGGTGGTCATTGTTATATCTGTGTAAGTGCCCGCGAGCTTCCGTGTACTTCGTGTCTAAATGATCTTTTCAATTACATATGTACATACATATGTATGAATGTTTGATATAAGACTGTACCAATTGCAAGGGCGATCTTCCGTGGCGGAGGAAAGTGTTCATTCCTGAGGGTACTCTTTCCGGGTTCGCCTGCTTTTTCCCTTTAAAACGCTTGCCATATATTTCTTAATGTGTTCTTGATCATCATCTTTGCCAGGTCGAACCTGGAAATAACGAAGGAATAGCCAGTCATGGCCAGCAGGAAGGCCAAGCAATTCGAGAGAAAATACAGCTCATACAGGTATCGAAAGGCATCAAGGCGATCATCTACATTTTATAAATTTCACAGTAAGAACAGTGGCAAGATCTCCTTAGATTTTAAAAGAAAGTAATGTAACTCCCCGGGAAGAAATTCTAACGCGATGTCTAGCACACACTGCCTGGCAGATCTCGTGAACAAGTTGGAGGAGATTGTTTGCATTGGAAGGGATGACGTAGGTGCGTTGGCGGGTGGCCTTTGTAAGAACTTCGGCTCTGCCTGCGGATTCCTCCCTCTTCCCGGGGCCCATCTCATTAATGAGATTCACAATATAAAGAGTGAAGAAAATGAAAATTTCTATTTAGATACTTGTGCGGCTTTTTGAGGCATCTGATAAATCATTCTAACTGCATACATATGTTTATACATACATTTTGAGTATAGAGTATGTGCACACATAAAACAAATCTGTACTTTATCCAAGGCCATAAAAGGTCGAGGAGGTATTTCGTTCTTTCTGCACAGTATTCAGTCGTTATCAAAGCCAAGAAATATACTGCGCCTTATCATTTGGTCTTGCGTAAGTTCAGGTTATCTCATTAATGCGATCTCTCTTTCTAATTTATTGCATTTGGTTTGTTTTGTAATTCACAAAAGGCTTTAGTAGAATTAAAGAACGCCAAAGTGAAAGAGCCTACTAACCTGATGGTGAGCTCCAGAGTGATCTTGAAATACATATGTAGATAGTAAGCAGAGAGGGAGAGAATGAAAAAAAACAAGATAGAGAGAGACCAAAATTTAGAGCAAGCGAGAGAAAGAGAAAGAGAATGAGAAAGAGAAAGAGAAAGAGAAAGAGAAAGAGAAAGAGAAAGAGAAGAGAAAGTGAAAGAGAAAGAGAAAGAGAAAAAGGTAGAGATAGAGAAAAACTGCGCCAAGAGCTTATCTGGGCTTGATTCCCTCTGTAGCTCCATAAATATTGAAGTTGTATTCGGGAAACGTTTCAGAAAGGAAAAGAGAAGAACAGAGTAGTGGATGAAGAAAGAAATGTGGAGAGAGTGGGCGAAGATTGAGAATTAGAGAAAGAAAGAAAAAGCGACCGTGACAGGATATGGCCGTTCCAGGTTGTCGCAGTCATGTTACAGAAATATTAGAAAGACAATAATTCTCCTCGACAGTTTCTCAACATTCGTTGGGATGCAGTAGTTTCTATTTTTCCGAGCCTTCAGTACACTTTTAGTTCTAATGTTATGTATTCGTTTCTCATCGAAATACTCAGGAAGTTGACCGCCACCGAGGATGTCAACTATCGAACTCACTCTTCTCGCTCCGCCTACCGGACTGAGTCCCATGTAGAGAGAAGCGACCGACGGGGAAGATCTTCCAGCTCTGAGATTGTCGCGGTTGGACACATACTCCCATATTATAAACCCCTTCCCCCCTCCCCACTACCTCGCGCTCTCTCTCTCTCTGTCGCTTCGCTACATCTTTCTATCTCATTTCAGCCTCTCTCTCTCTCTACTTCTGTCACACACACTACACACACTACCTTCCGTTCTATGTTTCTCTCTCGTTATTTCTCTCTCTCTCCACCTACCGCGCGTTCTAACTCTCTTTCTTTCTTTCTCCCTCTCTTTCTCTACCAAAATCTCTCTCTTTATACTTTTCTCTCTATTTCTCTATAATGCTACTACCTCGCTATTTAATTTTTTTCTCCTCCACAGCCAATCATCCTTTATCTCTCTCCTACTTCCATTCTATTCCAGAATCCTTTTTGTCCGGCTCTCTGGAATAATCTTGTTAATTTTTTTTCACTTTCCAGGGATCTGAAACTCGCTCCTTACCCGTTTTCATTGCAATTCAAGATTATCAGGTTTGGACTGTTTGAAATGTGTAATGGTTAACTTGGCTTTGACCAGTGCGAAGATGGAAGACCTTGCTGAATTTGCAGCCGGATGAATTGGCGGCAGATGAAATTGCACTGGAGCAAGGGCAGATCGTCGAGGTCTTGGACTGCAAGAACCCCACGCGATGGCTCGTCCGCACCAAGGCGCGTCCTCCTCAGTGTGGATGGGTGCCGGGCTCGTACTTCGAAGCACCCACTGAGTACTACGCTCAGAGAAGGAAGACTAGACAGATCGACGGCGCTGCCAATCTCAGTGAGGAACAGGAAGCTCTGCTCAGGAGAGAGTCAGCCATTCATCTTCAAAAAAAAAACGAATACACATTACAATCTATTAATCTGACAGAGATATTTCAATTCCTTTTTAGAAGATCTTTAACCAATCATTGATTGTAGCCAAGTCTATGAAGATCTTCTGAGATCAGAGGAACAATTCGTCTCGCTTCTTCATAGCGCAGTCGACGATTTCGTTAAGGTATTCTTTAGCCGAATTTGTTTGTTGAATAACATGTTTTTTTTTTAAATTTAAAAAAGAGATTGTTGAGATCATGGACGATGCCGGTCTTCCAGAGTCTATCAAACAAATAAGAGAGAAGATTGTAATAAACATTCCCGAACTCTACAACTTCCATGCAAAGTCACCTCGTGTTTTTACATTTTATATGTCATTTTAAATTGTAAGTAAACAATATTCCGCAAAATTTTAGAAACGTTTTCAATATGTGTGATTTTTCAGCGTGATGCTGAAGGGCCTTCAATATTACTCCGATGATCCTGGGAAGGTAATTATTGAATCCTGTTAAATGCACATGTATGTACATACATATGTATGTATGCGCATCCATAGGCATTAAGATACCAGAATAGTCATTATTAACTTGAACGAGAACTTTTGAGGCTGGGCAGACCTTCATTCGACTTGAGAAGGACTTCGACCACTACGTCCAATTCTACCGACAACTGCCAGAAACTCTTCAACTCCTTCAGCAAACTGAGATAAAGCAATATCTACAGGTTCGGGGGGAGGAACCCTTCCGATCCCTCTTTTCTTTCTCTATGGATCATCGTACACCTTCTTACATATAATCTCACAATCAGAAGAAGTACAATTGCCACTTCTATAAATGATTATAGGAACTGGCAGACAAGTCGGGTGCCTCTCTCTCCTATGCCGAGTACTTGGAGGCCATTGCTGACCGGATGAAGCAATACCAAGCATTTTTTAAGGTCCCTCGGGTTCCTCCCTCTCTCTCTCTCTCACCTTGTTCACTCCACTTCGTCCTTTCTCTTCTCTCGCTTTTTCTCTTCCGTCTGTCTCCTTTCTCCCCCATCACCAACAATAAATACCTTCTTAATATTACAGGAGTTTGTGAAGTATTCATCGCGAGCCCGTCAGAATGCTCGTTCGATGCAAAAGGCGTTGGAACTGACTCTTGCTCTGCCTCAGAGAGCCGGAGACTTGGAGCTTCTTCGAGGTCTCCGTGACTTCCATGCAGATCCCACGAGTCTTGGCCGGCTAGTCCGACATGTAACGACAGATTTACATTCCTAAATTCTTGTGTAGATGCTCAAATATGACTTGAATTGGCAGAATGATATCCATTGGAGGATCTCTTCAAAATGTACGACGGCCAATCAGCCGAATCTCACGAGAGATACGCTCTTCTCTTCCCAACCAAGATTCTGCTGACTGAGAGATCCAAGGAGGGAGAAGAAACCGTCTACAAACATCTCTCCACTATTCGGGTTAGTCATTCTTTTATCTTTCCACAAAAGGCAATGAAATTCTTCAGCTGAGAAAGTACCGCGTGTCTGCGCATCGAGTGGAGGACGACTGTCTGGTCTTCCATCCCAAGGAACCCGGGCTGCCCTACTTCATGTCAGTTCAATTCCTTCTCTTCCACTAAACACTTTCTCTTTTCCAGGCTTCGTCCTGCTGATCTCGCGACTTCGGATGTCACTTACAAGGCGTGGATGAGAGAGATCGCTGATCTTCAAAGTCAACTCAGTATGTCCACCTCCTCCTATTCATTCGGGGACAATGGTCAAAACAATCGATGCAATTTAAATCGTTCGATCAAATATTTTGGGGACCGCTATAAGTTTTGCAGAAGAATATGAAAGCGGGATACATATGTACATATTTAGCCGGATGTCCCCTCATTTCTAGTCACGGTTAATATTGATTAGAAATCTGATTGACGAATAAATTGGACGGGATGGCATGAAGGAGTTATTAGAATGTATGATGCTATTGTTGATTAGAATGTAGAGAGCGACTCAACAGCGCCCCCGCTTCTCCGCTTCTCTTCTCTCTCAGTGTAAAGTACGACAGAGAAGGCAGAGAACAGAGAGAGAGAGTCTTTTACTTAGACATATAGCAGGCGGCGCTGTCTAAGCAGAGAGTGGAGAGAACGGAAGAGACAGAGAATCAGACAAAATGAGAGATCAGGATATGATAAGAGAAAGAAGGATGCATATGCAAGAGTGAGAGTAGCTCGCGAGTGGAAGAAGCAGTGGATGACACCTTCTGTCTGCATCTCTGCTCCCTCTCACAGAGTAGTGAGTAGTGGAAGTCTCTCTCCCTTCTTGCTTGCTCCTTCCACGCACTGGCGGTGAACTGAGAAAGCGCGCTTCTGGTTGAGTCTATCGATAGATTGCATGGCCACTTCTGGCAGCTGGGCACCCCCCAACTAGCCGAGACCATGGTGCTGAGAACGTTGTTCATCATCGAGCTGCGGGATGCCGAGGAGGGCGGGCTGGAGCTGGTGGATCCAGCTTGGTGTCAGTTATTCTCATCTCTTCTCTCACTTTCAGTTCTTGATGACTCTACCGAAGATGGAACGACGACGGAAAGAAGCGAAGTCCTGAGGAGACCGTCGGCCTCTTCCGACCATCCTGACACCAGAATCAGAGAATCTTCTCACTTCACATTCAGTGATGGAAGATCTGAATTCTCCGAGTATTCCAGCACTTCTCGGAAGAGCAGCATCTACCCGGGCATGCTACTGCCAGAGAGAGAGAGAGAGAGACAGAGAGAGAGAAAGAGAAAAAGAGAGAGAGAGAGAGAGAGAGAGAAAGTAAGAGAGTGAAAGGGTGAATAGACAAATAAAAAAAATTTATTTTTTCCCATTATAAACAGTTTCACTGTTCTTTGCTAACTCTGCTCAATTGTTTCAGGTCCAGAAGAAGGTCCGCCGAGAAAAAAGATCAAATCGCCACCGGCAATTTCCCCGACGGGATCATCAACGTCAATCTACTCCGGTGGCAGTTCCAGCATCGACTGGAGTACGGCTCTTTTTCTATTTTCTTCTCTTTCTTATCTTCTGTTCTTTCTTCTGTCATTTTACGTTGTTGAGATTCATCTCTCTCGCGCACATTATTAAGCTCAATCGCTCTCATGAAGTATTAACCTTTAGGAAAATAAAATGCGTATCCTAGGACCACTGCCCTGCTGAATAGGAATATGAATGAACATTCAATTAATGCCATCACCGTTGAAACGAAGAATGTTCACGTTGCACTGCTCTCTGCGTGTCTCACAATTACGCTCTCAATCTCTCAATATCTCACTCTTTCACTCTCTCACTCTCTAGTATTCTTTATTGCCACTTAATTGCCGCTTCTCTCTTCACTTATAAGCTCAATTTTTTTCTCATTTCTATGATCTCTTCAAATGTCCTAAACAATGGATATCAACAAGAGTATGTTGAAAGGAGGACGACATAGTACATACATATGTATATACATATGTATGTATGTATGTACACTCATTTGCTAAGCAGGGTGGATAGGATAGAGGGAGAGAAAGTTGTCTTCCTTTAGCGACGACTGGAACGACGCTGGAAATGCAAGGGACTCGCGTGACGCGCACTCAGTACGGCTTCCGTACTCTGCAGGAGTCTTCTGCCAAGATGTGTTTGAAAGTCACGGGGTATCCTCTCCCACTCATCACTTGGTCAGTTCTTTCTATTCCTCATTCTTATTTCATCTTTCATATTCTTATTTATTTATCATATTAGTATTTATTTTCCTGCTGACCACAATTCTCTTCATTCACGCGAGCATATTACTTCTTTGTATTACTGCTTACTCTTTCATTTTTCGCGTTTATTTTTAAGTATTTTTGTTTATATATGCAAATTGCAATATACTGTTGTGTGAAATATTTAACCCCTCTTCGTTCACTGGTTGCCGTTGGCAGCTTTTCTTCATAGTCGCTTCTTTTTATTTCTGTACATGTGATGTCTTATCCTGTCTGAGTTGTGCCTGGCAGTGGTCAACTCCAGTGCAGAGGGAGCGACAGTTGTTCAATTCAAGCCCATTCAACCTGCGTCTTCATCATTCTCCTTCTTTTCCTCTCACCTTTCCCTTCATTCATTTCTCTTGGCGTTTTTTCCTGTTTCCTCTACGGGGTTGCTTCTTTTATTCAAGAAAACACCTAATGGGTTACAAATTCATGATCGATTCTAGTGGTGTCAGAAAATAATACGTAATTCAGCGCTTCGCTTATACCTCTTTTTCTTTATCCCTCTCTGTCACTCTCGCTCTCTCTGTTTATCACTCTTGTTTGCTCTCTATATCTATATCGCTCTCCCTCTCTCGCTCGCTATCTCTCTTACCCTCTCTATCTATCTCTCTTCCGCTCTATCCCATTTATGTACGAACACAATCCATCACATTTCCATTTCTATATCCCTGCATTAACAATGACTCTCCGAAAGGATCACTTACTTGACATCTCATGAAACAAGAAAGAAATTACATCTGCCATGTGTAGATAAAAAATAGCAGGATGAATCAACGAATGCCAATTACATCAAATGGAGAGAGAGAGAGAGAGAGAGAGAGGAATACAGCAAGAGGGAGAGAGAGGGGGAGAGGGAGAGTGAGGGAGAGGGAGTGGAAGAGAACAAGAGGGGGAGAGAGATTAGGAGAGGGAGAGTGAGGGAGAGGGGGAGGAAGAGAGCAAGAGGGAGAGAAAGGAGGAGAGGGAGAATAAGGGAGAGGGGAGTAAGAGAGCGAGAAGGAAAAAGAGGAGGAGAGGGAGAGTGAGGGAAAGGGAGAGGAAGAGAAAGAGAGCAAGAGGGAGAGAGAGTGAGATAGAGAGGATGAATCCGTTTTGAGGTACAAGGACGACGTGCTGTTGAACGAGGACAGCCGCCACACTTTCTACGCGGACGACGATGGATTCTTCGCCATGACCATCGACCCCGTCCAGGTCATTCCTGAGTTCTCTTCAATGAGTACGAGCAGTCATTTCTCAGGTCTCCGACACGGGAAGATACACTTGCATGGCTACCAATGAATACGGACAAGCATCCACTTCTGCATTCTTCAGAGTGCTCAAGGTTATAGGGGAGAGAGAGAGTGAATCAGGGAGAGTTCGTGCAGATAGAGATGGAAAGAGAGAGCGTAGACTTTGAGAGTGTGTTTATAGATAAAGAGGGAGAAAGGGAGAGGGTGTGTAGATAGAGAGGAGAACATGTTAGAAAGGGAATGAGAGCATGGAATGTGTTAAGGTGGAGAAGGAGGCTGCCCCTCCCAAGTTCGTGCAGAATCTCGCCGACCAAACATGCAATGAGGGCGAAGTCATCTCCTTCGAATGCGATGTCAGCCAATTCATTCTCTTTATTGGTAGTAAATGACTGTTTAGGTGGAAGGATGGCCAGAGCCGGAGCTGCAGTGGCTGGTGGATGATCAACCACTCAGACCAAGCCATGACTTCCGTCTCGAATACGATGGACAGAAGGCCAAGCTGGAGATCAGGTCTCCTCCTTTCTTATCATATCTCCGTTTCTCATTGCCCTCTCTCTCTTTCTCACTCTATTCTCCCGCTATCTATCTTTCTCTGTTCTCCCTTTCTCTGTTCTCTCTCTCTTTCTCTCTCTCACTCTATTATCTCTCTCCTTGTTTTCTTGCTCTCTGTTCACTCGCTCTGTCTTCTCCCTCTCTCTAGTCTCTCTCTTACTCTATCACCTCTGATGATTGCAGAGACGCGCAGCCAGATGACACTGGGCTGTACTCTGTCCGCATCCAGAACGAGTATGGGACTGCCCAGTCCACGGCTTCTCTCAAAGTAGAAGCAGACCCTGACAAGAATCACGTGGCTCCCGAGTTCCAGGTCTAGTTTTATTCGATTTACACCAATAATATCATCACTTATGGTTAGAAATCCAGAAATAGAAAAATTAAAGACGATAAATGGTTTGAGGCGAAGGTGGAAGATGTGGAATGCGACGAGGGAGCGGAAGTCCGCTTCAAGGTTCATTTCTTACTACTTTTCTATTCCTTCATTCATTTTTATTTTCCAATTTCTTGATTACGATTTGATCTCTGAGCTTGTAAGGAGCCCATGTTCTTACAAATTCTTATAAATTGAGGCGGTGATCACTGGAGATCCAACTCCAGAAATGATTTGGCAGATCAACGGAATTCCTCTCACTGCCTCAGACAAGGTCAATCCATTCAGTTTCTCCTAGTCCACGAGACTTCTTTCTCCAACCTCTTCGACAACCTAAACATTTCAGGTGAAGCTGATATCGGAGGACGGAATCTGCATTTGCATAATCAAAGATGTCACCAGACACTTTGATGGAATTGTTTCCTGCACAGTTTGTTCCATCATTCATTATTCTTTTATTCACTATTCATTGCTCGTGCTTGCATTCATTCATAAGGTGAGATTGCCTAGGGCAAGAACCGTCTGGGCTCAACGACCTGCGAAGGCCGACTCCGTGTTCGTGTTCCCCCCGCTCCACCCTCTTTCGTCAAGCCACTCGAAGACAGGTATTCCAACACTCTTTTTTATTCTTTCTCCATTGTAACCTATTTTAATTAGCTTTTTCGGTATACTACAGATATTTGTGTACCAATACATATACATATGTCATACAATGTATGTAAATATATAATATGTACGTGCTATGTGACGGGCAAACTAATAAAACTTTGAGTTTTTTTGTGTTTTTAGCTCTTTTTAAAAGATTTCTGCAGTGTCTGCAAAAATTTACATATTATTCGCGTATGCAGAACAGTTATTTTTCCTCTTACTTTTCTCACTATCCTTCAATTTTTTAATACTACATTTTAACGACTAAAGAAAGTAGCTTCAAGAATAGGATTCCTTCCCAGGATGATTCGTGAGAAAGGAGCCGTCTCCTTTGAAGTCGACATTAATGGTTTCCCTGATCCCGCGGTCACTTTCACTCTCAAGGGCAAGGAAGTTAGTGGCTGTTTCTTTTTATTTATTTATTATTCATGCTATTATGTTTTATTTCATATTCTAATTACCTAGCGAATTATGACTGATGAGTGTTGTTGCAGTTGAAACACGGCGAGGGAGGAGTTGAGATCATCGGAGACGACGGACTCTTCAAGGTCACCGTGTCAGAATGCCTAGCAGAGGTGCATGAGGGGGAGATCGTCTGCCGAGCTGTGAATGAGCACGGAACTGCAGAGAGCAGAGCGAGACTCATGGTTGAGCCCCCAGACGAGGAGAGCCGCTCTGCTCCCACTTTCATCAAGGATATCGACGACCAGGTGAACTCTCCCACTCTTCCTTCTCTTCCCACTCCCATGCAGTCTTTCTCTGCCACAACCAACAGCTACATTCTCAGTCAGCTGTCGTTCTTTCTTTCTCTACTCTCTCCTCCTTTGCCGTGCTCTCTCGCTGCGCCCACACTTGCTTTCATCTTGATCTGTGCTTATTTCCTTGCTCTTCTTTCTGTTTCTCGACTCATTATCCGCGGTCTTTTCTTTTTCTTTGCTATTGAACTTTAATTCTGCATTCTTCTTCGTATATTCTCTTTTAACTTAAGCTAAATTCTCCATTGTTTTCTACGTCTTCACTTTCCTCCATATTTAAATTTATAAATGCATTGTAAATTTGAATGAGTTACGTTAATGATCTCTTTCTGGATTGTAGGCGCTTCCTGATCATGAAGAGTTGTTGTGTGTTTGCAGACTGTGCGAGAAGGGGAAGAGGCGGTATTCGAGACAGCCGTTCAAGGCAGCCCGACCCCCTCCGTCTCGTGGTTCATCAACGGACAAGCGGTCAGTCAGCGGTAGCAATTCATGAAGAGAAAAGACACTTGAAGGTGGATGAGAAGACGAAGGGTATCAAGATGAGTTCCAGTGGCCACCATCACAGAATCGTCATCGACTCGGCTGAGTATGCCGGCACAGTCATGTGCAGGTTTGCTTTCCACTCTTTATTCTTCACTAGAAGTAGCCTACATCTTGTAAAATAATTATTTAAATAATAAAAAATTCGCGAGATAAATTTGAAGAGCGGAGAACTCGGTGGGACGATTCGAGACTCGAGCGAAGCTGACGGTCATTGCGGCTGAGAAGCCAAAGAGACCTCCACGGTTCACGGAGGAACTCGCAGATGGAAACGCCATTCACGATGGACAAGTCGTCTTCGAAGTCAGGGTCGAGGCAGAACCGACTGCCACTCTCTCTTGGACTCTCAACGGGGTCCCGCTCATCCATGGACAAGTCAGATTTCTCTCTCTCTTTCTCTTTCTCTTTCTCTTTCTCTTTCTCTTTCTCTTTCTCTTTCTCTTTCTCTTTCTCTCTCTCTCTTTCTCTCTTTCTCTCTCTATCTATCTCTCTCTCTCTCTCTCTATTTCTCTCTTTCTCTCTCTATCTCTCTCTCTATTTCTCTCTCTCTCTCTTTTTCCCTCTCTCGCTTTCGTTACTTCACTAATCAAGAGTGTGTCCTTCGTTTATCTATTCATGTATGTATTTGCTTGTATAAGACATTGTAAATGAAAAGAGTGCCGCCTCAATGTGTTGTGAGACGTTCTTATTGTAACTCCTGATTCTTCCTTTTGTGTTGCCGGATAATCATAACCCTTTTTTCCTTTAACTTTCATATTTGGATTGCTTTGCTATGCGAGTGCGAAATAGAATAAACAACTTGCCACAATACATTAATATGTTATTCTGCATGCAGGACGCCTCTCACATTGCGATCACCCTAGGTGTTACTTTTCTTAGCATGACGGTGATCATTGCAGTGTGGATAGAGAAAGAAGCAGAGAAATAGAGAGAGAGAGATGGAAGATAGAGAGAGAGAGATGGAGACAGAGAGAGAGAAGGAGAGAATGAGACAGCATGAAAGAGAATTGCAAGAGGTGTTAAGGGAAGCAGAGGACTGTGAAAATGGAGAATGGGCTGATGCTGAAGTGGAATGTGAGGATATCGAAGCGTAGAGAGTGAACAGCTGTTGCGTGGGTTAAAGAGCATCGCTCTTCATCTAAACTATCTTTGCTTTTAGTAAGAACATAGTAAACTATTAAAAGATGAATATGCATGCTAACGCATGATGATACATATTTTAACAGAATGTTGATTGCATAACGAATCTTTTCTTTATGTGAGCTATAAGAGAGTATCTTATTTTAGTTCGTGAAGATCAGAGAATTCGATGGATCCTGTAAACTCGAGCTCCTCAATCTGCAACTTGATCAGGTAAGATTTCTCAGATCATACTTCTTTTTGGAAATTATTCCTTGGTTTTTATTGGCACATTGTATTCTACATGTAACATATAGATTTCTCTATGATTTTTATTGGCCATTTATACATACATAGATTCTGCATGTATGATATGATGTTCATAAGAGTGAGATTGAATTGCAGGCGGGGACACTCGAGTGCAGAGCGAAGAACAGCGAAGGAGAGGCGGCCACTCAGTGCCGGCTGAGTGTCGCTGGGAAGCCAACGCCACCTGAATTCGACCAGAAGGTCCAAAGCACACTAATTCATCCCGTTTTATCCGTTTAAAAAAGTCTTTCCGCTTGGTTCAAGGCGTTAATGAATGGTCGAGGGATCCAATTATCCGTTTAAATACTATAACAACAAAGAAAGAACTATTCAGCCAAAGAGTATCACTGCAACTCGCGGATCTGAAGCGGTGTTCGAGGCTCACGCCACAGGGGAACCAACTCCTTCCTACCAATGGTCCATCGATGGAAGAAAGGTTATTCCGTCATTTAATTATGTATTTTCCATCAATACCATTTCTGCTTGATGTCTATTTTTCTAATAGACGAAAAGTAAACCTGTTTTTCTTTTTTTTATTGCCGGTCTGTGATTCAGTTTTGGGCGAGTTATTGAAATAAACGAAGGATGTGTTTGCAGGTGAAAGAAAGCACGGAGGGAGCGCGAATCGAAGTAGTGAACGGCGTGAGCAATCTCGTGGTGGACACCTCCATCCACTCCTCTTCTGCAACCATCTCTGTGATCGCAGAGAACAACCTCGGCTTGGATGAAAGCGGAGCGAGGCTCACTGTTCAGGAGGTCATCCTGCTTGAGAAGGAGATAAGTCTGAATTCACTATCGTTCCAGCTTCCTCGAATTTCTCGTCCTCTGCAAGATACAACAAGAACACGGGGCGAGATGGCCAACTTTGAATGCACTGTTGAGCATGCAGTTCAAGTCAGCTGTCCAATACATTTCCTATGCACTATTTTCAAATCTTTGTCTTCACAATTCTACGTATGTACATACATACACCTCCAATCACTCAATATGATCTGTTCTGTTAAAGGCTCACAATCAGTGGTTCGTGGACGACAAACCAGTGACTGAAGGCCAGCCTGGAGTAAGAATCTCGCAAGATGATAAGGGAGAGTTCCGACTCTCGCTGGATTCATCACTGTTCTCTGGCAAAGTCACAATCAAAGCTACGAATGCGACAGGAGCGACGGCTGATTCTTCGGTATTCTATTCAACATAAATATTATCTAAATCAGAGAATAGACCTGCAAGAAATTTCCTATGGCTGAAACGAAGAAGACGCTCGTAATCAGGCTAACTTGACTGTCAACGATCCTCGCAAACCACCAGAGATTTCGCAGAAACCGAAAGATCTCAAGATCGACGAGGGAAAGCCAATCGAGGTTCGCTAACAACTATTAGGGGGAATGACGGAAGAAAAGTGTTGCAGATCGATGTAGTCGCTCTGGAAGCCGAGTCGTTCGAATGGAAGTTGAATGAGACTCAACTCAAGAACGGAGAAAACGGAGTGAAGATCACCCGCGAGGGAGATATGGGAAGTCTTCGCATCGAAGAGGCCAAGCCAAGTCACTCTGGAACTCTCACGGTTACGGCCACTAACGAGGCCGGCAAGATTGAGAATTCCGTGCAAATCGACATCAAACCGAAAGGAGTCGCTCCCAAGGTTTACTCTTTTCCATCTGATCACATGTAGATCTGAAGTTGATTTTTTGTTTAGGTGGAAGGCCTGCAAAATGTTTCGATCACAGAAAAGGAGGATGCGAACTTCAAGGTAATTGCCTCTTGCCTGGGCTTAAAAGAAATATTTTAAACATTTTTGTTTGATACGATATGATTTTTGATGAATTGTTTGAAACAATAATTGCTTGACGGGTTTTGTTTGACATATCAAATAATTTGCTTAACGAATCAAACTCTCCGGCAGATGAACTTGCAGGATAAAAGGGTACATTGAATCTAATTGAGAGAAGCAAGGATACATATGTACAGATGTACATAGCATAAAAGCTGAGGAGCTGTCAAAAAAACACTGGGTTGGCCTAAATTATGATTCGGAGAGATCGAATTTTCCAGAAATTCTAATGATAACTTATGTAGTTAATTTTGATATGCCAGCGAGACTAAAAGGGGCAGCTCACTTGCCGCGGCGCTGCGATTATTGTGATATATCAGCTATTTGTTTCCACGAAATTGTCCGTCAAAAAGGTGCCCACCAAGCAATAATTGACGGCTACATTAACCGATGTTCTTCTGGAGCAAACTGAAGCAATATTATTTTGATGAAATTGTTTAATACATCAAACAACGCTTTCTTTGAGGAAGCATGTACTTTTACACATACATACATTTGTATGTACATAAGCATGAATGTAAATATTTATGCGTACTATACATATATATATATATATATATATATATATATATATACATATTTAAATATATATTTTGAGAGTTATAATTTAGGTGAGGATAACGGCGGATCCTGCGGCAACTGTTAGATGGTCAATAAATGAGAAGGCCGCAGAAGAATATGAATGTGTCAACTGTTGGAAGAGCGGCGAAGAATATTTCATGAAAGTCACGCGGGTCACTGCAACGGAACAAGGAACTGTAAAGGTTATCATCTATTCTTCTATTCTTCGAAATATACGAAGGCTATTTTGCTAAAGAATGCTAATTTATAGGTTTCTGCTGAAAACGCTTGCGGGTCAGACAGCCTGTCAGCACAGCTGGAAGTGAAGAAGAAGATCGAGAAGCCAATATTCGACGCCATTTTGACGGACAAAACCACAGAAGCGGGTACGAGAGCGGTCAAAATTGTCAAGCAGCATTCATGGCTCTTTCCTTTTCTTATATACATACATCCAATGAACGTAAATAACATGTTCCTTGTCCAAATTTAGACTGTGTTGTAGATGAGCCGCTAAGTTGGAATGTAAAGCTGTCGAATCCAGACGGAGAGACGTCGGTGAAGTGGTACTTGAATGGAAACGAACTGAAGCCTACCGATGTCATTCAAGTAAGCTGACAACTCAACGCATCTTTTGACTCCTTCGTCTTGCAGATCGTCGATGCCGGGGACGGAACTCACAGATTGACCATCGCGGAAGCGAAGCCAGAGATGAGCGGCAAGCTCGTCGTGCGGGCGGAGAATCCCGCAGGGCAACTCGAAATTGCCGCCTCTCTTACCGTCAAACCCAAGATCCACAAGCCCGAATTTGAAGGCATTCTTAGCGATAAGAGTGTTGAAGCCGGTTAGTTGCATGGCCGCTCTTATTACGTGTGGGTTGCACATTTGTACCATTTAAGTTGACAAGTCTAAGTACATAATTCTGTCATCTTCAGGAGAGCCGCTAAGCTGGGATGTCAAGTTGAAGAGCGCTGACGATTCGACTAATGTCAAGTGGAATCTTAACGGAACAGAAGTGAAGCCCAGTGAAGGCGTAAAGGTAAACACGAGCTTGTGGAAGAAGAGGGAAGTCTGTCAGTTATATTCAGATTGAGGATGCTGGCGATGGAAGCCACAAACTGAAGATAGATGAGGCGAAGCCTGAGATGACTGGCATCCTCACTGTCAAGGCTGAGAATCGGCTTGGAACCGCCGAGCTTAAGGCTGCCGTCAATGTTCTGCCAAAGATTCAGAAGCCAGAGTTCGATGGAAGTCTCAAGGATGGAAATGTTGAAGCCGGTTTGTTAACCTTCGAGCTACGAGAATTAGCTTACAATATTGATTCACAAGTATGTACTTATTTACATATGTATGCATGACATAAAATTATAAATTTCTGTATAGGCAACCCGGTGAGCTGGGAGATCAAGCTGAAGAATCCGGATAATGCAACAACAGTGAAATGGTATCTCAATGGAAATGAACTGAAGCCGGGAGATAGCGTCCAGGTTAGCTGAGAGAGTTCATTCCCGTTTTCATCTCCAAGTTCAGATAACCGATGCTGGAGAAGGCAAGTTCAAACTGTCGATTGGAGATGCGAAGCCGGAAATGAGTGGAACTTTGACGGTCAAAGCAGAGAATCCACTGGGAGCAACCAAGCTCAGCTCTTCTCTTAACGTTAAATCTAAGAATCAGAAGCCAGAGTTCACGCAAAAACCACAAAATCACGAGGTCAGCCAGCCGTGAGTAATTATTTTATTTGATTCAAAATAACTTAGTAGTTAAGGTGGTTGTTGATGAGTCCGTCAAATTCTCTGCTGTGGTGGCTGGCGTTCCCGTTCCAACTGTAAAGTGGTACCTTAATGGGAAGGAGCTCATTCACAGCGAGGAGATCAAGGTTTACCCTTCCACGAAAAAAAGACAAGGATTCATATGTTATTTGCCTTGAGGTCAAATATGACTCCTCAACGGGGAAGACTTCCATTCGCATCTACAAACCTGCTCTGCAACACTCGGGCACTGTTAAAGTGACAGCAGAAAACTCGGCTGGCTCGGTTGAGGCCACTGCTCAACTTGTTGTTGACAAACCTAAAGAGGTCGGCTCATTTCATTCTTCTATTTTTACGAATAAGATCTTTAAGGTACCGAAATTCACGTCTAACATGGATGACAGACAAGTTGCGGAAGGCGATTCCGTTCGATTCGCAACAAGTGTTGAGGCTTATCCTCCAGCTGAAGTCGAGTGGACAATCAATGGAGAGCCTGTCTCCAAATTTGAGTCGGTCTCATTGCTTCTCGGTCTTGAGCAGACCCAATTCCTCAGTGGCTGGCAGAAGCCAGTGAACGGCTACTATTAACATACATAGTTGTTTGTAATGCCCGCTTTGTTCAGCAACGTCAAGGTGTCCACGGAGGGGGAGAAGACGCACGTAATCGAGATCAGTGAAATACGGCCGGAGCAGTCGGGAGAACTCGCCTGCCAAGCAACGAATCCCGTCGGGTTCAAGAAGCAGAATGCCACTCTCCAAGTCAAGCAAACTGGCGATGCTCCAACATTCGCGAAGAATCTGGAGGATCGACTTGTCGAGGAAGGCGAAGCCGTTGAGATGACCGCTCGTCTCAACAAGGTGCTCCCCCTCCCTTACTCTCCTCCTTCAATCATTGTCTTGAGGTGAGACCACCAGCGAAGGTGACATGGCTGAAGGACAACCGAGAGATCAAGTCAAGCGACCAGCTCGAGCTGAAGGAGCTGCCGGATGGAGAGCTGAGTCTACGCATTCCCTCTGCACGGCCAGAGGACAAGTGCAGAATCACGATCCGAGCAGAGAACGCCTTCGGATCCGCTGGTTCTCTTTCCTGTCCGCCTCTGCCTCCCTTATCCTCAATGTTTCAGAATGCTCCTCATCGATCGGAGTGACGAAGCGCCGTCCCCAGTCGAAGCCGGCCTTCCAATCTGACATCGCCCCGATTAGTCTGCAGGAGGGCGACTCCCTCCACTGCAAACTCCTCGTTACGGGTGACCCTGCGCCATTCGCCAAGTGGTCTGGCACACCTTTTTACATTCTAATTTTATCTCAGCTATCTTCATCGAATATTGCATAGTTACTAAAGCATTCAGGTACGTCAATGGCCAGCTCGTTTGCGAGACCGAAGACACGGAACTGAAGCAAGAGAATGGAGTTTACTCGATGACCATTCATGGAGTAACCACCGACATGACTGGAACCATCAAATGCACTGTCTACAATAAGGTATGGAATGTTGATATGTACGACTGCTTGTACCAAGAGTGTGTCTCTTTGAGATGGGTGAGGCGACGACTGAAGGGCCGCTGAAGGTGTTCGCTCCAATTCCTGTCGAGTTCGAGACTGCACTCTGCGATGCGACCTGCAGGGAAGGAGACACACTGAAGCTGAAGGCTGTTCTCCTTGGAGAGCCAACCCCGGATGTCTCCTGGTTCATCAATGGCAAGAAGCTACAAGAAAGCCAGAACATAAAGAGCCACGCCGAGAAAGGGACTTACACCGTCACCATCAAAGATATCACATGTGACTATTCTGGAAAGGTTTGGCATTAATCCAAACTAACTTCCGACAACATATTTATCATGAAGCACACCCGCGTTTTGATTTCTACTCTTGTAATTTCAAATTGGTAGGTGGTCTGTGAGGCTGTGAATGAGTTTGGCAAGGCGTCATCTGAAGCCATGCTTCTCGTGCTTCCCCGAGGAGAGCCGCCCGATTTCCTTGAATGGCTTTCCAATGTCCGAGCGAGGGAGTCATCGAAGGTTGTACACAGAGTTGTCTTCACCGGAGACCCGCGACCGATCTTGACTTGGTTCATCAACAATAAGGTTAATTCAGTATTTTGAGATCTCTATGCACATACATATCTATTTTTAAAATATAGAATAAGTAATTATTTTACGCTAAAGGAAGTCAAAAACTCCGATGACATCAGCATTGTGACTGAAGGCAACACAAGCATCCTCACCATCAAGGTTTAGAGCTCATCAATTGTCCCTGATCAATTGCAATTTCTCCATGTCTCTGCCTTTAGAATTTCGTGCCGGAAAAACACGTGGGCGAGATCATCTGCAAGGCGGAGAACGACGCGGGCGAAGTGTCGTGCACTGCTAACATGGCCGCGTACAGCTCAGACATGTTCTCCGAGTCGGAATCAGATGCTCAGGCTGACGACGCCGGAATGGATGGAGCAAGCGAGTTGTCCGAGCGAGAAAGTCTTCCGGAGGAGATTCAGAGAACTCCCACTCCTGTCATGGCACCCAAATTCATCACTAAGCTCAAGGTTCTTTGGTTTATAGGGAAAAATCTTCCCCATATTCGCTCTAACAAAAGAATTGTAGGATACAAAGGCGAAGAAAGGACACGAGGCAATCTTCGAATGCGTGGTGCCGGACACGAAGGGAGTGTGCTGCAAGTGGCTGAAGGATGGAAAGGAACTCGAACTGATCGCGAGGATTCGCGTGCAGACTCGAACTCTTCCCGAAGGCAAGTCTTTTTGATCTTCTCCTATTCGATCGGCTGTTCTCTCAGGACAAATCGCACATCAACTCGTGATCGAAGACATCCGCCCAGAAGATGCTGGGAAGTACACTTGCATCGTTGAGAACACCGCCGGCAAAGACACTTGCGAAGCCACGCTCAATATCATCGGTTAACAAAGGCTTTCGTTAGGTGTCCACACTCATCTTTACTATTTAGAAGCGCTCGAGAAACTCCCGAAAAAGGCTCCTGAATTCCTCGTTAAGTTGGCAGACCAGAAGTGCTCACTCAGCGAGAAGATTGTTCTTGAATGCAAAGTTGTCGGAGTTCCTGAACCCGAAGTCAAGTGGTACTACGAGGTCAGCTAATCCATCTTTTTATCGCAATGTGCTTATCCTTTTTCGTTGATTTAGAAACAGCAACTGGTGGCCAGCGAGCGTGTAACGATAGAAAAAGTAGGCGATGTGCAGCGTCTGGTAGTGCAGAAGGTTCGAACAGACAGATTCCTTCCTTTCTTCTGGCTCTATGTGCTTTATTTCAGATGGAAAAACGTGATGAAGGAGTCTACAAATGCGTTGCCGAGAATGAGGCTGGATCCAGCGAAACCCAAGCGAAGCTCTTAGTTGACGGTCAGTTTTCTTAATCGTCTTCGACTCAATTGTATGTACAACATGTAAAATAACATTTGTATTCAGCAAATGCACCAACCTTCACGAAACCACTGAGCAACCAGACGGCATCCATCTCTGAGAAGGCGACGTTCACGTGCTCAGTGAAGGGCACTCCTCAGCCACACGTCGAATTCTTCTCCGGCTCGACTCGCCTTATCACTAGTTCTGAGTACGCTGTTGAACACGACGCGACGAACACACACTGGCGAATCGTAATCCACTCCACTTCCTCCTCTCACTTCTCTTCCTCCATTCGAGCTGTTGCTACGAATACAGCCGGCTCCGCAACCTCCGAAGCTCAGATTTACCAAAAGAAGGCCGCTCCGAAGATGGACCAAGGCCTCAAGAAACAGGTCGTCAAAAAAGGAGACAGGCTTGAGATGTCCGTCAAAGTGTCTGGCGGCAAGCCAGACGAGGTGAAGTGGTCGAAGGACGGCGTTCCAATCGTTCCGAATGAGAAAGTCAGGTTGGAGGAGCGACCCGATGGCACCTACGCTCTCATAATCGACGGCGTGGAAGCAAAGGACGAAGGAGAGTACGCCGTTGAAGTCTCCAACGCCTTCGGAAAGGATCAGTCGAAGGCACCCGTAGAAGTGCAGGAAGCAGATCAGACACAGAAGGGCGATTCAGCTCCACGTTTCACGAAAGAACTCGTGGAGGTCAAGGTGGCAGAGAATGATAATGTGGTGCAGTCCGTAACGGTGGAAGGTGTGCCTGAGCCGCGCGTGGAGTGGCTCAAGGATGGAACTCCCATCAACGTCGATGGTTCCCACTTCATTTCAAAACAGCCAGCCAAGGGGGAACATCTCATCGAGATAAAGAATGCCCGCCAAAGCGACTCCGGTACGTACTCTGCAAAGGCTGTCAACACGGCTGGCACTGCAACCACACAGGCCAACTTTGCTATCGAGAAGCACATCAAGGCGCCCGAATTCCTCGAGGGTCTTAGACCTATTGAGGTCAAGGAATCTGAGACCGCAAACATCTCCGTTGTTGTTACTGGAGTTCCAGAGCCAAAGATCGAGTGGTACAAGGATAACAGACCAATTGAAATCGATGGAGTTCACATCATTCGAAATGATGAGGAAGGTACTGGAAAGCACACGATTCTCATCAAGAACGCCAGTTCATCTGATGCCGGAAGTATTATAGCGAAAGCAACGAATCCAGCCGGAGAAGCAAAGAGCGAGGCTAAGTTCGCAGTATCAGAAGACATTAATGCACCACACTTCAAGGAGCCGCTTCCCTTGACGACGGAAGTGAAGGAAGGAGACGTCGCTACCCTCTCCGTCGTCGTTGAAGGCAAGCCGGAGCCGGAAGTCAAGTGGCTGCTGGACGGTAAAGAAATCAAGGTTGATGGTAGCCATGTGAAGGAGGTGAAGGATGATCGTGGCAAGCATCAACTAATCATTCAGCAAGTCAAGGCAGAAGACATTGGAAAGTACTCTTGCGTGGCTGTGAACAAGGCTGGAAAAGATACATCCGTGGGAGACTTGAAGACGCCGAAGTACAGCTACGAGAAGGTCGGAGCAGAAGATGTTGCGCCACTCTTCGTCGAGCCACTCAACGAAGCTGTTGTGGCTGAAGGAGAAACGGTCGTCCTGAGATGCAAGGTCAACGAAGAGAGCAAGCCAGACATCAAATGGTTCAAGGACGGCAAGGAAGTCACAGCTCTGCCTGGTAAATTGTTCGTGGAGAAGGGGGTCATCACTCTCACAATCAACTCGGCCTCCAAGGCAGACATTGGCTCTTACCGATGCGAAGCTGTCAACAAAGCTGGAAAGGCACAGACCGAGGCGCCACTCCTTCTCAAATTCGCCCAGCAGGTCACGATGGCAGGAGAGAGCGGAGACGGACTCGGCTTCGCGAAGTTGCTTGACGACCAGAAGGTGAAGCAGGGCGAGAGGGTCAGATTCCATTGCATTGTCAGTGGATTCGACGAGTCAAGAGTCAAGGTGACGTGGACGAAGGATGGGGGAAAAGTGCCAGCTGAGGCAAAGATCGCCAGCCAATCAGACGGCACTCAGACTCTCGTGATCGAAGAAGTTCTCGGCCAGCACATCGGAGACTATCGATGCACCGTCGTCGACTCGAGTGATGGCAGCTCCATCTGGAGCGAGGCCGCGCTTCTTCTCATCGGAGGAGCCGTGGAGTCGACGGAAGAGACAGCCAAGCAGGGACCACCAGAATTCATTCAACTTCTTCGTTCAAGCACTGTTTCCATTGGCGAGAAAGCAGAGCTGAAATGTCGTGTGAAGGGAGAACCGCGACCAACAATCACATGGAGCAAGCAAGGCAAGACTCTCGTGCAGTCCGAGCGATTCCAAACGGAATTCGCAGCTGACGGGACTGTCACCTTCTTCATCAAGAACGTAACACACGAAGACGCAGGTGAATATCGGTGTTATGCTGAGAATTCGCACGGCTCTGCATGGACCGAAGGCCCAATCATTGTGATTGCCGAGGGAGCTCCCAAACCAGCCGCTGGCGCACCCGATTTCATTGAGCCCGTCCGACCTGCCACGGTGTACGTGGGAGAGACGGCCGTCCTCGAAGGAAAGATCTCTGGCGATCCACGGCCAACAGTCAAATGGTTTAAGAATGGTGTTGAAGTGAAACCAAGTGACAAACATCAAATCGAAGATTTGCCTGACGGAACTCAGAGACTCACCATCAAGAACGCCCTTCTCACCGATGCCGATGAATTCAGATGTTCTGCCAGCAACATGCACGGAGATGTCAGCAGTGACGTCACTCTCACTGTCAGAGAGAAAGAAGTCTCAGAAGAGCCCGTTGCTCCAACCTTCATCAGAACGCTCGTTGAAATCAGATCGACTGAGAAAGAGAAGATCGTATTCGAATGCCAAGTCAGCGGAGTCCCAGAGCCCGTTCTTCGTTGGTACAAGGATAAGAAGCAGATTGCAAAGGATGATGTTTACTTTGTCCAAAGCACAGAAGGAAAAGACGTCTTCCGACTCACAATAAACTCAGCCAAATTCAAGGATGCCGGAGAGTATCGAGCAGAAGCAATCAACGTGGCTGGAACGGCACGCAGCGATGCTTGTCTGAAGGTGTCAAAGCAGGGAGACGAAGAGGCTGCCGCTCCTCAGTTCGCGAAGGAGTTGTCGCCTGTGCAAGTGAAGGATGGAGAGAAGGCCGTCTTCGAGTGTAGAGTCAACGGAGTTCCTTTGCCTCAAGTCAAGTGGTTCAAGGACGGAGAAGAGATCAAAGCTGGCCCTGAAATCACGATCGAAAGCTCTCCTGACGGAACTAATCGACTCATCATTAACAAGGCCAAACTTAGCGACCAAGGCAATTACCGTGCGGAGGCGACGAATAATGCCGGATCGATGAGCTCGAAGGCTCCTCTCAGCGTCACTGGTTTGTAGGCATTCACTATTAAAGGGGATGGTCGTAATCAATAATGGCTATCTACGTTATATAAAACTCGGCTACTTACAATTTTTATGGCACGTAGGGGATGTACATATGTTCATAGGAGGAATGATCACTTACACACCATTTCTATATCAAGTCTCATTTCATCTTCCACCCATATTTTTCAAAGCCAATGCGGCAAATTTCGGTACAAAAATAATATACGACGCTGCTTTAGCGGGCGACAAAGATGCCCTGCGGTTGCTGAAGGGACTCGAGGACAAAACTGTCCAGAGAAGCTCGCGACTTCTCTTGAGTGTTCAAGTCGAAGGAAAGGTCAAGACTGTCAAGTGGTACAAAGGAACGGAGCAACTCACCACTAATTGGTATTTCATACCATTTATTCATTCGTTTTTACTATTCTTTTCATCCTTTTTCCCTTTAGCACAACGAAGATCGAGAAGGTGTCTGCAATGGAGTACAAGCTAGAAATGACCCACTCGGAGATGACCGATGCGGGATCCTACCGAGTCGTCCTTGCCAATGACATCGACACAATCGAATCGAATTGCCAAGTCATCCTTTCTTTCTAATTATTCCCATTATTTCCAAAGTTGCCAGAGAAAAACTGGCATGGTTTCTCCAGGTGACTGTCACCAAAGGTGGAGAGGACAAGTTGCCCAGCTTCAAGAAGGGCCTCAATGACACCTCACTGCCCAAGGTTTCCTTCCGTTATATAATCATTTCACAGATTTAGTACTTTCATTAAATAAATGTATTTCAATCAGGACGCGGAAAATTCCACTCAATTTTTTTTTGTAATTTCAGATCCTATGAGACATGCACCTAATCGTAATATAAAATACTGCTCATGGATTCGTTTTAGCGATATTGTTTGAAGGGAACTCCTCTGGTTCTCGAAGTTGAAATCGAAGGAAATCCGAAGACAGTGAAGTGGTTCAAAGATGGCCGAGAGGTTTCGCCAGGAAGACGCGCAAAGATCGAGGACCTCGGAGACGGCCGCTACCGCCTCACCATTCCAGACGTGCGTACTCAGCCTGGCATACCCCTTAGATACTCATTTCTCATCTTCTCTTTCTTGGTGTCAAATATGAATTGCAGTTCGAAGAATCCGATGTCGGAACATACAGCGTAAAGGCAAAGAATGATGCGGGCGCGATCGAGTCTAAATCTAAGGTCACGATCGGAGAACCCCGTGGTACGTTTGAATGCAAATTCATGAGAAACGAGTCAGTTGACGTCATTATAGACAAGGGACTTGGCGCACCGAAGATCGTTGAGGGCCTGGTGCCAACGACAGTGAATCGGGGTGAGACAGCCACCCTCCGAGTGAAGACTGACGGGCCCGTCAGACAAGTCAAGGTAAGCACTCTACTTTCTCACAGAAAAGACGGATGAAAATTGCAGTGGTACAAGAATGGAAAAGAGATTACCGATGGAAAGCCAAAAGATCTTGGAAATGGAGAATACGCACTCGAGGTTCCAAATGCGCAGGAAAACGACGCTGCTGATTATTCGGTTCGTTCACTCCGACTTCAGTCATTCTTAGTTACTCTTGCCGTTCAGGTCAAAGTCTCGAACGATGATGGAACTGCTGTCTCTTCTGCTGCTCTCACTGTTAAACTACCAGGTTCTCCATTCTTTTTATGGAATATCGTAGCTTCAAATGTTCTAGGCAAAGGAGATGGCGGCCCGAAGATTGTCGAAGGTCTTGTGCCAACAACTGTGAATAGAGGAGAGACCGCGACACTTCGAGTAAGAACTGAAGGACCAGTGAAGCAAGTCAAGGTAGACATTTCGATATTTCGACATTTAATCTCTCTGATAATAAACATTTCAGTGGTACAAGAATGGAAAAGAAATCCTCGGCGCCAAAACAAAAGATCTTGGAAATGGAGAATACATACTCGAGATCCCGAATTCACAGGAAGAAGATGCAGCCGTTTACTCGGTTTGTATCTAAGAGTTGCAATACAAGTACTGCTTAAAAGTACTTATAGAGAACTTATAATTTGTGACATATTATTTCCAGGTAGCAGTCTCAAACGAGGAAGGCACTGCGGACTCCTCAGCTGCGCTCACCGTCAAGTTGCCAGGTTGTGCACTTATTTGTATATTTTACCCTTTTCTCTTGAAAAAAAACAATTGTTTGGCATGAGCTTAAAATATTACATTGATCTTCGGATTCAAGGAAAGGGAGATCGCGGCCCGAAGATTGTCGAAGGTCTTGTGCCAACAACTGTGAATAAAGGAGAGACCGCGACACTTCGAGTAAAGACTGAAGGACCAGTGAAGCAAGTCAAGGTTAAAGAATTTCTTCAAGAAAATATGTCTATCATTTACTAGATTGATTTCATATTTTAGTGGTACAAAAATGGAAGAGAGATTCCCGATGCAAAAGCAAGAGATCTCGGAAATGGAGAATACACACTCGAGATTCCGAATGCTCAAGATGTGGACGCTGCTGATTACTCGGTTGGCCTCAATTACAATATCCTGCTAATGGACTGTTCATGTCAATAGCCTTCGCTTGACGGCTTGCATTTATGTGAGAAAAGCTAAGATGTCGTCCATGTTGTGCAGGTCAAAGTCTCGAATGATGACGGAAGCGCAGATTCTTCTGCTTCCCTCACCGTCAAGCTGCCAGGCTAGGATATCCTTGTGCCGATGTTGAGATGCAATGGGAGTGAAGGGAAATGTCCTTTTGAAGGAGGAGCAAAGCCGCAAATCGTGGAGGGTCTCGTGCCGACGAGTGTCTCCCAGGGAGAGACTGCTGTGTTCCGTGTCAAGACAACCGGCCCCGTCAAGATTGTCAAGGTCAGAGCAAAAGGAGTCTCACTTATCCAAGGAGTCTTCCTTGCAGTGGTACAAGAACGGCAAGGAAATCGCGAATCCGCAAAGCAAAGAACTCGGAGATGGAGCTTACCAACTCGAGATTCCAGATGCAACTGGTGACGACAGTGCAGATTACAAGGCATTTAAAAAGAATATTTCCCAAAGAAAACTGTGCTAGTTCATTCTTTGATAGTTGAAAGTAAAAAATGAACGGGGCATTTTACAACCAATATTGAAGGTTGTTGTGTCGAATGACGACGGAGAAGCGGATTCTTCAGCCGCGCTCACTGTCAAGCTGCCTGGTTACTTCTTTATCATATGTATATACATATATAAATATATACATACATATGTACATACATATGTATATACATATATATGAATATATACAAATTTAAAAAGAACAATCTATATTTAGCCGCGAAGCCGAAGATAGTAGAAGGTTTGGTCCCAACTACTGTCGATCAAGGAGAGACAGCAACATTCCGTATCAAGACAGAAGGAACTGTGAAGGATGTCAAGGTGAAGAAAGAGATTTTTCGCGCACTCTTTCTGTCAAATTCTTATTCTCTTTTTCTCTGTTCCTCTTTCGCTTCTCTTTGTCTCTCTCAAGGAATCCTTTCAGTGGTACAAGAACGGCACAGAAATGAAGAGGCCGACGTCGCGGGCAGCCGGAAATGGAATCTACGAGCTTCTCGTCCCTGATGCTGACAAAGACGATGAAGCAGAGTACAAGGTTCCTTCATTTCTAGGACATATAGACCAAAAATGTTGAAATTAGTTAAGATAATCGTAAGTATGTATGTACGTATGTTACATATGAATGTATAAGGTAATGTGTATGTGGACAAAGAGACTAAAGATTTAACCGATTAAGGTTGTTGTCTCGAATGAGGCTGGAGAGGCGGACTCTTCTGCCTCTCTAACAGTGAAGAAGGCCAAGCCATCGTTCTTAAAGCCACTGCAGGACAAGGCAGTGGCAGAGGGAGAAGAAGTTGTCTTCGACTGCGAGAGCAGCGTCGCCGCAGACAATGTTAAATGGTTAGAATTGTCACCGCTGCCATGTCAACCCGTGTTCCAGAATATTCTCAAAGAAGTTTTTTATTAATCTGAAGGTTTATCTCTGGAAAAGAAGTGAAGACTGACAGCCGCGTAAGCGTGACGCAGAAGGAGAAGAAGCATGTTCTTGTCATCAAAAGGGCTTCCAAAGAAGACCAAGGAGAAATCAAGGTTACTGCAACTGGTTCCTTGCAATCTATAGAATGTCAATGATCCCGTTTAGATTGAGTTATCGAACTCCTCGGGCACCGTGGATTCATCGGCTGCATTGACAGTGAAGAAGGTCGCGGTGGCACCGAAGATCCTGAAGGGGCTCGAAGACTTGGTTGTGGCCAAGGACGCCGAGATTCTTCTGCAAGTCAAAGTGGAAGGAGAACCGAGCGAGGCAAGTTGGGATCTCCTCCCTTCACAATTACTCACTTTTGTTTAGATTCGCTGGCTCAAAGACGGCGTCGCACTCTCAGCTTCCGATTCCATCAAAATGGACAAGATTGATGAGCAGACTTACCAGCTGAGGATCCCATCCGCTCAACTCTCCGATGCTTCTCGATACTTTTTCTCTGCTAAGAACGAAGCAGGTCTGTAGAAGGGCTCATCTTGCGATAGAATACCACTCAGATGTCCGTTAAGGAAGCGCAAACACTGCTGGAAACGTCGAAGTCGATGAAAAGCCGAAGATTGTCAAGGGACTTCAAGATGAGGAGGTTTGCTTTCGTTATTCTTCTGCAGGCAATTATCTCTTTCTATATTTAGGTGAATGAAGACGAAGAAGCCTTCTTCAAGGTCGAAGTCTCTGCGCCAGTTCGATCTGTTAAATGGTCAGAATGCTCTGGATAGATGGGCTTGAATATAAGTAATATTGGACTGTCAGGTACCGAAATGGCCAGGAAATCAAACCGGATAGCCGAGTGAAGGCAAAGCAAGGCTCGCCGAAGAAGGCAGAGCTTCTCATCAAGAAGTCCCTCCTTGACGACTGCGCCGAATACAAAGTCCGCATTAGAATACTTTATGAAAGAGATTAACTACTTTTTAAGGTTGTTCTCTCGAATGCTGCGGGAGAATGCGATTCATCAGCTTCTCTGGTAGTAAAGAAGAGACCGGAAAGACTGAAGATCATCGACGGTCTGAGGGATGCGGACGTGGTTGAAGGACAACCAATCGCCCTCTCGGCGAAGGTCCAAGATGTCCCGAAGACTGTCAAGTGGTACAAGAATGGCCAGGAAATCACCCCGAGCGACAAGATCAAGATTGTCAGCTTATTTCTGCTAGAATAGCAGCTAAGACTCCTGGGTATCTTGCAGGGAGGAGACCCGGCAACGGGCGTCTACTCTCTCGAGATCCCCTCGTCCACCAAGCCAGATGGAGCTGCTTACGGAGTCACTTTCGGCAACGAGAGTGGAGAGGTCAGGGAAATACGATTGAACATCCATTCTTCCAATCATATGCATATTTATGTAATACAATATGCATACATACATGCATACATACATATGTAGAAAGTGCGGCAACAGTTTGACATTTTAGGTGACTTCTGGCTGCGTGGTGCTCGTGAAGACTCCCAAGGCTAAGGATGAGAATGCGGGTACAGAGTCACTTTATAAAATTCATACTTACAAAGCGAAGATTTTTTGAAATTAATTTGCCTAAGGAGCTCACCTTCTATCTCCACTGAAGGACACTGAAGTGGAAGAGGGAGACGTTCTCACTCTCACTTGCAAGGCTGGCGGAGAACCCTTCCCTGACATCAAATGGGAAAAGGTACAAAGGACCCATTTAATATACATACATTCAATATAAAGGATATAAATGGAACAGAAAATATTAAAATAAATGAGCAATTTACAGATGAATTAGTTAATTGAGTGTTACATGCAATGTTGAGGATGGCGTGGAATTGGCAAAGAACGATCGGTTTTCCATGCGAACAGCTCTGGACGGGACAGTGACACTGAGAATCCGCGACGCGAAGAAGAGTGACGTAGGCACCTACCGCGTCATTGCTACCAATGAATCAGGAACAGACAGCAGCCAGGCACAGGTCAGCACTCACTCTCTCTCTGCACTCTCCTCCTCTCTCATTCTCCCTGCACTCTCTTCCTCTCTCATTCTCTCTGCATTCTCTTCCTCTCTCATTCTCTCTGCACTCTCTTCCTCTCTTTCTTCCCCTCTTTCTTGCAGGTCACAGTCAGATCTGCCGGCGAGCAGCCAAGCAAGCCGAAGTTTGTAATTGTGCTTCGTTCTTCTTCCTCCTCGATTGGATCTCGGAAGGAGTTCGCAGTGAAAGTGCGCGGATTCCCGAAGCCGGCGCTGACTTGGTCATTCCTTGTTATTGCTCAATGAAAATAGATAGCTGTGTACATCTCTACAACAGTCGCCAACTAAGAAAATAAGTGAAATCTTGAAAGATTGCTTCGCAGGTTCTTGAACGGAAAGCCACTGACGACGGATGGCCGCGTCCACGTCGACGACATGGCTGACGGAAATTACATTCTCACAATCAACGAGGTCAAATTGATAAGAGAGAAAGAAGGAATTGGCTGCTTTGCAGGTGCACGACTATGACTTTGGAACTCTTCGCTGCGTGGCTCGAAATGAGTTGGGGGAGGACGAGTGCCAGGCCGAATTCGACCGAATCGGTATCTTCTTTGTGAAAAGAAACATCTGCAACATGGCTCTTTTTAGATGAGGAAACGGGACGTGACAAGGGGGATGACAGATATCCTCCGAGATTCAATGTTCCCCTCTGGGATCGGTTAGTTCTCAGAAGAATCCATTTGAACTAAGAATTCACTTCTTCAGTTGCATTCCGGAAGGCGATCTGCTCTCCATTGAATGCCATGTCGATGCCAAACCACCGGCCGTGATTACCTGGTTCAAAAATGGTCAGATTTCTTGCACTCGAAAAAATTGCATTCTTTTTATGAGATAATTGATTGATGAAAAAAAATTGAAGGAGAAGAAGTGGTAGAGAAAGAAGGCCTCGAAGTGTTTAACACGACCGACGGAGCGTGCAGATTGCGAATTGTCAAGATGACCAAGGACGACATTGGAGTGTATAAGTGCTTTGCCAAAAATGAACTCGGCTCTGCAGATACAAGGGCCAACTACAACGTGGAGGGTGCGAGAGAAAGAGAGAGAGAGAGTGAAGAGAGAGAGAGAGATGTAGATTGAGTGAAGAGAGAAAGAGAGACTGATGAGAAAGAGATGGAGAGACACTTAGAGCTCGCGATGAAAGAGTTCTTCGTTTCAGTCACCGAAGTGGAGGAGAAGATCGAGAAGAAGGAATACGCGCCCCGATTTAATCCACCGCTTGACGACCAGAATGTCTCCGCTTCCAAGAAGATCCATCTTTTCTGCAAGGTCAAACTACAAATCATAATGAATAATACGAGTACTTGTGTGCATACCAATGTTGTGCAGATCGATGCAATTCCACGAGCCGGAGTGAGCTGGTACAAAGACGGCCTGCCACTGCGGGCAGATGCAAGACACTGCATTGAGTACGCAGACGACGGCACTGCCTCCCTCTCCATCTCCGATGCCAGTCAGGAGGACATCGGTGCTTACAGGTACGGGCTGGACATCTATTCCTCTCTTCTCTGGAATCGACAATCTTGCAGATGCGTTGCATCCAATGCTCTGGGAAGCACAAACTGCAGCTGCAATGTCGGAGTGAAAGTGCCGAAGATGGAAGTGAAGAAGGAAGGCGAGGAGCCATTCTTCACCAAATCTCTGGTGGACTGCTGGGCAGACCGTGGACATACTCTCTCCATGCACTGCGAGGTGACAGGAGATCCATTCCCTGAGATCAAGTGGTCAGTCTTCACTTTGCTGATCTACCACTACGAACGAAATAGGATGCAAATAGTTCGTTCTGGAAGAGCAGCTTGCGAGAGTAAAACATCTGTTTTCCAATGACATCAAAATGACAGGTATCGCAATGGAACTCTGGTCCGAGCAGGACCACAAATTGAGATCGAAACGACTGCCGCAGGCGTCTGCACCCTCACAGTCAAGGAGTGCAGTCTCTCCGACGAGGGAATGTACAGGCAAGTTCATCCATCCAAGCATCTCAAAGACCATTCCTTCTTCAGATGCGAAGCAGAAAACAAGCACGGAAAGGCCAAGACTCAGGCTGTTGCTCACGTCGAGAGTCAGTCATTTTAACAGTCCTACTTTTTATCTCTTACGAGTATGTTGTGATTGCAGTTGGCGCGAGCAAAACAGAGCTGAAGACAGACGAGGGAGAGCCGCCTCGGTTTATCATTCCACTCGAAGACACGACCGTCATGCCAGACAGCCCTCTCGAGATCCAATGCAAAGTGGCCGGAGCACCCACTCCTCACGTATGGGCTAATCTCGGCTCTCTCTCCTTTTATATCCTGCTTTGTTTAGGTGAAATGGTCCAAGGATGGAACAATTCTCATCGATGACTACCGCTACGAAGTGACTTCGGATCTGTCTTCCGGAGTCCACACTCTTCGAGTCAAGGAGGCTGCTCTGCAAGACGAAGGAACTTATCGTTGCGTTGCTACGAATTCTTCCGGCTCTGCGACTTCAAAGGCCAGCGTCACTATCGATGGTTTGCTCTTCTGCTCTTTCGGGATAGTTCTAATGCAAGCAATTCAGATGGCCGCCTAACAATGCCAAGGTCCGATGCCTCTCCTCCGAGAATCACAATCAGACTTGGAGACACTCGCGCAACCGAAGGACAACCACTGAAGCTGGAATGCAAGGTGTGGTTGGACCCTTTGACGGGAAGTAAATGTGACTGTTGAGGTGGATGGCTTCCCTCTGCCAGAAGTGACGTGGCATAAGGACGGAGCCCAGCTGACTCCGACTGATCGGCTGCAGATCTCCCTTGCTCCCGATGGCACTGCCCGTCTCATCATTCCTCAGTGCTGTGCTGATGATGAAGGGCTCTACAGGTCTCTTGGGTGTTTTATCTACATCAATTACATTAGTTAAATTCTTAGAGTAATCGCAACGAATCCATCGGGAACGGCGAGCGACAAGGGCAACGCAATCGTGAAGGTGCTCCCGAAGGATCGTGCAAGGTTCCCTTCTTTAACTATTATTTCAAAACCATTCGAGATGACCAAGAGGATCAATTTTTTTCATTTATTTAGCGACGCCGTTGACGAATGGAAGTTAGAAAACGAGTATTTCCAAATGGAATTTTTTTGCATGTCAGAATGTATATTTAGCATGTACATAGTACATTCATTCGTTCATACAAAGATCAATGCATTTATACGTTTTTCCCCTTTGAAACTTATACTAATGTAAGTAAACGGAATAGAAAAAGAGCTGCAATGATGAATGAAAATTTACAAGTAAATATTACCGCCATAGTTGCTTGGTTTTCAGCATGTTAATTGATTGATTGGTTGTACTGGAATTTGTTAATTGAAAGCTTCTAAATGAAATGGTTGCCAGGTCGGCTGAGAAGGATGCTTTCGATGCAAACAAAGCGCCTCGTCTCATTGAGCCTCTCGAGAACATTCGAATTCCAGAGAAGCAGAGACTAATCCTGAGGTTTCTTGTCTTGTCAGTCAATTCAAGCAACCGTGTCAAGTGCCACTCTTTCAGGTGCAAATTCTCCGGCGAACCCAAGCCAACCATGAAATGGTTCAAGAACGGCGAACGGGTCTTCCCTTATGATAGACTTCAACTTGTTTGTTTCTTAAGCTTTGTAACTTGTGACAAAATAAGGAAAATTCAGAAATAGAACATGTGGACTGTTATACTTTTCCTCCTGACATTTAGAAGGAGACTCCGGACGGTTGGTGTGAGCTGATTGTGGATTCTACCAGTCGACAAGACGCTGGCGGCTATCGGTTACCACTTTGTTACTCTTGAAGAGAAATGCTAACGAGTGATGTTAAGATGCGTGGCTGAGAACGAGCACGGATCGGCCAGGACAACGGGAGATGTCTCAGTCATCGGTCTCTTTTCATTCTCTTTCAATCACTAAAAGGAATCAATCAATGAATCTGTTGAAGGAGGAGCGCGGAAGCCAGCGGCGGACATAGATTCTGCAAAGGAAGGAAAGGCTCCAGGCTTCACCGTTCCACTCACAATCAAGCGAGCAAAGCCGGGCGAAACCGTTGTCTTCGAGTGAGCATCCACCAATCGTAACAATGGTTTACTGAGTCATTTTAGATGTGTTCCATTCGGAAATCCCTTCCCTGCAATCAAATGGCTCAAGGACGGAATTGAATTGACTGCAGACACTTCCATCAAGATTGAGGAGGGACCCGACAACACCCAGCGGCTTATTCTAAGCGAAGTATGACTAGAATTCAAGTTAAGTTTAATGGAAAGAAATGTTTAGGTTTCATTCCTCACCGAGGGCTACTATCGATGTGTTGCAACGAACCAACATGGAACCGCTTCCACAAAAGCAGAACTGAACATCGACGGAGACCGAATGGCCACCCTAAGGGCGCCTGTCAGCGCAGACGAGAATAAAGAACCAGAAGAATGCAAACCAAGGATCCGAAGAGGTCTTCACAACATGAGCATTCATCAAGTTCGTCAACTGAGACATGGGAATTCGACTTAGATATTCTTCCTTATTTTAGGGAAGCGTGGTCGAGATGGTGGTTTGCGCCACTGGGAATCCAACGCCCACTGTGAAATGGTTTAAGGTTTGTAAAATAAAACTTAATGTGAACTGAAATCATAAAAGTGTTGTAGGATGGAAAGGAGATTCAATCGGAAGGCCCAGACGGAAAACGAACCATTTTCACTGATGAACGCGGAATCCATCGCTTGATAATCGTGAACGCGGATCCGGATGATGAAGGTTTGTCGTAAGGGAAGGCCACGAGAATCTTCACGCATTCTGTAGGCGAGTACGCCCTGGAAGCAACGAACAAACTTGGTTCTGCCCGCACGGAAGGACTCCTCAGTATTATCAAGCCACGAGGATCCGAACTCATGGGACCCGATGATCGGTTCGCAGTCCCGTGCTCGTGTCTTCTCAATGAATTCTATTTCAGTCACGGAATGCCATATCCACCCGGCTTCATACGGCAGCTGAAGAACAAACACGTGTTCAACAAAATGCCCACGATCTTCGACTGCCTCGTGGTCGGCCACCCCCCTCCCGATGTACGTCTTCTTCCTTCTTCTTTACTCTATTCTTCATCGTAATGCACACGCTATTTGAGTTGCAAATGCCAACTTGACTCAGGTGGAATGGTTGCACAACGGAAAGAAGATCGTGCCAGGAGGTCGCATCAAGATCCAGCGTTGCGGTTGGGGCAATGGAAGGAGATTCGTGATGAATGACTAAGAATGTTCAGGAGGTGGATCGCATGCTCTAATCATTCTTGACACAACGGTCAACGATGCCGGGGAGTACGTGGCTGTTGCGAAGAACTCGGCTGGAACTGCATCCAGCTCAGCCATCCTCGACGTCACTGGTCCTCTCTCCAGCTTTTTATCTGTATCACTTAGTACATACAGTACCGCAAAAACAACAAGAACTTTCGAAAGTTTCAAAATATCCAATGGCATAGCATGTTTTCAAATGTATCATACATACTATATTCTACGTACATACATACATACACACACCTCAAAATAGTAGCAATTTGTGTCTGGCAAATATCTTGACGACTACTACTGTTAACCTTCTTCAGTTCCATATTTGGACACGATCAAGTTCGACAGTCAAATCGACGTGACGCCGTATCTCACTGAGGAGTATGGCTTCAAGAAGATCAACTATGCGAGTACGGGATTCTACTTCAGATTGCCTGAACATATGCCGTTGAATATGAAATATGGGCTGAAATACATACATATGTTCATGATACTGCATAGGCCTGCCAACACCACCTGACCGCGGGCCGTTCATCAAGGAAGTCACCGGCCACTATCTCACTCTCTCGTGGATTCCAACGAAGAGAGCACCACCGAGGTTCGTCCTCCTCGTTTGGCCTATCGAATAGAAAGTCTTTAGGTACCCGCAAGTGACATACGTCATTGAAATTCGTGAACTGCCGTACAAGGAGTGGACTTTGGTCAGAACCTATCTGTTTTTCAGTCATTCCTTTTCTTCATTATATCCATAAAATAGATAATAGAAAGAATGCCTGTGAATGTTCTTGCAGCTCGACTACAACATTCCCGAACCCGTGTGCAAAGTACGGAACTTGGAGCTGGGGAAGTCATACCAGTTCAGAGTTAGAGCTGAAAACATCTACGGTATCTCTGATCCCTCTCCGTCTTCTCCGCCAAGCAGGTACGATTCTCTCACTAACTGTGTGCATGCACCTCCTCATTCTATGCCCTCAGTTCTCTAAGAAGTCCCTGTCCTTAGTTCATCCATGCTCTGCAGTCTTTCTGGTGAAGAGGACATGCATGGCTCAAAGTCGTCCCCTGTCCATGTCCGTTCTCCCTCCTACTCATCCTACTCTTCCTACATCCGTCCTTCCTATTCTTCGTCGTCTTCCTACATCCCGAGTTCACTCTACAAATCGACTTCTTCCACGTCTGCCTACTCTGCCCGGGTGGTCAGCCCACTAACACCAGCCTATTCTAGCCGCAATAGAAGCTCTTCTTTGATGCGAACGACTCGTAGTGACTACTTACCATCGCCTTCTTATTCTTCATATAGAACATCTAGAAGATTTTATTAAACGTAGTCACGAAATCGTACCAGAGCTTTTATTTATTATTTTTTTCTGAAATTATGATTAAAGTTTTATAGTGCGTTGTCAAAATTTAGTGAACGATTTCTTGCAGTGATGATTAGGCTAGAATTCTAGTCCAAGTTGCACTTTTTTCAAATTGGTTCCGAGCATGCATGGCTTAATGCCGCCTATTCTGGTCAATCTTACGGGAGCGACTAACCAAATGTTTCTCTTTGCCGCATTTCTTACCTAATTTTCTAGTTAATTTCTCTTATTCCATGTTCTGTCAATATGCATGTGCCATGTATACATATCTTTGTACGAATGTAAATATGAATGTTGTTACAAGAAATCTGCCATGTAGTCCAAATGGTCTCATCTTGAGCTATCGATTTGATTACTGTGCATGATTAGCTTCCTGATTATATTCCTTGATTGATGAATGATGAGAGAAGGAAAGAATGTTTTGCATGTATACTTTGTCTGTGCCTGCTTCACAACAAATATGAATAGGTTGATGGCTCCTCCCCAACCGGTGATGGACAAGAACAAGAAGATTATCCCTCTGCTTGATCCGTACGCGGAACGAGCCATTTCATTGGCACACGCAGAACAATATGGTTAGCAGAAGTGTGTAGAAAATCAATTGTCTCTTTCTCTCTCTCTCTCTTTCTCTCTTTCTCTCTTTCTCTCTTTCTCTCTCTCTTTCTCTTTCTCTCTCTCTTTCTCTCTCTCTCTCTCTTTCTCTCTCTCTCTTTCTCTCTCTCTTTCTCTCTCTCTCTCTTTCTCTCTCTCTCTCTTTCTCTCTCTCTTTGCAGCCTGCGCTCCTTGGTTTGCCCCAGGGGTCAACGAGAAGCGATTCTGTGCCGAGAACGAGACTCTCACTATTATTCTCAATCTCTCAGGCTACCCCGATCCGGAAATAACGTTGCTTTCTCTTTCATCATTTCATCTCAAACCCCTCGTCTGTGCTTCTTGAGGTGGAAGTTCCGCGGAATCGACATCGAAACGAAGGCGCCGATGAGCAAGTGCAGAGTGTACAACTACGGAGGGAGCGAGACCACCCTCTCCATCCAGCACTTCAACCGGGTCAGTCAGTCATTCATCTTCACTCTCCTGAAAAGCATCTTTCAGGATGACATTGGCCAGTACCAATGCATCGCAAAGAACCAGTACGGAGAAGCGACACAAATCATCTACGTTGATATCTCCAGTCAGTTGGTTCTCCAATAGTGAATGGAATGCTTGAGATATCCATGACTTACAGCAAGGCCAGCCTTCTTGCAAGGCCTAGAAGACAAAGTCTTCCCTGCTCCTCAGCCACTCAAACTTGATGTCCGCCTCGAGGGAACTCCGTTCCCTGAATTGAAGTGGATGAAGGTTTCTCTCTTCCTCATTTTCTCTTTTCTATTCCCCATTCCTTCATTCTCTCATTCTCGTAGGACTGGCGACCATTGGTCGAGTCTTCCCGAGTCAAGTTCATCAAGGACGGGCCATTCCTGTGCTCACTTCTAATCATGGATCCACTCTGGAGAGATAGCGGAATCTACTCGTGCGTTGCAATGAATGATGCCGGCCAAGCTACCACTTCGTGCACCGTCACTGTGGAAGGTACGAGAGAATCAGAGAGAATGAGAGAGAGAGAGAGTGAGAGAGAGAGAGAAGAGGACGAGAGAAACAGAAAGAGACGAAGGAATTAGAGAGTGAGAGAGATAAAAGGACGAGAGAAACAGAAAGAGACGAAGGAATCAGAGAGTGAGAGAGAGAAACAGAAACAGGCAAGAGAATCAGAAAATGAGAGAGAGGGAAGAGGAAGAGAGAAAGAACAGTGTGTCCGGGAGTAATAGAGATAAAAAGTACGATCAAATATTGCAGCAGACGAACGGGAATGTGATGCGGTAGTTGCGTTGAAGAAGAAGCAGCGAGAGAAGAGACAAGCCAAGCAACAGAATGGAAATGGCCTTGCCAATGGCCATGCTCAGAAAATGGCAGAGATTTATGAGGAAGACGAGGAGGAAGTCCTCTCCAAGTAGCTCTTCTCTGCCTTCTACTTCTAGCTAGCACTCAGATTCCTTCAAATATCTCATCGCTACGAGTATTCTCTTTCCATTCTCTCTTTCGCCACATCTTGTTGTTACGGAAAGTCGCTATCTGTTCCCCTAATTTGTAATTCTTACCCGAACACTGCCGAGTGAACACTATGCTCAATTGGTTTTGTGCACTGTCTCTTTCCTTCTTCGTGTTATCCTCGATTTCCTCAGTGACGCTAGAAACTCTTTTATTAGGACATCCCACTAGATACTGGTTATAATATCCCAATGGTGTAGTTTACGGTATACGGAAAGATCCTTTGGATGGCTCAGTCACTCTCCGGTTTAAGAAAAGCTATGATTATATTGTAAAGCTGTCTTGTGCACTCTAAGCTGCGCCATAGGATGAAAATGAATGAGCGAAAGTTAAGTGTGGAGAATCTTCCTGCAATCGAAAAGAGTATTGTGTCGTTGACATGCTTAACTAAATGTATGATTGATGATAGGCTGTGGATGTAGACAAAGAAGTTAAAAGAAGTAGAAGAAAGAGGCTGCCGGCACAGTTCTCTCTCTTTCTTCTTTTTTATTCAATTCTTTCCATTCGCGTCTTTATATTAATTATTTCTTTGTGCTGATTATTGCATAAAGAAATTTTTCATTGTCTTTAACTTGCAATCCAAAGTTGTGTTAAAATAAAGGGCAATGCAGGTGAGTAATGATACCATTTTTGAAGAAAGAGATTCATTCTCGCAATTAATATGTAATAAGGAGTGTCGCTTGTGCAGATTATCCATACCAATCAAGAATAAAAACGCCGCAAGCAAGCAAAGGCCAACTTCCGGTGAAGTCAGTGAATTGAACCGATTCGCTATTGGCTTCTTAATCAGCTCGCTTCCCTTATCTTCCCAGATCAAAGTCGTTTTCCTAAACAGTTCCACGGATTTTTATGTGTCACGAACCCCTCCAGTTTAATTGGTATTTTAAAGACATATTAGCATCTTTATCTAATTATCTTTAAAAATTCATGGCTGAAGCGTTGACGGGATTTGCGAGATATTCTCGTGCAGACAACAACAGCGACATCAAGAGCTAAAGCAAGGAATACATTCTAACTCCGCCTAAGACTATGGCACAATCCCATCTTGCACCCAAGAAACAATAGCCATTACCGATCTCTAAAGTAACTATTAGTTATTTCCATACGAGGCAATAACACAAATCTTCACTGGGCATGCCTTGCTTGGCAATCTTGAAAAGTAGGAAGAGAGGATGATGTGATATTGATTAATTGGTATGCATATATTTGAAGAAATTTAAATTACTACAATTGGATAAACATTGATGAAAAATTAATTTACGACAAAAAAAAAATTGGTTGTAGTAGAAAACATCAAAAGCTCAGATCATTCGGCAACTAGGAAGCTGAAACCATTCGTCTCAACAATTTTGGACGTTGCATGCCCCCACATTCTTGTCTTTGACAATTAGGAAAGTGTGATCAGAATTTTTTAACACGACTCGCGGATGGACTCCTAGTCGCTGCTATGAAAACGGCGACAGAAATTGACTCCTTGAAGTGAGCGACCCTCTCCTGGACACCTCACACCGAACACCGGTGCTGTAATCGCGTTTTTGTGAGGGCGAAAGCGGAATGAGAAAAAGAAGATGGCAGCCCGACTGGTGCAGATGGAGTGGGACGGAATGAGAGGGGGGAGAGAGAAAGAGAGAGAGCGAGAGAGAGAGCGAGAGGGAGAGAGCGAGAGAGAGAAAGACAGAGAGAGATAGGAGGGCAGTGCCCTGGCGAGACGAAGAAGGTGGAAGGAGAGGCCATTTCGCATGCCTCTGGCGACTTCCGTCGATCCTTTCTCATCTTTCTCTCTTCTTATTTCGGTTTGCTTCCTCGAACATCTACAATTCAAATTCAATGCAGAATTTCGTGTATTGCATTCACTTCTTGCAAGCTGACAGCCAGTTCTAATATTACACATGGAACTGAGAGAGAGAGAGAAAGAAAAGGGTTGTAGAGATCGAAGGAAATAGAGAGTGGACAAAGATAGCGAGAAGACAAGAGAGGGAACGAGTGCGACAGCAAGACTAGCCACAAGCCTAATGAATTCTCCGCTGCCCTCTCTTTCTGCTGTGTGATTCCTTCTCTCTTCCTTTCACGCTCAAGAACTTTTATTTTCGAGTCACTCCCCGAATTAAAAGAAGTCTTGTTTCAGTCATTAAATCATGGAGCCGCCGACATCGCTCCTTAAAGTGTTCGTTTATGTCTTTCTCTTAATGTGCAAACATGTGGACAGCTTTAATAAGCTGCTCGTGGTTGAAGGGAAGAAGATAGCCGGTTTCTGTCCATTGCAACCCATCCGGGTCCCCATGGAAGAGCCTCTCCAAGGGGTCTCTCCAGAGAGGTTCTCTCTTTCCAGTGTGTCCTCCTCTTCATGAAGAATCCTTTGCAGAGACTTGTCCGTACCTTCATCCGCCAACTGCTCCGAGTTCTCTCTGAGATGCACTGCAAAGGAATCGTGCACCTCGACATGAGACCAGAGGCCATTCTCATCAGAGACAACAAACTCATCCTCGCCGATTTTGGAAACAGCCGGTCTAATTTATAAATAAAAACCTCTCTCTCTCAGTTGTTTATTTTTTCATAAGTTCCTTTACAACTCATCTGTCTAACCAGGCAACTAACGAACGGAATAATTGCTGGCGAGGTTTCGGGGAGCCCTGAATTCGTGTCTCCTGAGATGGTGCGCGGTCTTCCCCTCACGTTGGCCTCTGACATCTGGAGCGTCGGCACTCTCACTTTCATGCTGTACGAATGACGCCCTCTAGATCTCACTTATGAAGTTGATCCCGTTAAGACTAACGGGAGTGTCTCCCTTTCATGGTGACAATGATGCTGAAACGCTCTGGAATGTTTCTCAGGTCAGAATCAGAGTGATTTCATTCCCAGCACGACAAAAAATTCCAGGGCGCGTATGTAATGACAGACGACGAATGGAGTGACTTCACTGAGGAAGCTAGGGACTTCATTAGACAGATCTTTCAATTGCACCCCTTGTTAGTGCTCCTTCGCTTTCTATCCCAACTATTCATGACAGAAGTATGTTTAGACGACGACCAACTGCTAATGAAGCATTGAACCATCCATGGCTGAGTCCGTTTCCAGAAGAGGAAGACGAGCCTCTCAGCACGGACTGCCTCAGGCAGTTCAAGTACAGTCACAAATGGCTGGTCAGTTCCTTTCATTCCTATGTCAACCATAACACTAACCATTCGTTGCGTCTATGAACAGGACAGAAGAGTCTTCGTCTTGCAAACTCCGACAGAACAAGAGCTCCAAAATATCATGGTATGCTTTACCCTGCCTATAACGTCATTTTATATACATATTATCATCACCTACATTATTAATACGAACTGAAGACGTTTTTATTAATAATAGCATGCGAGTTTATTTACTTTACCTTAGTTTTAGCAAAAAATTAATATACCAGTTTAGCAGAACGATATTTCTGAAATTTTTTATTATAAATAAATGATATTCACAAGGATGGGCACTTTTTTGTCAGGAAAGCGAAATAAATGGCAGACTCGCGTAGCTTGCCATTTCCATCGAGAGAATAAGACCCCCAGGGCATGAGAAGGCGCGAGAGTTCTCGGTTGTGGGTAAGGCAACTGCTGAGAGTGTCGTAGATTCCATCAGCTCATTGCTTACACACTCCGCACGAGAAAGAATACTACGCCAGGGAGGGGAGAAAGAAAGGAAGAGGGAGAGAACGAGACAGACAAAGTTATGAGACAAGAGAAGGGGCGAGAATGAGAGGGAGATCTCGGCATCCACCCTTCTGAGTACTTTATTCACTCATCACACTCCTTTCAATGACCACGCCTACATCGCTTATTTTGACCGCTTCGTTTCTCTCCTTCCGTCACACTTCATCTCTCTGATTCCTCTTCCTCTCCAGGCGCCGCTGACCTCGCTGGCAGAGAAGGCTGGTGCCTCGTCTTCTTCACTAACCTCTTCTGAGAGGATGGAGCCGCCCCCTCCAGCCCCGTCTGAGTCAGAGGAGCACGAAGAGAAGCCGCGGGCTCAGCAACTTCCCCCCATCAGGTGAGCGGAGATGTTTTAGCTGAGAATGACAAGGGAGGTTCAGAGTGCCTCTGGATGACTTTGGCCGTTTGGTCCGTCTGGAAGATCTGCTGCGAATCCGCCATGATGAGTGGGGAAGACCACTCGACAGAGAGAATGGACCGCCCCTTGACTTTCATGGAAATCCGCTGCCGAAGCTGAACAAGAATCTGCTGGCTAGCATTTCAAGTCTCTTTCTCTTTTAACATCTTACTTCTTTTCAGAGAAATATTCCTCCCGCCATCGCGGAAAAACTTCGAGGTTAGTTAACTTAATATTAATAACATTACCTTAGCGCCGGTAATAAAAGAAAATTTTCAATTTCACAGAATAAAGTTAGTCTTTTGATTAATTGAATGCTCACCCTTTGCTGGACTGACTTTTGTGAGTGTTGAGAGAGCCGCGAGTGTCCGCCAATCATTCCTCCGGGATCGAGAAAGAGTCTGTTGCCGCAGCCGAAGGGAGAGGCTCCGGCCACTCGCGCGCCCCTTCCCCCTCCGCCTCCCCCTCAACAACAACAACTTCTATCCCAGGTACTTCTCTCATCCTTCATATTTCTTCTTTTCCTCTCTCTTCCCTTACTCCTTACACTTTTTACTATTTTCTTCTCTCCGAGCGTGTCTTTGTTTGTTCTGCGCAGATCTTCTCAGGATAAGAAAGGCCAGAGATGAAGTAAACGGAAAAAGTGAGTTAGAAGAGGAAGAGAAGAAGTGAAGCTGAGAGAAATGGAAGAGAAAGAGAAAGAATGAAGGCTGAGAGAGATGGAAGAGAGTGAAGAGAGTAGAAGAGAAGGAGAGAGAAGTGCATATTACTAGTAGGCTCGTCCTTGAGTGTGATGGATGTGTTGGAGGTTCCTCTGCGGATGATCAGAGGCGAGCGACGTCAAATTGAAGAAGAAATCGCGAATAGAATTCTATCGGATATCTCGGAAGAAAACAGCATTGCGGGGAGCGTCGCATCGATCGAAGACATTGAAGAATTTCTGCGGCCGCGACAGGTTTCTTCTTTTCTTCTTCTCTTTTATCATTCATTTATTAGACTTATGATGCGATGAGTTGTCTCTTCCTCTTTCTTGTTCTTTTTCTTTTTTCCTTTTCTTTTCTTGTTTCTTTCTTGATTTTTCTTGTTTTTTTTTCTTTCTCTTTCTCTTTCTTTTTTCTTTTTCGTTTTTTTTTCTTTTCTGTTTCATTTTCTTTTTTTTTATTTGCTCTTTCTCTGTCTCTGTCTCTTTCTCTCTTTATTTTTCTCTTTATCTCGCTTCGCTGTCCTCCATTCTTTTATATTTTAGATCAGTGCTTTCCGTAGTCGTTTTCCTGGCAAAACGAACATCAAGAAGCGCTATGAAAATAATACTTATCCACGTGATTATAGCATTTATCATATGATATCAGGGAACCGCTATTCTGGTTTCCAGACGTGAACGTTTATTAGCCAATGGCAACTATGAGGAGAAAGATGCACGGAGCAGTTGTGGGGGGGGGGGCTTAGGATGACAAAAGGAGTGAGAGAGAGGCTAAAGAGAACAGGTGAGAGAGAGGGAGAGCGAGAGATTGATAGGGAAGGAAGAAAGAGGAGAGAGTGAGAGAGAGAATTGGAGAGATAATAGGAAGAAGGACGCCTACATATCTTCTCGTGATATTGACTGATGCGGCAGCAGCGTAGATGTTTTTCTTCAATGGAGCCCTGGAACCGAGAACATCCTCCTGCCCCTCCAGTCTCACTTCTGTTGTTTCCTGCCGACTTTATCATGTTTATTGTCTTTTCGTTTCCCCTTCATTTCCCTCTCTCTCTCTATCTCTTTCTATCTCTCTCTCTGTTTGTCTCGTTCTCTCTTACTCTCTCTCTCTGTCTCTCTTTCTCTCTCTCTCGCTGCTCCCTTTTGCAGCTGCCCGAGGAGGCAGTTCCCATCGACTCTCGATCGACCACCCCCCATGCCGACTCGGAGGGTTCAACTCCGACTCTTACAATGATGAAGAATCCTCTTCTCTCCACTGGTTGCTCTTCCTTCTTTCATGATCAATCTCTATTGACCAGCTATTCAGAATCGAAGCCCAAGGTTGAGATGCCTCCAGAGGAGAAGAAGAAACTGCCAGTGTCTGTTGTGACTCCTTCAGATGATGCCTATCCATATAATACTCCCGTAAGCTGCTCTCCTTTATGCCTATTTCATTTTACTTTTTATATAAAGGGAAATGCAGATGTAATACAAATTGTGTGAATGAGAAACGCCGTTTTGAAGGTTCTGACGGCAGCGGAGAATGACCCTTCCATTCCCGTGGGTGCTCCCCTTTTCGTGGAGGGACTCCATCACCAGTCTCTCGTCATTGACACTGCACATGCGTAATTCATTCTATTTCATTATATTGTTATATGTAGTTTTTTTTTATATTTAACTAAATTTAATTCAATAAGGACGGGAAAGAAACAATAATTGAAACCACTAAAGTTACCTTTTCGCTTGTTCATTCACTTCTCTCTCCTCTCTCTCACATCTTCTCTCTCCTCTCTCTCTCTCTCTCTCTCACCCTCTCTCTCTATCTCTCTCTCTCTCTTCCTCTTTCTCTCTCTCTCTCTATATCTCTCTCTCTCTCTTTCTCTCTCTCCTCTTGCTTTCAGTGCAAACCGAGCGACGCTTTCTCCGAAGACTCCTTCCCCCCGACGCTGCAAACCTGGCACGAAGTCGCCAATCACTCTATCACCTGGCCAGGAGCATTCCATGGAGGTTCTTCTGAAATCTCTCTTGTGTTTCTTCTTTGCTTCTCTCTCTCTCGATCCTCTCTCCCCCTTTTTCTCGCTCTCTCTCTTTCTCTGTCTCTCTGTCTCTCTCTCTGCTGTTAAGGTGGTGATTGCCCTGAAGCGAGGGAAACCCTCGTTCCTGCCTCCGTATCTCTCTGCTCCTGAGCTAGACGACGAGGATGCAAAGAGCAAAGTTAGTCATCTTCCAAATCGTTTCTTTTTCTCATGGCTCCTTCTTTTCAGGAAAAAGAAACCAAGGCGAAACCCTCCAAGCACAAGCCCGAATTCGAAGACGACAGCGAAAACAGACAAACAAAGGTTCCTTTCCATTTTAAACTCGTTTTTGATTAGAAAGTTCATGACCTCTCAACTGCCGAGAAAATGTTAAATCGGTTATTTTTTACCAGCGGCCGGCGGGCGATGATCTGGAGAAGTATCGGCCGAAGAACTTCTACCGAGAAGATGAGTACCAGCCAAGCTATGATATCGACGACTCTCCCTGGGATTCAAACTATCAGGTTTCATCTATCTATGTACGTATGTACATAACATTTTTAAATTCATTTTTAAGACTATTTCCTTTCCATAAACAAAATATTGAAATGAACAGATCGGTCCTGACACTTATCTCATGGCGACACGGGGGCCGGCATTCAACTCGCGAGTGAGAGACTACCGCAGACATCTCTTCGGAGACGGCGCTCCGCTCGTCCAGCAGGGATTCCTTGGCTTCCGCAACTCTGACATCAGTGTCCGCGAAAGAAGACGGTCAGCATCTTTCCTTCTTTCACATTCCTCTACTATTCTCTCTCTCTCACTGCCCTTTTCTTGAGATACACTGACATCCTTCGCGAGAAAGCATCGGATGGGAAGGAGGGCGAAGTGAACGAAGAGAAGACTCCTACGTCAATCCATCGGAATCCATCCACTTCAGCCATCGAGAGAATCAAAGAAGACATGAAGAAGGTTGCTCCCAGTGCCACCAGGAAAACTGAGGATGGATGTTAGTCTCTTTCTCTCTCTCTCTCTCTCTCTCTCTCTCTCTCTCTCTCGCTTGATCTCTCTCCGTCTCTTTCACTCATTATTTTTCTTTTTAGCTTTTGCGCCAATCTTCTCTAGCCGATTAAAAGATGTTCCCCTTATTCCCGGGCGAAGTTCCGTCACTTTTGAGTGCCGCTTGGTTGGGCAGCCAACGCCTCAAGTAATTCTTCTTTTCTTTTTCTTTTCACACACTTGCACATTTCTGACTGACCAATGCAACATTTGCAGGTGTCATGGTCCCAAGACGATTTCACCATCTCTGAAGACTCGCGGTTTGCTCATTCGATTCACCTTTTTTAAAGAGTGCAGATTGATCATGTTTTCAGACACGAAATCCGTTTTGAGAGAGGAATCAGCCGCCTTGTAATCAGACAGCCGACCGTCGCTGACATCGGTAGAGTTTCCATTGTAATCGCGACCATTGACTGGTGATTGTTATTGAGGTGTCTACTCGTGCATTGCAAGCAACGAAGTCGGCAGTGACAAGTCATCTGCTCGGCTCCAGTCAGGAGGTTCCTGACTTCATCCAAGTCTGCTAGCAGACTCTGCCATTTCAGACCCCCCAACCCGCCCCGGCCGGCCAGACATTCAGTTGTCCTCAGACACTGAACTCTTTATCACTTGGGATGCTCCCGAGGGGCCTCCTCACATCGATGGAATAGTTTACCGACTCGAGTACCGGCCCGTTGGTAAGAGAGTTAGAGAGCGAAGGGGGAGAGGCAGATGAGAAAATAAAGGGAGTTAGAGAGCGAGGGGGGAGAGGCAGATGAGAAAAAAAGGGAGTTAGAGAGCGAGGGGGAGAGGCAGATGAGAAAAAAAGGGAGAGAGAGAGAAGAGGGTGATTAAGCGGAAGGCGACTACGGCCATCCCTGGGTTCTGATCTCGGACCAAATGGATGACGAGGCAGTGGTACTGAAGCATCTCGAGCCACTGGGGATCTACCAGTTCAGAGTGCGAGCTAAGAATTCCTTCGGCCTCGGCGAACCTTCTCTCACCAGCCGAATCGTTCGCACGCATCAAAAAGGTGTCAATTGTCAAAGTGCACCAAAGATCTGAATTTAGGTAGATCGATGTGGTCAGTCACATCATATTTGCACTCTCAGATTGTGACAGCGTTCTGTTCAGGAGCACCAAAACTGCAAGTGGATTTGTTGAAGATGGAAACAAGACTCACCGTTGTGACTATGCCCCAGGCATGTGCTCGCTCCCCTTCCATTTTCATTGTTCTGTATGATTCTTGAGGTGAAACGGGGGAAGACGTTAGAGGGAATCTCGGAAGAGAGCGAGGAGTGCGATACGGACATCGAGAAGGACGAAGTAGCAGAGGAGCAAAGTGCCGGCGTCTCTCTGCAGAATGGAGACCCGAGGCAGCGATTCCAGGTCACGCATATTTTGCTCCAAATAAACTTACTCAAAGCAATTTCGCAAATTGCAGTTGGAAGCCCTTGTTAACAAAGGACGATTCGCAGTAATCCGAAATGCTGTGGACACCACAACTGAGGTACCGATATATATTCACTTTTCCCATTCATTTTTATTTCCGGAATAATAGGTTTGTTAGATGAGAAGTGCAGAGAATGGAAGAATAGAAGTGTCGTTGAGGTGGGAGCTCACTGCGCGTGTGTGATCCGAGTGGATTCTGAAGAAGCTCGTCGAGAGGTGGCAGTACTGGCCGAGTGTTCTCACGAGAACGTTTGCCATATCCACGCTGCATATGCCGAGTCTCTTTCTTGCTAATCCCATTCTCCATTCGAACATTCTTCATTTCAGCAACTCGCTAATCTTCACGATTTGCGAATCACTCGTGGAAGATGTCTTCGCTCGCTTCATATTCTTAGACAACTACACGGAAGAGTTGATATCCATGACTGCCAGGCAGATGGCCGCTGCTCTCCACTGGATTCACTTCAAGGGGTATCATTCTCTCTCCCTTCTCTCTGTCTCTCTCTTTTTCTTTTTCGTTCTCCTTTCTCTCCCTCCTTCGTTCTCTCTCTCTTTCTCTCTTTCTTTCTCCCTTCCCACACTTACATATTATTTTCCAGCTCTCCCCTTTCTCCTCATATTCTCCGCTCTCTCTCCCATTCCAGCTACGCTCATCTTGCGATTTCCCCTCACAACATCTTCTTCTCCTCCAAGCGGTCCTGGAATCTTCGCGTGGCCAACTTCTCTCACTGCAAGAAAATGAATGTGAGAAGGATTAGGCAGTGACTTGGAATGATTGAATCATGAATGTAGGAGGCCCTTCCGAAAGAGTTCAACTCCTTCTGGGCTCCTCCTGAATTCCACCTCGAGGAGGGAAGAGTCACTCCGCAGTCCGATGTCTGGGGAATCGGAGTCACAATCTTCTGCCTGTCAGGGATTCTTGTCATTGACCTTCTGAATCCTTGCCATCCTTGCAGACTCGGCGGCTTCCACCCATTCACATCTGAATACGATTCTGCTGATGAAGTCAAAGAAAACGTCCTAAAGGCATTGCTTTTTATTTTCCATTTTCGTAACCCTCCTAACTATGCCATATTGCACTTTCCAGGTCAAATGTGACCCAAATTTGATTCCCGTTCAAGCGAGTCAAGAAGCTCTTTCCTTCGTAACTTGGGCTCTTAAGAAGAGCACTCTGTCAGTTTAAGTTTCAAGGGATACGGTAGATCTTTCTCTTCGCTGTAGGAGACGAATGCGTACGGATGAGGCGCTCTCTCACCGATTCCTCTCTTCTGATCCCTGCATTGTGAAGCGGAGGCAGTCCATTAAGTTAGTCTCCCTCTTCATAATAAAATGTACAATCTTCAAGTTTTGATTTTCTTTTAAATGTATTGATTGTACAATGAAATTGAAAGATGAACTTGCTGCAGATACCCAAGCAATCGCCTTCGTAAGACGGCCTTCCAGACTCGGAGACAGAAGACGGATCCCTTGTCTGAGAGGCTCAAGCAAGCCATCTCATTTAAATGAAAAGTCATAACTCTTCTTCTTTCTTGTAATCTTTGTTTTATGGTCGTTACAGTTCCTTGTGTCTTTGGTCGTTTTAGGCGATGCGGTGTATCATGAAAAAATCAAAATAAGTCTTAGCTCCTGACAAGCTTGGAGAGTTCAGGGGCACTTAATAAATTGATCATTCACAAAGTTTCTTGCTCACACTAAAGAGAACACACTAGCATAGGATTCGGAAAAGCAGCTGAGAAATGTTTAAACGGGAATGAGGAAAGGATATGTATGTGGACAAGGGCAAAGGGGGCAAGTGAACTTCAGTCCAAATGATGGATGGGATACGGGTTCTTCTGACGCTTCAACGTATTCCTCACTCTTTTTACTCTATTTCCGTCTCATTTTCACTCATCCACTCTTTTTCTTTCTCGACTTGTCCGTGGCAACGTAGTCAATCAATAGCGATCAACACAATCGAGCATGAGCTCTGAGGCAAGTCACACGAGAGAGAGAGAGAGACAGAGCGAGATAGAGAGAGAGAGAAGTCAAACGAAAGAAGGAGAGAGAGAGAGAGAGAAGTCAAACGAAAGAAGGAGAGAGAGAGAGAGAGAGAGAAGTCAAACGAAAGAAGGAGAGAGAGAGAGAGAGAAGTCCAACGAAAGAAGGAGAGAGAGAGAGAAAGAGAGAGAGAGAGAGAGTAATGAAGAAGGGACGGGGATTATGAAGAGAGACTGGGCAGAAGTGAAAAGGGAGCGTGAAAAGTGTCTCTCGGAATGAGTGACTGAGCATGAAGAAGTGAATAAAGTGAGCACGAACCAGTTATACTCTTAATCCGGGTATTTTTGTTTCTTCCCAAAATGTCCCTGAAAGCTGTCCATCCTGACATATTGGTCTCCCTCTCCATCTCCGCTTCCTCCTACCTGAGGCAACTGATACTAGGCTAGCACCGCCTTTTCTCTCTGCATATCTTCTCTCTCTTCTTTTCTTCTCTCTCTCTTCTTATTTTCTCTGGGTTCCTTGTCGTTTTCTCTGTCCTTTCCTTTCAACTTCAATGATTTGCAACTTTTCTTACTGAACCGCAATAAGATTAATGGAACTACTTTGGCCGCCAGTTAAAAATTTTATTTATCGCATAAAAAGAAAAACGCCATTGTGATCAGCCTCTCTAGCTTCGTTTCCTTTCTAATTAAATAACATGATGAAGTTTGCTTCTTGTAGTATAAAGAAAGCATTTTATCTAATATAAATAAAAAAGATGCCAAAACAGAAGTAGAGATCATCATGAGAGATGACCATCTCATGGACATTGGTCTCATATCTTTTGAAGTTCTTCTTCCTCACTACCACGATTTCAATTATTCAATATAATATGAATCGTTTTAATCTCATCTTGAGTGTATCAGTGCTGGCTAGACAAGAGTGCACACTCTTAGAGTTCTCTACCAGCCTCGAAACATGTCTCATATTAATACAGCCGCTCCCATTCCTAACTCATTTAAACTGCCTCAGGAGATGCAAAAGGTATGGGAATGGCTGAAGGATCGAAAAGTTCGAATTCGCAAGTGGAGATCTTCCGATGGTGATTCTGACGGCATTAGATACGACTCCAGCAGAAAGTTATCCACCATTCTTCAAATAGTAATTGCGAAGGTTGATGTAGATGATTGATTGACTCAATTGCTTTGTTCTAGCCTATTACTAGGCCCTTAGCAACAGGCGAATTTGTTGTTTGAAGAAAGCGAGTAGCGGTGAGTGCCTCCTCCCTGGCAGGAGAGAGCAGACCCGAGTTGTCGTCAGGGACTTGTCCTTCTCCGTCAACTCGGCTGCCTCTTCCTCCATACGAAGACTTCTTCATGCGGGCTGAACCCTCCATCCAACAGGCAGACTTTTCCTTTCTTCTCATTTCGTCATAGCCATGCTTTGTGTATGGATATCAAGTTTAAAGTGAACTGAAAGACAATTCGAAAAGAAGAGAAGACGAGAAGGAAGGAGAAATAACAACTGAACTCGGCAACGAACTCTTTTTCTCCTCCATTCCTCCTTTGGTCGCCAACTTTTCAACCCTTTCCCCTCCCAGTCCACAGATACCGCAATAATGTTGTCGACATACAAATTTAATCTCGTCGACTCGCCAACTGAAATGGCTAAAAAATTGCGACAGCGCGAAAAGTTGAAAATGCTTTGGACATGAATGGAGGGCAAATGTGTTGGTCCCAAACATTTTCCCTTCCTCTCGCTCGGCTTAGCAAGTGTTATCCCCACTAAAGTTCGTTTAACTTTCCAATGCCTGCCCCATCGGTTTTCCGGGTTAGATCTTAGAGTTAATGTTCATTCTTGAGATACAGAATAATCGCAGCTGTAAGAATAACATTAATACATTGATGATGCGTAAGAATGAGAATGAGAGAGAAGAGGGAGGAGAGGAGGAAGAGAATGAGAGAGAGAGAGAGAGATAGGGAGAGAGAGAGAGAGAAAAGGGAGAATAGGAGAGAGAGAATGAGAGACCCAAATGGTTGTTTAGCACCGCCGGCAGTCGCAGTCCGCTGGAGGGTGGAATCGTTTCTCCCCAGTGCCCCCTCCAGATGTTTCATCGGGGTCTCCTTGGTTAGCGCGTCGTCAACCTGCAGCTTCCTCTTTCGTTCCTTCCAGAAGTCCACGGCAAATCCGATTTAATCTGCCCGAGGTAATTACATTCCACACATTAATGTATATTTTTCTTACACATTTATTGAATTTCTTCAAGTAACTTGTAGTGTGTAAGCATGCATGGACCTATCTACATGCTACATACATGCATATGAATGATCCATATGGGCTTTTATTTTACATCAGTCTCAAGGATGTATGTATGTACGTATGTTCATACAGTGATGTTCCTCTACAATTTTTGATATGTTCTAATCAGCGTGCATTTAATATCTTTTAATAGCATTTCAGGATCTTGGTTTTTCTTTATTTAAAAGTAATCGACATTCCACATGTAATTAATTTCAAACATGAGTTGGGAAGGTGTAAGATGATTTTCAAATTTTTTTAATGCTGAACTCTAATCTTAAAGTCTTATGATAACCCTCAGTATATAAAAAGGCTCAAAGATTAGAGTTATTGTGCTGGATGTGAAAAGGGTTCTATTATAGAAATTGTCATATTGTTTGAACGAGGCACGGCTTGCGTGCTGATTGGAGCATTGCGCGCGCTAAGTCGGCCATCTTGGCTGTAAATCAATGTATTTTGCATGTACATACCAAAATACTTACAAATGTACATATATGTATCTTGTTAAGTACATACATACATGATGCTTTCATAGATGCTCGGATGAGATGGCCTGAAATGCTGTTCTCTCTTATTTTGAATTGTCTGCTAAAATAATAAAAAATTCATCCTATAAAGAACTGCATGAGTCCTCTTTTTTGCAGTCTTCGTTTTCTGAAAACCAAAGGGGGCCAAGGAACTCGATAACGACCACGAGTGCAGAGTAAGTTTCCATTCTAAATGGCGAAGTAGAAATTTAATGAGAAGCATGACCGAAAGATAAATTTGATATGAGAATTTAACATAGATGTTTTTTGAGTTGGCCATCTTCTGCTGATCCTCTAGCAGAAATTGACTGGCCTTCGACAAGTTCAGCGACGGCGATGAACTCCGAGCAGCCGTCCTCCCAAGTCAGCTCAGAGCTCTCTTCTTCCCTTCCCTATCAATACTTTGCATCCTCAGAAACCCCCGGAGGGCTCACTGAACCCTCTCCGTCGATTGAGCAGTGTTGACAAGCCGAGGAGGTCTTCGCTCGTTCCCCGACAAAACACTCTTCAAGTACTTCTACTTTCTTTTCTTTCTTCTTTCTCTTTCTTCCTTCCTAGGAATCTAACATCCAGCGACCATCTACAACTATCATTCCCCTGACCTTCGCTCAGATTCACCTTGTTCGGTCTCTTTGGCGCCAGATTTACACTAGTCAGGTACCATGTTCTCAATTCAATTAATACTTTGGAAATGTTGAAGGCTGTAATTGCAGGGTCCAACTGTTATTGGATCGAGAATCTTCCATCGTCTTTGCTTTAAAAGCCCAGAGGCATGCACATAAAAACTACGTGTCAACTCCATTTCCTAGTTCTTTTTCTTCCAGGTTAAGGAACATATCCGGGCAGTTCCACTTCCGAGGCAATTTAATAATCACGACGAGTTTGTGAAGGCTCATTGCAAGGCAGTGGGATATCTCATTGACCAGGCCAGGGTCTTTTTCTCTCTTCCTCTTCCTCTCTGCTACTTCTCCGTGTCTTTTCCTCTAGACCAGGGTCTTTTTCTCTCTTCCTCTTCCTCTCTGCTACTTCTCCGTGTCTTTTCCTCTAGACCAGGGTCTTTTTCTCTCTTCCTCTTCCTCTCTGCTACTTCTCCGTGTCTTTTCCTCTAGACCAGGGTCTTTTTCTCTCTTCCTCTTCCTCTCTGCTACTTCTCCGTGTCTTTTCCTCTATCTCATTCCACTCTCATCCCTTTTCTTGTCTTCTCTTTGCTTCCCACATTTCTCATTATTTTTGTATACGCTTTCATGAACATAGTAATTCGACAGCTTCTTGCAGATAGTTGAACATTTGGATAATTTGGACGCGATAACGGAAGAACTCTGCCGTATTGGAAAAGTGCACGCGGCACTTTCAAGAGGATTTGTAACCAGTAAACTATACTTGTAAATTTGATAAATATCTAAAACGTTAAAAAAAAAACAAAAACGTAAAAAATTACTTTAGGCAAACTCTGGAATACGGTAGCAGAGACGTTCATTGACTGCACACTTGAATGGGGAGACAGGCGCTGTCGGAGTGAGACGGTTCGCAAGGCATGGGCACTCATCATTGCCTTTGGTTATTCTCACTCCTTTTACTCTCTTTCCCTCGCTCACTCGCAACATCTCTCTCTCTCTCTCTCTCTCTCTCTCTCTCTCTCTTTCTTCCCCTCTTTCTCACCATCTCTATTTCTTTATTGGTTCAAAATTTACTTATTTATTTTTACATCAAAATAATATGTTTTCTCTTACTCTCTATCCCTCTTACACTCTCTCTCTCTCAATTTCTCACTCTTCGTACTCTCTGTCATTGTTTCCCTCCCTCTCTCCTTCTTTCCCTCCCTCTCTCTAGCTCTTTCTTTCCTCTCTCTCCCCCTTCCCTCCCTCTCTCCCTCTTCCTCTCCCTCTCTCTCCCTCTTTCCCTCCCTCTCTCTCCCTCTTTCTGTCCCTCTCTCTCTCAATTTCTAAATTTCTCACTCTTCGTAGTCTTCTCCCTCCCTCTCTCTAGCTCTTTCCTTCTCTCTCTCTCCGCCTTTCCCTCTCTCTCTCTCCCTCTTCCTCTCCCTCTCTCTCTCTCTCCCTCTTTCCCTCCCTCCCTCTCCCTCTTTCTGTCCCTCTCTCTCTCAATTTCTAAATTTCACACTCTTCGTAGTCTCTCTTCCTCCCTCTCTCTCCCTCTTTCTCTCCCTCTCTCTCTCTAAATTTCAAACCCCTCGTACTCTCTGTCACTCTTTCCCTGCATCTTTATCTTTTCCCTTCTCTCTTTGTAGCTGTGGAGAAGATCAAACTGGGTCACCACGAACAACGGAAGCTTCTCCTCTCCTCAAGACCGTCGATTTCTCACCCCGACGGATTCTCTCTCTCCACACTTCGACTTGAAGAGCAATGATAATTCATTGATATTTGATTAAGAGAGCCAATCTGAAAGACTCGACCATGGGCGTGGGTCGCTGAACTTGGGAACAAAAATATTTTTTGATTTTAATTTCCTTTGAAGGGTTACTGTAGCACCCTATGAGGATTCCAAAAACATTTTTTTCAAAAATTTATTTTCATTTTTGAGTACAGTATACTTAGAAATGACTATTTCACTTAAATGACCGTAACTTTCTTTAAACTCAACGTAATTAAATTTTGAAAAGGTCATTATGTAGAGCATGTAAAGAGGCATAAAAACGTACTAGACAAAATTTTGAGAAAAAATTTTTAAAGGGTCAAATAAGCATCCAAATATTTCAAGGGTGCGGTTTGGGCACCAAAACGTTGTGATAGCGCGATAGTGACAAGCCCGGGTGAAAGAGGGTCCTTTCTTACCCCAGAAAAAGTGCTTTATGTTTGGGTATCGAGACTAAGAGATATCTCAAACTTTCACTGAATCCGTACTTCACTGAGGTGCGGGATAGTGGAAACATGTATAAAACTCGTTCAAATCTAAAGATTTCACTAAAATAAGCATACCAGCAGATTCCTCGTTTGAAATTGATCATTTTAGATGTCTGATATATCTGTTTTCTTGAAATTTGTCTTTGTTGTATAAACGAAAAGGTTTTTTTCTCACATTCAGTTCTTGAAGAATTGGCATTTTCATGAACAAGGCTTCTTGAGAGTGCAAATGAGACTATCTCACATGAAAGGCAGTCTTGCCACTGGAAGCCATTTCATCGCCCAATCCATCGTGACCAAGCATTCGCCAATCTGAGAAGTAAAAATAACTATATTTGCTTCCAATATTAGTGAAATTATTTTTTTTAATGAAAATGAAATGAAAACAATGTCTACAATCATGTGATAGCATTTACATTTTCGGGAAGCAAGTAAAGACCAATATGTACATAGTATGAACGGCTATATCGTGGAATAAACATGAGCACCAAAATCGTGTTGATTTCAACAGAAAACGACATAAGAATAAAAGGCAAGCGCTGTAATCGCATTTTTTTAAATCTAAAAACGACCAAAATGAACGACTTTGCGAAGAAAATTTTATGTTCACATCTTACTGAAAAATCTGAAAATTTGGCCTGGAATATTTTGCGCTTCATACTACAATCGGTAAAATGGAAACCAGAGTTGCCTCAGAAATTCATAAATAGAGTGAAACTTCCTCATCTATCTATGGTGGTAAAGTTTTTCACAAAATATCTTTGATAAGTGCCTAGAAAATAGCCCAGATGGAGTTATTGGGCATTTTTTTCAGAGTTGCCGAAACACGAAAATATATTTATTTCGACTCTAAACCGTTCAATTAGCAAAGAAGATCATTTTTATGTAACAAATTGAGCGGAGCGTTGATATTTGCTACTGGTTATGCAGAATTACCAACTTTGGACCCAGATAGAAGAGTTTTACTCTTTGGCGCTTTTGGAATGAATGGGATATATCAAGCTTTTTCGGGTATAATTAGTGTCTTGATATGAAAGAACTGTAGTGACTTAGGGGTAAAAGAAGACTGCCTTTCATGTGAGATAGTCTCATTTGCACTCTCAAGAAGCCTTGTTCATGAAAATGCCAATTCTTCAAGAACTGAATGTGAGAAAAAAACCTTTTCGTTTATACAACAAAGACAAATTTCAAGAAAACAGATATATCAGACATCTAAAATGATCAATTTCAAACGAGGAATCTGCTGGTATGCTTATTTTAGTGAAATCTTTAGATTTGAACGAGTTTTACACATTTTTCCACTATCCCGCATCTCAGTGAAGCACGGATTCAGTGAAAGTTTGAGATATCTCTTAGTCTCGATACCCAAACATAAAGCACTTTTTCTGGGGTAAGAAAGGACCCTCTTTCACGCGGGCTTGTCATTATCGCGCTATAACAACGTTTTGGGGCCCAAACCACACCCTTGAAATATTTGGATGCTTATTTGACCCTTTAAAAATTTTTTCTCAACATATTTTCTAGTACTTTTTTATGCCTCTTTACATGCTCTACATAAATACCTTTTCAAAATTTAATTACGTTGAGTTTAAAGAAAGTTACGGTCATTTAAGTGAAATAGTCATTTCTAGGTATACTGTACTCAAAAATGAAAATAAATTTTTGAAAAAAATGTTTTTGGAATCCTCATAGGGTGCTACAGTAACCCTTCAAAGGAAATTAAAATCAAAAAATATTTTTGTTCCCTGCACGCCCAGCATTAGCCATGGTCGAATATCCCAGACAGGCTCTCTTAATCTCTTACGAGTACGACTGAAGGGTTTATCTATGGCTACAATTTTCCTACTCAATTATGTTTATATTGATTATAAATATTGTTTTTCGTCAGGAGATGACAGAAATTAAACAATCAAGTGATTTTTAAAGAAAAAGCAATTACATTTGATCCATGAAGGAATCACTCAATTTAGATAAACTGCACATTCATTCCAGATATTACGGAAGAATTGTTATACAAGAAGATCCGCCGGTATTCAAACGCATTCCTCTTTCTTTTAACAAAGTGAATGAGTGTCTGAGAGTGGAGCGAAAGAAAGGCGAAGGAGAGAGAGAGAGAGAGAGAGAGAGAGAGAGAGAGAGCAGCGAAGGAGACATAGAAAGAGCCAGGGAGGCAAAAGAGGGGGGGGGGGTGAAAAAGAGAAAGAAGCAGTGATAGCGAGAGATTTTAGTGAAAGAGTGAATGAGAGAGGATGAGAAAACTAGACAGCAAGAGACAGAGAAATGGATAGTGTGTGAGAGAGAGAGATGGGTAAAAAAGAAATGAGAAGAGAGATTAAGATTGCATAGAAGAAGCAAGTCATAGAGTGCCAACACTATAAAGCAGCCTAAGGTAGAACAGTGCCTTGGCCACCTGGACAATGTTGCTAGTTATATTGCTGTTCTCAACTTGGGTTGTCTTCGCTTTGCCAGGCGAGATTGAGAATGGAATTGTCGGAGAACCCCAAGTCAGGTCTGATTCTCTTATCTTCCTTTGAATATGCCTCCTGTTTTAATTGAGCTTAATTTCTTTTCGAAACTAATATGAAGGAGAGAATCTTGAGATGCGGACCAGAGTCCATGGCCATCTTGGCAAAGACAATGGCTCCCTTCCGTGGTCGAGTTTACGTGGATGGAGAAGCGGACAGCCCAGAATGCAGTGCAAGATCAAAACAAGTTACTATTCCGATTACTTCATGACTTATAGCTAATTTGTCGCTGTCTTATGATATATTTGTTATCACTTTCTGATTTCATGTCGGGGCAGAACATGGGAAGATAGAATTCGGACTTCGCTATGGATTGTGCAGGATGAAAAGAGAGAGAACGGTCAGTTGAATTGGCAGAAGAAGAACTGAAGAAGAATAGTCCGCTCTATTTGCAGCTCAGTCCACGAGGAGTCACTTACTCTCTCACTGTTATCGTCTCTTTTCATCCAGTTTGTCACTACCTTTATTATATAACTTCTCTCTCTCTCCATTTCTCTTTCCTTTTCTCTCTCTCCATATCTCTCTACCTCATTCCATCTCCTTCTCTGCAGCTTCTCCCTTTCTTTCACCTTCAATGCGTACATATGTATGTAGCTACTCTTCTATATATGTACATACATATCTTTCCTTGCTTATAATATTCATGCGTTGAGATATTCGTGACAAGTACGGATAGAGGCTTCACTCTTCGTTGCTTCTTTCTCGAATCGGTCAAGAATATTGAAACTGCAGTTGATGTCCGGTTAGATCCTTCAGTGACAATGAGATTAACACTAAAGACTGAATGGAATATTTTTAGGCAGCTGACGACGGAGCTGATAACCCAAGAGTTCACCTTGCCGACTTGCACGTATCGAATGAAGCAAGGCAAGGATGAGAGTGAGAGATAGTGAAAAGAGGAAGGAAGGGAATAGCCAGAGAGTGGATGGTGCAGGAACCCCCGACGGGCCTCCTGTCAAATACGCCCGAGTCGGCGATCCGGTTGTCCATATTTGGAGCTGCAATTCTGGTACGATCTCACTGCATCACAACGCTAACATCAACCAGAGAATTTGTGTTAGAAAAGGGCTCCAACAAAATGTATAGAAATAGAGAGAAAATAAAAAGATAGAAAAAGAGTAAGAGAGAAAGATAGAAAAAGAAAAAAACGAGAGAAAGAGAAAGAAAGAGAGAGTGAAGGAGAAGGAGAAGGGATGGCACAGAGGCAGCTGATGCGTACGGCCTCCTCATCCATAGCTGCTTCGTGGATGACGGACGCGGCAATCGGTTCAATCTCATCGACAACCAAGGGTTGGCCATCAAGAATGAAAGGATGCAAGTGAAGGGATGTCTTGAAGGTGTACGATGGACGCTACTCTCCTGGCTCATACTTTCTACCAAAAAGATCGCCTCTCTGCTTACGCGCATTCCAAACTTTTCAAGTTTGCAGATAAGGTAATAGAAAAGACTTCCAATTAGGTTCCGTTCCCACTTCAAATATCATTCACTTCATCTCCAGATACAAGTCTTCTTCACATGTACCGTGCAACTCTGCTTCAGAGCGGATGGTGGTTGCGATGGAATCTCTGTAAGTTTTCATTTATTCTTATTTCTCCCTCTCATTGTAAATCATTATCTCTCTTTCTCCCTCTCATTGTATCTCTCCATCTCCCTTTCTCTCGCTCTCCCTCTTTCTCGCTCTTATTGTATCTCTCTGTCTCTTTTTCTCTCGCTCTTCCTCTTTCTCCCTCTTATTGTATCTCTCTGTCTCTCTTTATCTCGCTCTCCCTCTTTCTCTCTCTCATTGTATCTCTCTCTATATATCTCTTTCTCTGTCTGACTTGCAGCCTCCGTCATGCAATGGCCATCCTGCTCCGTTCCATAGTGGTAAGTCATATCCTTCTCCCTGTCAATTTCATTATGATAATTTAGATGAGCCTTCTAGTGAAGAGTTGCCGGATATGCATTCTGACACTCCTCCACGCCAGTTCGCTTTTATTCATTTGACCACAATCAACTTTAATTAAAAGATTGACTTCCTTTAAATCCTTGAGAGAAGAGCGGGGCAGGGCTCGGCCATTCCTCAACGACTTTGATCATCTTCCTCGTCGGGATCCTCTGAGAGAGTTGGGATTCGAGGAATGTTTTCAATGTCGATGATTGATGATTTAGACCGACTCTGAAGGACACTCCGATCAGTCCAGATGGTGACTTCACAGAGCCCAGCCATGCGAATCACTCAAGCATGGACTTGAGCGACAATTCTCAAGGAATCCAAAGGGTTCTTGTCCATGCCACTCCAAATCAAAGCTTAACTGTATTTCCTTAGAAGCTGGCATCTCTTTCTTCCCTTGCCTCTTCGCATACAGAGAACGCCTCCCCTTTCTTCGCCACGACGCGTTAGATTTAATGAGTTAATTTGACAGTATAGTTATTAATCTGAAATGCACTCGAGTATTTAAGAGAGAGACAACAGCGAAGGATCGAAGGAAATGGAGGAAAGCTCTTCCCATCTTCCCCGTTCTCACTCAGAATCTGACTCCTCTCACGTGTTGGATGACACTTTCGTGACGGTTCGTTCAATCACTAGTAAAAGGGGTAGTCTACATCCATGTACGTACATATGTATGTATGTATGTATTTACTTATTTCGATGCATATGCACATCAAGGCTTCCTTACGAAGAGGACTGATGGACTTATTGTTATTATTATCATTAAATAATTGTATATGTACATACATACATACATGTGCTATTTACATCTAAAGGTATGTGCATATAACAGAGATGTTGAGGTGCGGAGTTCTCCTTGGTACAGAACGGACTTCTCTTCGTCCACAAACAGCGCCTTGCAGGAGTGGAGAAGAGAAAGGCCATTTCATCACAAGAACTCATCCACTTCCATTCCACTCATGCCTCGATCTCCATCTCTTGAGAAACGACGCCGTCTAAACAGGGAGTTAGACCTCCTCATCTTATCCCGCTTCCTTAACTCCAAAAGACAGCTTGCCATTTCCGAATAATATCATTTTCTTATTTTCATTTTGTTCACCACTTTTGTATGATTATATTAACACGGGGAGGACTTTTAGTATGCCGCCTGAGAAGATGGAGACAGATCTCAGCGTGGATGTCATTGTCTTTCCTCTTCCGCAGACTTCGCAGCCAGGTTTCCATTCAATCATCAACTGAATATCTAATTCAACAGAATCAGAATCGCCTACGGCGGCAGAATCTCCATTGAACCCTCCGCCTTCGCTCCTCTGCTTCTCTCGCCTTCTCTGGTCTCTCTCCCTCGCTGTCTGCGTGTCTGCAGCTCTCTTCGTGTCTGTTGTCTCTTTCATAGTAGGAAAGAAAAGAGGCAAACGCTGTCGACAATCTTCTCCTCCATCGGCTACTGATCACTTTTTCTAAGAAAAATTGAACATTCGACTCTCCAACGATTACAAGTTCTCAGGACAATTCAATTTGTCTGCCCAATGTACATACATATGTACATACAGTACCGCTCAACGGCGAGGGGTCAATGCTATGTCGGCTATGGCGGCTATAGCCAAATGGGCCAAGTGGAATATCTCGCTGCAGAAAGAGTTTTCAGGCAATTCACATATCAATATGGGATCCTGGAATTTTTCTTTACCAATGCCATTTAAAAAATCTAGAAAATCGTTGAAATTTTGTGAAACTTGTTTTTGCATGACATACAGTGACAAATTTGGGTGCGTTGCCATATAGTTTGTGTGTTGTGTGTTTTAAGTTCTTTGAAAGTTGCCAATTTCAAGTGCAAACACGAACGTCGGCACTGGTTTTTTCCTTTGATGCTGCTTTCGTTTTTTTGTCGTTCTAAAGCTATTTAAACACTATATTTTCTAAAAAAAAAAAAAAAAAAAATTCTCATTGCATGGGGCTCGAACCTGCGATACTCAAAACTATATGCGAGCAAGTAACCTACTGCGCCACGAAGGTTAATAGCTTGTGCTCAAGCCGGACGTAGATAATCGGCTCATGCCGTAAATTTACAATGGCAAAACAGTGATTCGCTTTGAGCGAACATCGCTGGACGCTCCCTAAATCCCTGAAATATTTTCACTGTTTTTTTTTCTCTACGCACAACGGCTGGGGATCGAACCCGCGACACTCAAAACTATAACGAAAAAAAAAAAAAAAAAAAAAAAAAAAAAAAAAAAACTGACGCGCTACTTACTGCGCCACTTCGAAGATGCTTGGCTACTCAAGCTGGTCGTTGACAATGGCCTAATGTGGATGGTAGTTGAATCAGATAAGTAGGACCGGCGATGTCCACTCAAGGCGATGGCGAGACAAAGAGAAGACAAATCAAGACGTGAGGGGGAAAAGAGAGTGATAAAGAGAGAGAAAGAGAGAGAGAGAGAGAAAGAGAGAGAGAGAGAAAGAGAGAGAGAGAGAAAGAGAGAGAGAGAGAAAGATAGAGAGAGAAAAAGAGAAAGAGAGAAAAAGAGAGAGAGAGAGAGAGAGAGAGAATGAGGGCAAAAGGAGAGAGAGAAAGAGAGAGATTGAGCGAGAGAGAGAGAGAGAGCGAGAGAGAGATTTAGAGAGTGAGGAAAAGATAGAGAGAGAGGGAGAATGATGATGAGAGGAGAGAAAGAAAGAGTAAGTGAGAGAGTTTGACTTGAGCCTTCAACGACTTCATAGTCTGGCTTGAGTCTCATATAGAATGGACCTGGCGCAGTAAGTAGCGCGTCCGGTTACAGTTTTGAGTGTCGCGGGTTCGATCCCCAGCCGGTGCAGATGTAGTGCATAGAGAAAAATATAAAAAAACGGTGAAAATATTTCAGGGTTTTAGGGAGCGTCCAGCGATGTTCGCTCAAAGCGAATCAGAGTTTTGCCATTGTAAATTTACGGCATGAGCCGATTATCTACGTCCGGCTTGAACGTAATCTCATAACCTTCGTGGCGCAGTAGGTTACATGATCGCGTATTGTTTTGAGTATCGCAGGTTCGAACCCTATGCAATGCAAATTTTTTTGTTGAAAATATAGTGTTTAAATAGCTTTAGAACGACAAAAAAAACGAAAGCAGCATCAAAGGAAAAAAAACCAGAGCCGACGTTCGTCTTTCCACTTGAAATTGGCAACTTTCGAAGAACTTAAAACACACAACACACAAACTATATGGCAACGCACCCAATTTGTCACTGTATGTCATGCAAAGACAAGTTTCACAAAATTTCAACGATTTTCTAGATTTTTTAAATGGCATTGGTAAAGAACAATTCCAGGATCCCATATTGATATGTGAATTGCCTGAAAACTCTTTCTGCAGCGAGATATTCCACTTGGCCCATTTGGCTATAGCCGCCATAGCCGACATAGCATTGACCCCTCGCCGTTGAGCGGTACTGTACATCCATACATACTAGCATCACTTTCATTCCGGCTCAAAGAACAATTGCATTGCAAATAAATATACAATTCCACACGTATGCACATCAAAAGATTTAAATAAAAATTACAGCATACGTTTTTGTGTAAAGTTAAATCGCCATTTTTTTCTAGTCTCTTGTTTTCTCTTCATGAAAATGATCAAAGAATCTTCATGATTTTGCAATTGCTATGTACACTGTAAGCGAAAACTGTGAGAGAGCTGCGTGCTCTTATTGCCGATAAGAAAATAAGTAGGTCAAGTTTCGGGGGAAGCGAAAATTGCCGAATTATAAAAGGGTGGGGGACGTATTATTACCGATTTGTAAAAGGGGGAAAAGCGTTATTGCCGATTTGGAAAAGGGGCTCCCGAATATGTCGCTCTGTCTCTATACGGCTAGAGTTCTCAACCACGGCCGCCGTTTCTTTTATTTCATCGGCAAGGACAAATGGCTCCCCGACGATTTCTTCAATCAAGAAATAAGCTAAAACGAAATGCAATCACTAGTACAGCTATACTCTTAGTTTAAGTATATTCTAGGCAAAGTTCGTTGAAAGTTTGAAAGGTCACCGAGGTGTTTGATATGGAAAGTAGAGTGGATGAGCCATTCCTCCTACAACCTCGGCCGGAGAGTGGCTGGCGATTGGCCGGCTCTCTCTCTATCTCTCGGAGCAGACGATGCTTACTCCTATCACCCCTGGTTTCTTTTCGGAGCTATTCAACTATTTCGACCCCACAGGTCAAATTTTTTTTGAAATTTTTTTTCGCTGAAAATCACTCCAGGGGGGTTTTCGGGCACGGGGAACACGAATATCATATTCATTACTTATCATGACGTCATTTTCCCGAGTTACGGTAAGTTTACGGTATATGACCATTTTGTTCCAAACTACGTGTAAACCATGTCATAAGTATCATTTTAAAAGGAGAATACGAATATACTGTCTGAGGATCAACGAAGTTAACATTAAATGAACAGTATATTCGTATTCTCCTTTTAAAATGATACCTATGACATGGTTTACACGTAGTTTGGAACAAAATGGTCATATACCGTACACTTACCGTAACTCGGGAAAATGACGTCATGATAAGAAATGAACATGATATTCGTGTTCATCGTGCCCGAAAACCCCCCTGAAGTGATTTTCAGCGAAAAAAAATTTTCAAAAAAAATTTGATATGTGGGGGCGAAATAGTTGAATAGTACCTTCTTTTCCTTTTCGCTCCCAATTTTTACTTATACTTTATTTTCACTCCTTTTCTTTGCATTCGACCTTGTATATAGAAAAGTCAAAAACGCCGGGTAGCAGGAAGTCCAACAGTGATGGAGAAAAGAAGTCTAGCAAAGTTGGCAGGACGAAGGTCTGTTGTATTTTAAAATCTAATTAATTTAATCATTAAGCAGAAACTTGATATACAAACATATGTATGTATGTATGTATACATTGTTTTAGAAGATCATCTCACTGAACGAGACAAATGTCGCGATATTCAAGCATAGGAGCTTTGCACTTACAAGCGCATGGGGAAAACTACTGCGTCATTTCAGCGTTCCGAAAAGAAGAATGAAATGAGACCTCCGGGAAGCAACTCAGAATAAGAAATCGACTCGCAACCTCTCGCAGAGCAAAAGCCTGAACGAAAAAGGTTTTTTTCCCCATCAATGATTTGTTCAGATTGTTTCAGCGTTTTAACTATTATAAAACAATTTAAAAGAAGAATACTTAAAAGAACGTAGTGAAATATTGTAGACAACAAGTCGAAAGGATCGGCCAACCTGAAGAAGAAAAAGAAGAAGATCTTGTTCGTTACTTCAAGACTAAATTTTACAATCTTTATAAATTAGACTAGGTACTTTTATTTCTAACTAGATGTTGAATGTTTTGCAGCGCAAACATTCCCCAGATCACGGCTGAGCCGGCAGAGGAATTCGAGAACGGGGAGAAGCAGCCAGCTCTCGGCCGCATCAAGGAACACACGATGCGTTGGAAGGAAGAAGGAAAGACAGGCACGCCTCCGTTCATCTCAATAAATAATCAAATTATCACATTTTCATCTTTCATTTTAGACATGTAAATATTTCTTTTATAAATGTAATTTTTTATGTACATATATATGTATGAATAAAATGTTTAAAGTATACTTAAGCGCTTGGTCAGAATGCAATAAATTGAAGCTGTTTTTAGCAACCGGTAGTGCTGAACAGACAACGGAGGGTGCTCCACCTCCCCAGGCCGGCAGTCTGAGGCCGTCAGCTAAGGGTAGTGCTGAACAGACAACGGAGGGTGCTCCGCCTCCCATAGTCGGCAGTCTGAACAGGACCAGCAACACCATCTCCCCTTCGGCCTCCGAGAGTTCGATTTTACGCTTTCTTTTAAGGGAATGACTCTAGATGCCGATTCTTTTTAGATAAACTGCCTGAGGGGACAATGGAGGAGGATGACGAATCTGATCGAGGTCAGCAATTATATTGTGGCGATTTAAATAATTAAGAATTTTGATTGATCAGGAAAGTCGTCTCCGGCTGCATCTTCTCGCCCCTCGACTGCCCCGCCCACTCCTTCAGCCTCCACTCCTTCCGTTCCCTCCACTCCATCCGCTCCCTCCACTCCTTCCACTCCCACCACTCCTTCCACTTCCATTTCCACTTCAACTCCGACTCACACGGCTACTCAGGGTGTGTTTGAACATATCAACTAAATATATTTTAAATCTCTAACTGAAGTAGTAATTGAAAAGAGCCAAGTGAGAGCGTGGCCTCGTATTCGGTTCGTCGAGGTGGCTACTCTTCTGTCCCCTCCATCAACGCGCGGCCCTCGCACTCCGCCGAGGCGGACAACTCCGAAGTCACCAGCGAATACATCAATTTCAGTGGAAGCTTAATCCCTTGCAAGAAGTATTGCAGACTCATTGGTGGGGGGAGAGAGGCCATAGAATGAATTGTAGGAGTCGTCTCCGTCCTTTGTGGTTGCTCTGCGTCTCGCTCGCCTTCTGAAGCGTGTGAACTACCTGGAGAATGTTCTGCCGGAGGAACAGAACGCGGCGGTGCGCGCACTCTTCCAGCGCGATCTCTCCCAGCCCACTAACACGGTGATTCCTTGATTCCTGGAGAGAAAAGAAAGGAGATCTTGCAGGAGCTGCGCCTTGTGCTGCGTTGCTTGAGCTACGCCTTGAAGAACGTGCTGTATCGGGCAGAGGAGTTGGACGAGTACATCGACGAGCCGCTCCGCTCTCACATTCTCCGACTGGCCACTGTCAGACAGAGATAGACAGTCATAAATCGTGTGACCTACTTGAAACTAAGCCAATGACTTCTTTGCAGGCTCGCCAGCTTCTCTTCGACGTGCTCATCGTTCATCGCGAGCTCCTTCCCCCGAACTGGGGCGGAGTCGTAGTTGCCTCGCCTTCTCACGCTGGAGCCCCGCCTTCGTCCGAGATAACGCCCATTACTGGAGCCACGCCCACTTCGCAGAACTCCTCGTCTCCATCGCCTAGTCGGCGAATTCGCCGGTTTGTTATTTCATTCGAAATCAAGCTAATAAATCGGGCAATTATTAGTGTTCGTCTGCCTGCCATGTCCGAGAATGAAGAAAAATGAGAGAGCAGAAAAGTCGGAAGAGAGCGGAAGCAGTGTTGAGAACGTTGCTTGCTTGCTTCGATCTCCCCAACCCCACTCGAGCCATCCACGAATAAAGCCGCTGCTCTACACTTCTGCAGTTCACAAACAATAAGGAAAATAACATCTTTTTCCTATGCGTAACATTATAGCATAAGCCAGAATAAGTATAGACAATGCCTCATTTGCGCTATTATTCTGCGTGCGATAAAAAAAGTTAATAACGGGATTGTTCAAATTCGAAGGGTACTCCATGTCTTCTTTCGTATAATTAAGTTTAGAGAATTGTCGTTAGCCAAACTTTTAATATTGCAAACCGTATACGTAGATATCATAGAAATTCTTATTTTCGGATCGGTAGCTATCAACAACTTATATAATTCCCATATTAAAGCATATTTAGAAGAAGAGTAGCATGTGAGAGTTCTTGAATATTATTGGGCATATGACTGCGTAAAGTATTCATTATGAAGGTGTGAACAGTGGTTGCTAGGCACAAAAGAAAGTTGTCTAGGGGCACAAATGTGGGGGGAAGAATCGAGGAGAGGGGAGGGGGAGGACTGGCACAGCTGTTCAAGACGCGCTGCCACACGCTTCTCCATCTCACGTCGACGCTCCTCCATACTCTCGCGGCGAAGTTCCTTCAGAGAAAGATAGGGAGAGAGAGACATTTGTCCAGACAAACAAGAAAGCGAGAGATGGAAACCTTCTTGGAGAGTTGGCCGAGTTGTTTCCAAGCAGCGGCGACTCTTCTGGAGATGTCCCCGAATGAACAGACTTCTCCTCGTTTGCGCAGCTCTGCTTGATAACGACGGAAGAAGAGAGCGTAGGATGATCTGGAATCAGAGGAATAGATCTTCATGCCGGGAATACTTTCACGAAACTTGCCTCTCAGTTTTGCCACCTCTTTGCTGTGGCATTTTCCTATTCTGTTGAGAAGGACAACTGCAATTAATCAAAGCATTAATGCTGGCATTCTGGGTAACAAGGTCGAACTTCTCAAAGTGCGTGGAGTGGTTAAATGACATCTGCGACGAGAAGGAAGACGAGAAAGGCGACTGGCTGAATGAAGCCTGCTGGCCATGCACCCGAGAGCCATCCCACCCCTCGAACTGATCTCCTCTTCTCATCTTAATCCTGCAATACCATCCTATTACCACGATACAAAATGAAAGTGAGATGTCAAGGATGGCCAGTCCAGTTACGCTCTTCTACTTGACCATTGCTAATGAAAAGCCATCACTGAAGATGAATAGAGGAGCTCGCCTAATTGCCAACGAAGGGGTTGGACATGCCGAGGGTCTTAATTATTGAGGTAGTGCACACATTCGTATTAGAAAGGCCGCGCAGCTGCTCGAGCCGCCCTCCCTCATTATCTCTCATTTCATATGTACACAGTACGATTGCGCAACTCTTGCTGCATTTCACTACAACCATGTATCGCCAGCCTATCTTGCAATGCTAAAACTGCTCGTTTAGTAATATTGATTTAATAAAAAATACTGAAGATTGGCTCTCAAGTAAGTAATTGTAGAAGACGCGAATTAATGATACAAGGTGATAAGTCAGTACGCGCTTGTGATCTGATGAAGGTTAAAATGGCTTAAAGCAACACGTAATAAAGATTAAGCAATGGGCTCCTAATCGTCTAATACCGGATGAAACACAGGTAATTTTGGAAAATAATCGTGCAATTTATGAGCAATACATTTGCAAAGAATGAAAGTAAAGCAAATTCAGGCTTATCATCTTAGGCTGAAAATGTAAAAGCTGAAAATGTACAAGCAGTTGGCAAGGAAAGGAATAGATGGAGACTGCGAGCTGCAGTGCAGAGTCATGGCTCGGAGCATTGAAAGAGGGTTCGGGTGGGCGGAGCAGCAGCAGCACTCCCAGCCACTCCCGTTGCCACCTCGGAGCTGCTCGGTCTAATGAACATAGGATTGGCTACAGAGAAAGAAGGAGTTACAAAGTTGTACAAACCCTTGCAGCTGGGGCTCGTTCTGGGCCTGAATGGTCTGCCCCGCCACTGCACACATCCCTCCGGAAGGGGCGGGGCTGCACCCATGCACTATCTCTATACTCGGCCATTTAGAACGCTGCAGAACGGAAGAGATAAGAGAGACAAAGATAAGAGGAAACATACACTCTTCTGAGCAACGAGCATCTCCACGTGATGAATTCGCTGTTTGGAGAGGAAGGAACGGCAGCGGAGCACTGCAAGGAGCATCGCCCCCTGCAGAATAAGGCCACCCAGGAAGAGGGCGCAGCCGATTAGAACCTGCAAGGAGAAGAGGCACTCTATGCAGAGAAGAAGGCAAGCACACAGATCGAGTGAGACGAGAATGCTGCTCGGCCCAGGCAGCGGAGTGGGCCGGAGAGTGGAAGGCCTGCATAACAACCACTTATATCTGCTTGCCATCTCATATCACTATCCAAATCACTCGTAATCACAAGTAAAATTGGCATCGTGAAAATGAAGAGAAATTACAAACCTGTGGACTGAATGACATCGAAGACAGTGCCAGATAATGATATCTACAATGATGAGGCTCTCATCATAGATTGAATAAAGAGAAAAGGAAATAACTGACGCTCCTGCAACGGCAAGAACAGCTTCACAAACAATCATAACGGTGTAGATGGTGATGAATGGAAGGAGGTAACGCGCCTCGCCCTCAAAAAGGAAGTGAGTGGGTAAAAGTAGTACGGAACAGAAGCAAATAGTGTTAAAAACACAAAGTAAGAATAAACCTTCTTAATTCCGACAATGACGTGCCAATGCGTCAACAGCCCAAGAACCAAGAAAAGAAGCAAACCAACTTAAAAACATTATGATCACCGCCAGGTGGTCAGGGGAATTCTTGCAATCTTCGCTTTGATAAACTGAATTGAAAGTATAAAATGGACCAACTCAGAGCGAGAATATCGACGCCACGGGACTGATCGTACCAGTTGAACTCAAAGAATACGGAGATAAATATGAAAATGGTGAGAGACATTCCAATTCCAGAAGCAACCTGCAAGAAGAAGAGAGATTCTCAACTACAACGAAGCTTAGCCTACCAAGGCAGCTCGCTGAGCATGCAAGCCGAAGATGAAATGAGCAGGGAAGTCTTCACTGAATGGAGCAACATGAATCCGCGTGGGAGGAGGCCGTTCATCTGTCTCTTCGCCTTCAATCATCCAAATATCAGAAGAACGAATGAAAAAGAGACAGAGTTAGTAACCAGGCAAGCCAAAGCGAGAGTACGTCACAACATTCTGATCGGACTTTCTCTTGATCCACTGCACAAGTCTACTCATCACAAGCTGCAATTACAAGGGAAAATATTCTCATCCACCAGCAGACATCTAAATAGAAAAGAAAAGGCATGCATGTCTCCGGTTTCTGGCTTGATGCCACAAGATCCTCAAACTTGAAGGCATTCTCACTCGCTACCGTATCGTCGCACAATAAATAAAGCAGTATGGCGACCGCTCCCTTCGTATTTGCATGTACATATGCCACATCACGTTTCCATAAAATCTACACCAAGGGAATAATTTAGCAATACAATATATTAGGTTTGCAATAAAATATATCAACCAACTATTATTGTTATACCAAATGTCTTTATTTCTCAAGTGCTATGTTTACTTTGTTGCAACATGAGATGAACAACTGTTGAGGTGGCATACAAGAGATGGTAAATACACAACAATTCAACCCTTTTTCGACACATTCCACATCCTTCATGGCTTCCAATATGATGAGAGCGATCCCAAACGGGCAATCTAACCGAATCTTACCGGCAGCCTTGCAGGAATGCTATTTTGAAGATAAAAATACTATCGAAATTAATACATTACAAAAGTCAGTCCCATAAGATAAGCATTAACCGGACGGTGAAATAATATCATGAAAGCATTCGGTATTTGAAAGCATAAAGTTCAAAATAATGTTCTCGTTGTTGTATGCATGGAAATGAGTAAGAAAGAGCACGACCAGAACTCATTCTTGCTTGTACTTCTTCTCTCGCTTTTTCTAGTTGTTCAGTAGCTTCTCCATCGACTGTTTCGCAGCTTTGAGTGCCTTGAGTTCCATGGTCAAGCCGAGGAAACCATACCACACGCAGAATGCAGCTATGAATGTCGCTACAAATCTGCACAAACATCATGGAAATATAACACCAGTCAATGGAAATGCCATGAATTCACAACCGGAGAATGGAGAAGAGAGTTGAGAATCCATGGAAGAGAGTGTCCAGATAAAGTGAAGCCAGAATCAGCACGAGGAGCATCAAGAACCCGCCTGAGAGCAGGAAGATCATGAAGGAGCACTCCAATTAACAGCTCATTGCAAAACAAGACAGACAAATTAAAAATGAACCAATGAAGAATTTCCTGTCGTGTCTCGCCCGCTCTTCTCCCCCTTGCAGAACAGAAATGCAACTGTTCAGAAGAGGTCGGTATGGCTCGAAGTCTGAGCTGCACTGCAATTACTCATTCTACTTCACTTCTACTCTGCTACTTCCCATTCATTCAACTTGCCTGCCGCGATGTCTGGTCGAGTGAGAAGCGAGAAGCGACTCCGCAGTGGTCGGAGAAGTCAACATCCTGCAAGGCATAGCTATTCTTTGCAGTCACGACGCATTTAGAAGCGATCAACTATTATGATGACAACTGTACACAGGCACTACATAGATTGTTTAGAAAAAAAGGTAAAAGGAAGAAAGAGAACCTCGCCAGGAATCTTCATGAAAGTAGTGTCACAGAAGAGAAGAGTTCCGTTGCATCTTCCATTTTTGTACAAAACATAATCAAGTCGCTTTCCGTCTCCGAGCTGAAAAGTACTTTTAGCTGGAGTGTGGACAGCACGACTCTGACCTCTTGGAGCATTCCCCGAGGAGTGTAGCAGTTGTCTGGTCGGTCGCATGTCATCCCCCTTGCAAGCGCCCCGTTATTGCTCCCTGAAATCGTACTCATAACTCAAAAATTAATAAACTGTTAAAGAGAGATAAAAAGTACGAAGAAGATGGAACCGTGCATGAAGGCCCAGGAATCGTAGAGTTGAGCGTTGGAAAGGATGAGCCGATATCCCAGATCACCAGGCTCCATGTTGAAATCTCCAGTGAGAATGACGAAGTCAGCACCGTGAGAAGTGTGGCGAACGAATTGAGACAACTCGAAGGCCTGCGAGATCCTGAAATCTAGCAGTGAGCAAATGAAAGGGATTGCGACAGTGCGACCGGTGAGGGAGGTAGAGATCATTCATTCGGTTGTACTCTGCATGCAGATGAGTGCTGTAGAAATTCACTCGAATATCTCCTATTTCCAATTCCACCATTCCAACAACCTGAACGACACTAATTCAATTACATCATATAAGTATTAATCTTTTAACTCGAAAAATTTAATTCTGGAAAAAAATATAGGTAGGAATGAAGAATTGGATGATAACCTTTCCTCCAAACCAATCTCCACGGTGGATGTGATGAGCGAAGCCGTTCAACGAATACCTTCAAAATACATTCCAATTACAATAAAACGATAAATACACTCCACTGACAAGGGAAGCCATGTTCTAGTTGTATTGAGATTCTCTCTTTGATAGAACCTGTGCGTGAGAGTGGAGACAATGGGATGGCGGCTGAGGACGGCCACTCCACTTCCAGTGAATCCAGAGTGGAAGTAGTGGCAGAAGGGATACACGGCACCTATCCGATCTGCCAGTTCCAAGTAGTCGTATTCAGACCACAACTCCTGCCATGGAATGACATCTCCTCTGCAGCAGATCTCCTCTTACCTGCAGACCGACGACGTCATATTGCTCCTTGCAAAGTTGGTCTGCCAGTCTCTCCAGGCGAAGTCTTCGATCCTACCGTACATTCAAAAGGATAATAAGCCCGTACTTGAGACACATCGCAACAACTGTTAGCTTTAAGTGTTTTCTCTTGGCATAAAAGCAAATGAACTGTGTAAACCTTGCTGCCGAAGGGCCGTGGATAGGGAATGGCCCAGCAATTTAAGGTGGCCACACGCAAGTCCAGGCCATTTGCAGCTCAAGTACAGGGGCCGTATAAGAGTTCTCTCAAGCATCCATTATATCACTTTACTGTAATTTATTATCACGCCATTGTTATATTGATAGGAATACGTAAGATAAAGATGAATTGAAGTGAAGACTACTGACGAGTCGTTGGAGTGGAAGGCACCGATTGAAGTGGCGGGAACTGACGAGTTGTTGGAGTGGAAGAGACTAGGCTGGCCGGCTCCGGGCTCTCCATTTGATCCAAAACTATTAGCTTCCAGAAATGTAGAAAGAAACAGTTACGAAAATATTTCACAAAGACATAAACAAATCAGATCCAACACTGTATATGCGCTGAAAGACAATGCTTTATTTGCCAGTATGCTTTAATCTTGACAAAAACATAGATATTTAACTAATCGAGCAGAAAAACTGAGAAATCCTAATTAAGATACAAAAGATGAACCTATATTTTTAAAACATTGCTACAACAAAAACAACAGAGCAATCTTCATAACATTGCAAATTCAACACAAATGCCTTTCTTTCCGCACGAGATTCAGTAGTTCGCTACAATCGAAATCTCCCTTCTTCGATAGCGGCACGCCCTCCAGAGGAGCCGAAGACCACAATTCATACAGAGGACCCTAGGAATAAAGATGCGGTGTTACTTCCACCAAAGATTACAGCGGCCAGGCCCAGCCCGATCATTGCCGCGGCGGGCCAGACCTCCCGTGCTGGATCCACGAAAAGATTTTTCCTAATTGTCATCGTTTGGAGACACAATTAAAACTTGTAAATTAATCAAAAGCGAAAAGGGATTCTGATACCGAATTTCCGATTTGAGATATTAAAGTTTGTGGAGAACCCTAGACCAACGAGAAAAAGAACACTAACCGAGTCTGCAGTCTTCTCAGTTTGCCGGCCAAGGACAATTACAGTGGAGAGGCCAATCTGCTCCGCGTATTTCACTCTTCTCCTGATTGTCCATTCATACCTACAAGCAATATTCATTTGGTTCTCAGTACGTTTAAAACAACTAATAATGTTAATACCTGTCATCCAGAAGAATCGTAGCTCGCTGACCCGAGAAGAGTGTGGAAAGCGCTGAGAGAATCTCACTCAACACGCTGCTGCTTCCTAGAGACTGCAATCATACTTTTATTTGTTGTTCCAGGGAATAATAAGAAGAATTGGAAAGAGAAAAGCCACAAACCTTGGTGACAACAACAGAAACATCGAAAGGCTGAATTGAAACGGGCAGACGTAGAATCGGCTCATCCACACATTCTCCACGGGCAAGAAACTCAATAATCGCAGGCAGCAATCTATACACAACATTCATTATTAAAAAAATTCAACAGTGCTGAACAAGGTCTGGTGGGAGGGGTGGTTGATTCAACACGGCGCATGCACCAACCTTGCTGAGCACTGAACTTAAATCACACTATTTACAAATTGAAGATTAAAAAGCAAGTACAAATAATAAGTTCCGTGCTCATATAAACTCACTTTATGTGAAAAAAACATCTTCAATTTTTCAATCGCACTCCGAAAAAGAACTCGAAATGTATTAGGTCAACTCCCATAACTGTGAAAATAGTAAACCTGGTAACTCCAATGCCAAAGCAACACATTTGAAGAGGAAGGCTATTCTTGCCATAAACAAGCCCATAGGGAACTGAGCACTTATCACCCAGTTCAAATGTGTGGGCCACCTGAAAAGAAGAAAATAAAGCAATCTACGATATACCAAGCAAGAAAGACAAATTGAACCTACTTCAATGGACGAAATACGCGAATTCTTTGCCCCCTCACAGCAGACTTCACTCTTTTCATCTGCCTTGTAAAATGTGCCGCAGCTGCAAATTCACAACTCTTTACTATTCACTATTCAACTTTTAACAGAAGAGCAACTCAGCCAAATGAAAAAAGAAACCTATTACAACGGAGCAAAGCATCCTCTTCCAGCGCATTAAGCATGTGATATTCATGTGAGATCCTCCCGCCATGGGCACTGCCATCCGCAGCTACCTGAACAATATTCAACCTTTACAATTAATTAGACAAGCGGTCCAATTTGGAAGAAGCAGAAAGAGAACGCAGCCATCTCTTTACAGCCACGCCAAACTGCGCCAATACAAAGAAGTCACGGGATTCCTTATCACTGCTGCATTGCATGGAACATTACAGTGAACTTGCCTTGTACACTTCAAGACCAAGCTTCTCTCGGAAGATTCGATCGTAGGTGGAGCAGACTTCTTCATAAGTCTTGCTTGAGCCTTCCTTCGTCAAATCGAACGAATACATGTCATTCATTATAAATTGCTTCCCTCGAACAAGCCCGAATCTAAAATTTGCCGCAAGCTTCTTGTAGTACCTCGCATATATAAACGTTTAATTCGGTCAAAAATTTTTTCTACTAAAGAAGGAATAATCTAACGAATCTGTCCGTTTTCATGTCTAATGAAAGAAAACGCACCTTGGATTCATTTCGTCTCGAAATTTTTCAGTGGTCTGATAGAGCAAAAGTGGGAATGTAGAGAAAGGCAACTTGGAGTGATGCGCCACAATCTCTGTCATTATTTCCTCTGCAGTTGGCTGAACAGTACTCTTATGCAGTACGCGGTATTCAGAAAAACAGAATATAATAACAGTTTACCTGAAGACATAACTCCTTTCCAAGACGATC
>CALZFC010000150.1:25000-27500 GCA_945643635.1 Allodiplogaster sudhausi | reverse complement strand
TTCCACTCTGCCAGCGCAATTGTGGACTTCATTGATGTTTGTTTCTGCACAATTTCACTTTTCCTGTGGTTGCAAGTTCGTTGTTCAGAATTCGCTGAATCCGGCGGTGATTGAATTGACTGCTGAGACATTTGCCGATCATGTTCTTTCGAGGGCGGAAGATGAAATGTGGATCATCGACTTCTTCGCTCCTTGGTGCGGGCCCTGCCAGCAGGTATTTCCAATTCTTATCATAATTATAGATAGCTGGGAATTTCTGGTTTATTTTCAATAATAAATGTTGATATTTGCGTAGCAGTTGCGATGCGATTGTGGCTGTGACTTGCATTTCTTTAGCTTGTTCCTGAGTTCCAACGAGTCGCTCGTGGTTTTGCAAATGAAGGCGAAAACAAGCTTTTCTTTGCATCCGTTGATTGCCAGGTTTTTATTTCACGTTCGTTCCGCTTTTCTCCTGTTTATTTATATTCATTTTCCTCAGGCGCACGGCCATTTCTGTGGAGAGCAAATGGTACGGAGCTATCCAACCATCCGAGCATTCCGCTCCAGCTCTCAACAACCTGTGTCAGTTGCTGTTCTCTTCTCCCCTCCCCCGTCTCTTTCTCTCTCTCTCTCTCTATCTCTCTCTCTCTCTAACCTCGTTTCCCTTTCAGAGACTATCCTGCCAACATGTGGCGCAACGCGGATTCCATCAGCCGTTGGGTGTATTCTCTTCTCCCCTCTCTCGTCCACTCTCTCGGAAATGACTTCTGGAATATGGTAGCACACAATATAGTGCTCTATTATTCTCATTTCTCGTCTCTCATATTCTCACCTGAGACACTGATATTTCATTAGCATGATTAAAAAGTGCAGGTTCTGGAATCTTCTGATCCTTGGCTGGTTGACTTCTATGCTCCTTGGTGTGGTCACTGTGTTCAGTTCGCTCCTTACTTCGAACAAATTGCGAAGGTTTGCTTCCTTCCTTTTCCCATTCTGTTATATTGCTTTAGTGGAAATTGTGTAATTAAAGGTAACTTTTTTTTCTTATAATGTTACCTTATTTCCCTCCAATTGATAACTAGAGACCGACTAATGGTAGGATTAAATTATTTTTGTGCTTACAAACAAATTGCTCGCGGATTATAAACGAGAAATAGGCGCTGGATGGACGTGTGAAGCTAGCGAAGATTGACTGTGACCAGTGGCCGGCAGTCTGTCAAGGAAGCGGGGTTAGTCATACATGTATCATCTCTCTTTCAACTCCACTTCTCTCTTCCCCTCTCGCTGTCTCTCTCTCCCTCTTTTCTCTCTCTTTGCTCTCCTCTCTCTCCTCTCACTCTTCTCTCACTCTTCTCTCACTCTTCTCTCTCTCTCTCTCTCTCTCGCTCTCTCTCTTCTCTCTCTTCTCTCACTCTCTCTCTCTCTCTCTCTCTCTCTCTTCTCTCTCTCTCTTCTCTCTCTTCTCTCTCTTCTCTCTCTTCTCTCTCTCTCTCTCTCTCTCTCTCTCTCTCTTCTCTCTCTTCCATCGTTCCTCCTCTAGATCCGTGCTTACCCAACAATCCGTTTCTTCGCGGGATCTTCAACTGGTGCTCGTCAAGATATCTACGGACTGCCCATCCAATCTCACCACAGAGATGAGATCATCGCCATTATCGAATCCCAATTGGCGCAGCGTCAAATTAGAGATGAACTCTGAAGGGCCCTTCCCCTCATCTTTTATTTATTTAGGATTTCTATTACATTATCAGATATTGTTGCATGTTGAATAATTGTTTACTTGAACGTGTCACGCAAGCTGTGGCATAATGACTGGGTTACTGGAATCTCAATGGCTTTCATTCGCTGCACAGCAGCTAATTTATTGTGTTGTTTGATGAATAAATCCGCGATTTCAAATATGTTTTAAGATAGTTAAACATCAATAAAGAATCTTAAATTAGTTAGATAAGCGAGAAAGAAAAAAAAGAGTGGTATTAGGGGTGGGGAGTGCTTTCGATGGACTGCAATATTATTTGAGCTGTGTCTGACTCGCAAGGGCTGTTATGCCCGGCCGAACTGTAATGGATATGATTCTTGAGGGGCTACACAGGACAGCCTCGCAGCCTTCATTCCACCATTCTTCCTCTCCTTTGTCCGATTCACGACTGACATTGGACAGCGTTTTCTCCCTTCAGGCTCTTAGATGCTATCAGGGAAGCAGGTAGAGAGAGGGAAAGCATAGAAGAGAGAGAGAGAGAACGAGACAGGGAGAGAACTGAGGGGAGAAGGCATAGAAAAAAAGAAAGAAAGCAGAGAGTTCCTTGGCTAAAGCGATCCAGACCCCGGCATGGCAAATGTGTTCCATTCATACTCACCTTCTACCCTTCCATGCATATACGTGTATTCAGTCTCACACATACATTTCGTTAAACACCTCATTTCCCAACAAAATGATTCAGATTAAACAAGTGAATAGGCCTATGAGAGTGATGAAGTTAGAGAGTGAGAGTGTAAAAGAAGGGGGCACGAGATAGTGAGAGTG
>CALZFC010000150.1:0-22500 GCA_945643635.1 Allodiplogaster sudhausi | reverse complement strand
TGCTCTTTATTAGCCAAATGTTCAAACTAATTTGTATTCATCATAAATTTTTTCTGTAAATTTTCACATACTGATAGTTGGAGACCGAGTTTTACCTTTTAAAAATAGAGATGAAAAGTAAACTGCTATCCCGCACTATCCTTGCAGACCTTCTTCTTCCCTGAGGCCGAAGAGATCACCAAGACGGGACAGATCACCCTCCCCACAATGTCCATGACTCGACGAGTCTGTGACATCCCTCGCAACTGCCCCACTCGACGCCGCCACGCAGAAGGTTTGAGTCTCTCTCTCTCTCTCTCTCTCTCGTTCTCTCTCTCTCGTTCTCTCTCTATCGTTCTCTCTCTCTCTCTCGCTCTCTCTCGTTTTCTCTCCCTCTCGTTCTCTTTCTTTCTCCCACTCTTCACATGATCTCACTGTGGCAGCAGCCCTTTCGTCCTAGCAAAGAGCAATGTAGGATTTCGCGCCATGCCAATTACTCGTAACTTTCCGGTGTAGAGCATGGAGTGGAAGTACTTAAGAGCGGACTTCTTTCGCGGCAAGAGAAGAGTGTACAGTGACGAACGATGTCATTCTTTCTTTGGGACACAAGCCAAGTTTCAAATCAATCCCATTAGGTCACCCTGCCAGTCTATTGCCCGTGGCAGGGTCCATGTAATGCGGATGCTTCTTCTATTCATTCCTTCTTTTCTCCCTTTCTCCATCTCTCTCTCTCTCTCTCTCTCTCTCTCTCTCTGTCTTTCTCTCGTCTCTCTCTTTTTCTCTCCATCTGCCGCTCTCTCTCTTCCCTTGGCAGTCGCGACCCAAAACGAACTGCTTAGATGGTTTTCGCTTCTTCTTCTTCTTCTTCTTCTTCTTCAAGGACAACCCAACCTGACCCCCCGACCTTTCCTTCCTCTTATAATTCAATGAAGGGATCTTCGTCACGATCTCAATCCAGCTACATATATTCCAAAATGCAAATATCTTTCAATGAAATTTGCAGTTTTTCTTGCCCTGGGGATACGTAATTTAAGATAACCACAGCCATTTCAGCTTCTTGGTTAAAAAAGAGTGATTATACAACAAAACGGCGCACTGAAGACTCTTTGTGAAAAAGGAGCTGTGCGAATTGGAAGGAAGAGGTAGAGAAAAAGAATGAAGTAGATTAAAAAGGGAATAAAAGAGAGATAGAGAGAGAGACAGAAGTAGAGAGAGAGAGCGAGAGAGAGAGAGAGAGCCTTCCATGCTTTTCCCTCTCTCCTCTGCCATCCCTCTTATCATTCTCTTTTCCTTCTCTCTCCGTTCCATGTCCTCACTTCCCTTAGTAACGTGTACACAAAGATTTTCACTCCGTAAAAAAGCGTTCCGATGTTTCTGAGAGAAGTCGCAGAGTGAGAAGGGAAGAAGTGAAGATGGCCAATGTCCGGCAAAGAATTACGCTTGTTTGTGTAGAGATGCGGATGAGAGAGAGAGGGAAATAGAGAGAGAGAGAGATAGAGATAGAGAGAGAGAAAGAGAGAGGAAACGAGAGACTCAGGAATAAAGAAAGCGTGAGCGCGAGAGACAGATAGCAATTGAGAGGACGTGAGCGAGAGCGAATATCAAAAACGAGGGAAAGGGACTGATCGGGAGCAAGGAGATGGAGTGATAGAGAGAACGAGAGATTGAGACTGATCAGGGGAGGGGATGTGGACAGTTATAAAGAGAGCGAGAGAGAGAGATAGAGAGAGAGAGAGAGAGAGAGAGAGACTGATCTAAGGAGGTGAGGTGAAGAGAAGGCTTAATTAAGATTGTGAGTCATCTATGTATGCCATCTATTGTCCTAACTGTAGAAATAGAAGAATGGCATTCCGTCTCTCTTTTTCTTCCCTGTCACCTCTTCTCGTTCTCAGCTTATTCTGTATGTTTTCTAATTCACAGACTTCTACTTTTCTTTTTTGTTTCCATTCCCACAATGATGTATTTTCAGAGCAGTTCAAGCGAGAAGAAAAGGAGGCCGTCGCAACGTCGACCGTGTCCGTCACAGAAGAAGAAACAGCAGAGGTTGAGAAAGAACTCATCAAGAAGGAAGCGCCGGTGGTGGAGGAAGAGCCCGTGGCCGAGTTGCAGGATGATGACAAGGCCATCGAGAAGAAGGAGGCTCCCCCACCCATTTGCTCTTTCTTCAACAAGGTTTGTAATTCCTCGCTTCCAAACCCTGGCAAACACAAAACGACGCCATTTTCTTCAGGGCTCGAATGTTTCTTGGCGACGCGAAGGAGATAATGTAATCTTCTCAGTGAACCAGGCGAATAAGAAAGGAAAGTGGTACTCGGTATTTGGAGTCGGCGAGAATATGCAGGTTAGAAATAACCAATGCATTTTTACACTCTAAAACCGTGCTCATAAGAAGTCTGAACTCCTTCTCCGTTTCTCTATCTCTATCACTCACACACTCTGCCTCTCGTCTCTCTGTCTGTCTCTATCACTCACACACTCTGCCTCTCGTCTCTCTGTCTGTCTCTATCACTCACACACTCTGCCTCTCGTCTCTCTGTCTGTCTCTATCACTCACACACTCTGCCTCTCGTCTCTCTGCCTGTCTCTATCACTCACACACTCTGCCTCTCGTCTCTCTGTCTGTCTCTATCACTCACACACTCTGCCTCTCGTCTCTCTGCCTGTCTCTATCACTCACACACTCTGCCTCTCGTCTCTCTGTCTGTCTCTATCACTCACACACTCTGCCTCTCGTCTCTCTGTCTGTCTCTATCACTCACACACTCTGCCTCTCGTCTCTCTGTCTGTCTCTATCACTCACACACTCTGCCTCTCGTCTCTCTGTCTGTCTCTATCACTCACAAACACTCTCCCTCTCGTTTCTCTGTCTGTCTCTATCACTCACACACTCTGCCTCTCGTCTCTCTGTCTGTCTCTATCACTCACACACACTCTCCCTCTCGTTTCTCTGTCTGTCTCTATCACTCACAAACACTCTCCCTCTCGTTTCTCTGTCTATCTCTATCACTCACACACACTGTCCCTCTCGTTTCTCTGTCTGTCTCTATCAGTCACAAACAATCTCCCTCTCGTTTCTCTGTCTGTCTCTATCACTCACACACACTGTCCCTCTCGTTTCTCTGTCTGTCTCTATCAGTCACAAACAATCTCCCTCTCGTTTCTCTGTCTGTCTCTATCACTCACACACACTCTCCCTCTCATTCCCTTCCTTTCTACTCGTTCTCCTTCTGTGCATTTGCTGCAATCACATTCTCGACTGTTTCCCTCTGAAAGGGTTGCTGAGTAGTCTTCCTCTCACACCGGTTCTAGACACATTCTTTTAGCCTGGAAGGACACATCAAAGTGACCAATTAGGGAGTGCAAAATGGGATGTCTTCTTCTACAGACGGACACACTAAAAGTGCATTCCAGAACATCCGGGCTGCAGTCGTGTTCACTGAGAATGGCAAGTTCAAGAAGATCTCAGCCATTCAGACTCTGGGATACGGTAAGTGGTTGATCTTGGGAGGAATGGATGTATATTCCACTTCTCTTCAGACACACCGAAGCCCCTCGACCTCGTACCGAATCTGCTAACTTCTGCCAATGAAAAGGGTCGTTTTCTCTTCGAGTTCGCTCTGCCCAAGGAATTCTTCACTACTGAGGTCATTCTACACCGATAGCTGACATTATCTCATTTAAAGAATGATGTATTTCTAGCAGTTGACTGGCTGCATCACCCTCCAGTTTGGTATCTACCTGGGCAATTACGGCACCGACTTCAAGATGTTCAAGCACAAGCAACTGCCGAATGCATTGAAGATCTGTGGCCTGGACAGATGTTCCACTGAGAAGCCAGAGGAGAATCTCACTTCTGCTGAGGGCAGTGGAATCGAGGTACTTCAATTCTAGCGAGAAGTGAATCTAGTGGACTGTGACGATGGCAGGATCTTCAGCTTCATTCCATTTGCAGGTGGAAGGCTCTGGAGAAAGCAAGATTCTGGAAGATGCTGCAGCTTCACCCTCACTTCCGAAGGAAAACGAGGAAGGACTACTATTCAACCCATTCAAGACTACCGAGACACAGTCCAAGGTGCCCGAAGAGAAGCCATCCACTGAGGTACCCAAGGAGAATACGAAAGAGATCAAGAAGGCGACCTCTGAGTCGATAGAGCCCAAGAAGGAGACCGAGGCCCCGAAGAAGGAAGAAGTTGAAGGATCCGGAGAGGCTTCTGTTGAGGTCTCTTAAATTTTATTTTGCGATTCGGGGGTTTATTTGTCATTATCTTAATCCTTTGTCGATGAGTAATATTGAGATAATGAATGCGACTCCTGAACCCGAGGCGAACAAGGCGCTGGAGGCTGAAGCAGCCACAACCCTCGCTGCTCCAGTCGTCCAAGGAGGTCTGTCATTCCTCTCTTCCACCATCCCTTACATTCCAATCTACCCCAGGCTGCTCCGCTGAGCACAAGGATCTAAAGGTCTGCTCATCCTACTTCTCCGACTACCTCTCCAAGGTGGAGGAGTGGGCGAGGAACCACGAGCAGACTATTGGATCACAGATGTGGAAGGTTCATTCCTTTCTCTCTCTCTCTCTCTCTCTCTCTCTCTCCCTCTCTCTCTCTCACTCTTTGCAGGCCTGCACATTGTTGTCAGAGGTGAAGCACGTGCCAACGATGTGCTGCTCGATCTACCGTGACACGTGTGCTGAGCACCTGAAGCTCTAAGTGGGATTGTGTCTTTTTCCCTTCCTCCCTTCTTGTCTGTTCTTTCCTTTTGATATTTTCTCCATTCCTGTGATGGAATGTCTTGCCTTGTCGTGTTGTAGTTTTATTGTGAATACTCTTAGGATGCTTACGGTTTCACTCTTCGTTCTTCTCTCACTTTGGTAGAAGACAACGCTGATAGCTGAGCGTGTCATGAATCTTCCCTCGATTGTGCATTCCTCTCCTCTCTCTTTCTTGTCTTTCCTCCAGCTCTTCCCGGATTGCCTTTTTCACTGACAAACTCCTCAATTGGGTATTTGATCGCAAGAGTGCCGAATCTTCTTGAATGATGTCTATAGTTGCAGCAGCCGGAATCCGCTTCGGCTTCTATTCTCGCATTCACGACTTGCTTTATCTATTTACATGTAATAATTTATAACGAAGCCACATGAAATTTCATTTCTTCAAATAAATGCATAAAAAAACAATAAAAAATAAATCAAACGTGTCATTTCGCACATCACAACAACCTAACGGATTTTCTATCATTGATTATCGACAAAATTAAGAGATGTAAGAACCTGCGTCTGTTGTAACATGAAACAACAAAACAAAACGGGCATGGACTAGGACATAACTGATATGAATTTGAAGGCTAGGCAGGAACAAACTGAATTGCTAGTGGGAAAATGATCTCCTAGATCTCACACCAAAAGATACGATGCGCATTCCATGAGGAATTGTAAAACATCAGGGTAGTACGGAATTAATAATCGAAATTACAAACTCCGAACCGGGTAATAAAAGCGTGTCTCAGGCAAGTCCAAGTACGTAAGCAACGAGTTGTCAGAAGTCTATTTTCAGTAACATTTATCAATAGATAATATGCACATGTATTTCGTAATAGCTTCGCGCATGGCAAAGTGAACAAGGGTCGATAGCTGACAGAGAATTGCTAATCCAGGTGGAATGCTTCGTGCGATACCCTTGGCATTGCCGAACATATTCTAAGGAAACTCTTAAGGGCAAACCTTGATGGTTCCACTGTCAGCGGTCATTTCAATGGAAGATCTGAGTAGAAAGTCATGTGAATTGATGAAAAGATTCCTTTCGGATGTCGTCTAAACAATCGCCCCAATCGACCAGATGAAGGACGTCATTCAGTTCAATGTTATCGCTGGCCAAGAACATCAGAGTCTCAAGCACTCATTTGTATGCATGTTAAAGAAAACAGAAGAAGAACATTTAAGTAAAGAAGTCATTACAAGTAAACTGACAGTGATGGAGGAAAGGAGAAGAGTTGCCCGGCCGATTCGCAGAGCAGCAGCGGAATGGCTTCCCAACCTGCCAATCACGTATTCATGTAATGCTCGGATCAGTTCACTCCTCGTCCCAGCCACAGACGACTTCCCCGCTTCTGACAACCCGATAACATCTGCTTAATTAAAACGCTCTTATGCACATTGAGGAGAAAGATGAAAAGGAAGAACAGAAAGGAAGAGGGAGAAGTCCAACCATCATGGAAGACAATAATTGAAGCGATGAGAGCTCGCTCCGTCTCATCAATCTTCAGTTCAAGAAGCGGCTCGACCAACAATTCCATCATTCGCTTCGAAACTTCACTGAAAAGCAAGGATTGATGATAGGAATGTTCCGAAGATAAGAAGGAAACGGCAGAAAGAGACGGGAACAACTTCATATCAGGTAGACACTGAAGAGCAGCCGAAGTTGGAAAGTACGTTCCATTCGCATAGCAAACACCATCGCAGTCAACTCGGGAGGACCAATCGCCGCAGATGAACCAGTAGAAGGGACCGAAGCGATTCTTAGCAAGTAACAGCTGAATGGAAGATGAGGAATGAATGGAGGATTGGACAGGAAGACAGAGAGAAGAGCGAACCTGGTCTTCAAGGGACAAAAGGTTGAACTCCGGGAAGGCATGGACCCAGTCAGCGAAGAGAGCAAAGCACCTTCTCCAGTCCTGCAGAACATCTGCCATTCCCGCTACCCGCTCTCCAGTCGGTGTCAACTACAAATTGTCCATGCAGACGAGACTAACCAGTATTGTACACAGAATATATAATATCTATGTGTTCGAGTAGAAGAACTCACCGGTGTTCGGAGAGATATGATTGTGGGATTATAAAACGCGTTGACAAAAGAAACAGATTGTTGACCGTTTCCTTAACAAATAGTCCTTCTAAATAAGCCAGATGTAGTCGGAAAGGAGAACCAGAGTAGGATAAGGAAAGTGGTGCCTCGGCTCTCCCCCTAACTTCTTCGTCCATTCTTCGAATTCGCTCTGCGAATCTGAAGGATGAGGAATGATACAACAATTGGATAAGTAAATAGTTGTACCTAAGAAGAGCAGACTGCGGGGTGGGTAGATCTCCCCTCGGACACTCCACGAGTCCGCACTCAGTTTGCACTTCAACATTGCAAGTGGGAGGAGAACTGCAGCCGACCCCTTCTTCATCATCCAAGTCGATTCTTTCCTGCGGTGACTGCTCCACTCTCTCCCGTTCGGATTGAACTGCTGCAATGAGACAGAAAGGACAGTATCAATTTCAAGAAAAGTAAAAATTAAATGAAAAGAACAAATACATATGATGCAGCCATAACCTCTGGGATTCATTCCTGCCGCGAAGCATTGTTTCAGTCTACAGGCTCGACACACGTTTCGATGCTCTGAATTAAAGAGAATAAAAAGCTGTATACATATGTATGTATGTACATACATAAGTGCGTCTTGGCATTGCAAAAAAAAAAGTATTTCTAAAAACTTGGATTCTTGAAAATTGACTCTAGCAGTTACATATGTGCACACCAACAGGCATTTGTAGAACACATTTGTAATGATGGGTTGTAAGAAAAAAAGTAACCTTTTGCTATCGCGCATTTACCATCAAATCGACATAGATACTGTCGATTGTTCCAGACACTGTAAGAATAACACTGTTTGTTAGAATTTGAAAAGAACTGTGAATGGAAATTCGGACCTTCTTCGGAAGAATCCCTTGCATCCATTGCAAGCGTTGACCCCGTAGTGCTTGCCGAATGCCTTGAGTGCAAATAATAATGATAACACAATGGAAGAGCAATGAAAACGATTGTGACTTGCTTGATCACCGCAAACGACGCATTTGAGATTGAGAGAAGAGGGAGCGGAGAGGGGCGCGGCTCGCTTCTTCATTGTGGACAGGTCATCCATTCCGCTCCTTTCCTTTCTCTCGTCAAACTTCTCCAAGATACAACTGAAACAACTCCGCATAGTAGAGAAATCCGTCGTCATGGAGAACTGAGAAATGGCTAATTCAGCAGCCCATGCCATTCAACTTACAACTTCGAGCGGATGTTTGCCCCCGCAAATATAAGTATTACATAGACGACATATTTATTTAACCACAAGTGTGTCATAAACAAATGGTTAAAAAAAAGTAGAAAATATTTGACGAAAATACCGAAACGTGTTGCCTGTATGTACAAGGCAGAAAATAAATGAGTCCCCCTTCCCTTTCCTACTTTGCTTGCTATGTCACACCATTCATTGCGATCAAAAACAAAAGGAGCATAGCATCACAAAGCGAAAGTTGAAACATCTAACTCTTCATCACAAAATGTCAGAAGGTTCAACAGATGTAATCGCCTGTGGAGAGTAGCTCAAGAAAATACAAGAAGGAAGACGATAGAAGTTAGGAACGAAGCATAGAAGAGATGTGAAGGCGAGATTCTACGATAAACTACTGGAAGACATCTCGATAGATGATTCTCAACTGGCGATTAGAATGGAAAGAGATCGCAGACTCTCTCATGACATCCCAATATTCCTGACACAACTGAGTATAATGCACTGTCTTGGCCAAGAAAAGACCCTGAGCCGGACTCAGAGGGACACTCGCACTGCTTGGGGGGCCGATTCCTCTGCAATCAATCATACTAATGGTAAGCTATTCCAGAAAAGTGCCATTGTAGTGAGCAAACCCGATTTTGTTTTCCTGAAGCCAGATGTAATCGAGATCGGTCTTCCTGGGATTAAGAGACTTTCTCGGCTCATCCGAAGCCGATGACACGACATTCTAAAGGGGCGCTTCTCTCAAAGAATCTCTCAAAGAATTCCCACAAAGAATTCAGCCAACGCACTAGAATCTTCCGCAGTTTCTCTCTTTCTTCCTCAGTTTCGCACTTTGCTTGCAATTCTTTGTAAATGAAATCATCATCGTAAATCATCTCGAAAGAAAGATTCATCTCTTTCTCGAAGTGCGCGAATGCTTCGTCAATCAGAGAAATCTGTAATGCAGATAGTTTGTGGAGTGGAAGGTGGAGAGTCACCTGAGAGGGAAGGAGTGGGAAGGAGAGGGTCACCTGAGAGGGAAGGAGTGGGAAGGAGAGGGTCACCTGAGAGAGATGAAGTGGGAAGGAGAGGGTCACCTGAGAGAGATGGAGTGGGAAGGAGAGGGTCACCTGAGAGGGAAGGAGTGGGAAGGGAATTGTCACCTGAGAGGGATGGAGTCTGAAAGAGAGGGTCACCTGAGAGGGAAGGAGTGGGAAAGAGAGGGTCACCTGAGAGGGAAGGAGTGGGAAGGAGAGGGTCACCTGAGAGGGAAGGAGGGGAAGGAGAGGGTCACCTGAGAGGGAAGGAGTGGGAAGGAGAGGGTCACCTGAGAGGGAAGGAGTGGGAAGGAGAGGGTCACCTGAGAGGGAAGGAGTGGGAAGGAGAGGGTCACCTGAGAGAGATGGAGTGGGAAGGAGAGGGTCACCTGAGAGGGAAGGAGTGGGAAGGAGAGGGTCACCTGAGAGGGAATTAGTGGGAAGGAGAGGGTTACCTGAGAGAGATGGAGTGGGAAGGAGAGGGTCACCTGAGAGAGATGGAGTGGGAAGGAGAGGGTCACCTGAGAGATGGAGTGAGAAGGAGAGGGTCACCTGAGAGGGAAGGAGTGGGAAGGGGAGGGTAACCTGAGAGGGAAGGAGTAGGAAAGAGAGGGTCACCTGAGAGGGAAGGAGTAGGAAAGAGAGGGTCCCCTGAGAGGGAAGGAGTGGGAAGGAGAGGGTCACCTGAGAGGGAAGGAGTGGGAAAGATAGGGTCACCTGAGAGGGAAGGAGTGGGAAAGAGAGGGTCACCTGAGAGGGAAGGAGTGGGAAAGAGAGGGTCACCTGAGAGGGAAAGAGTGGGAAAGAGAGGGTGACCTGAGAGAGATGGAGTGGGAAGGAGAGGGTCACCTGAGAGGGAAGGAGTGGGAAGGAGAGGGTCACCTGAGAGGGAAGGAGTAGGAAAGAGAGGGTCCCCTGAGAGGGAAGGAGTGGGAAGGAGAGGGTCACCTGAGAGGGAAGGAGTGGGAAAGATAGGGTCACCTGAGAGGGAAGGAGTGGGAAAGAGAGGGTCACCTGAGAGGGAAGGAGTGGGAAAGAGAGGGTCACCTGAGAGAGATGGAGTGGGAAGGAGAGGGTCACCTGAGAGGGAAGGAGTGGGAAGGAGAGGGTCACCTGAGAGGGAAGGAGTGGGAAGGAGAGGGTCACCTGAGAGGGAAGGAGTGGGAAGGAGAGGGTCACCTGAGAGGGAAGAGTGGGAAGGAGAGGGTCACCTGAGAGAGATGGAGTGGGAAGGAGAGGGTCACCTGAGAGGGAAGGAGTGGGAAGGAGAGGGTCACCTGAGAGGGAAGGAGTGGGAAGGAGAGGGTCACCTGAGAGGGAAGGAGTGGGAAAGATAGGGTCACCTGAGAGGGAAGGAGTGGGAAAGAGAGGGTCACCTGAGAGGGAAGGAGTGGGAAAGAGAGGGTCACCTGAGAGAGATGGAGTGAGAAGGAGAGGGTCACCTGAGAGGGAAGGAGTGGGAAGGGGAGGGTCACCTGAGAGGGAAGGAGTAGGAAGGAGAGGGTCACCTGAGAGAGATGGAGTGGGAAAGAGAGGGTCACCTGAGAGAGATGGAGTGGGAAGGAGAGGGTCACCTGAGAGGGAAGGAGTGGGAAGGAGAGGGTCACCTGAGAGGGAAGGAGTGGGAAGGAGAGGGTCACCTGAGAGGGAAGGAGTGGGAAGGAGAGGGTCACCTGAGAGGGAAGAGTGGGAAGGAGAGGGTCACCTGAGAGAGATGGAGTGGGAAGGAGAGGGTCACCTGAGAGGGAAGGAGTGGGAAGGGGAGGGTCACCTGAGAGGGAAGGAGTAGGAAAGAGAGGGTCCCCTGAGAGGGAAGGAGTGGGAAGGAGAGGGTCACCTGAGAGGGAAGGAGTGGGAAAGAGAGGGTCACCTGAGAGAGATGGAGTGGGAAGGAGAGGGTCACCTGAGAGGGAAGGAGTGGGAAGGAGAGGGTCACCTGAGAGGGAAGGAGTGGGAAGGAGAGGGTCACCTGAGAGGGAAGGAGTGGGAAAGAGAGGGTCACCTGAGAGGGAAGGAGTGGGAAAGAGAGGGTCACCTGAGAGAGATGGAGTGAGAAGGAGAGGGTCACCTGAGAGGGAAGGAGTGGGAAGGGGAGGGTCACCTGAGAGGGAAGGAGTAGGAAGGAGAGGGTCACCTGAGAGAGATGGAGTGGGAAAGAGAGGGTCCAATGAGAGGGAAGGAGTGGGAAGGAGAGGGTCACCTGAGAGGGAAGGAGTGGGAAAGAGAGGGTCACCTGAGAATGAAGTAGTGGGAAAGAGAGTGTCACCTGAGAGGGAAGGAGTGGGAAAGAGAGGGTCACCTGAGAGTGAAAGAGTGGGAAAGAGAGGGTCACCTGAGAGGGAAGGAGTGGGAAAGAGAGGGTCACCTGAGAGGGAAGGAGTGGGAAAGAGAGGGTCACCTGAGAGGGAAGGAGTGGGAAGGAGAGGGTCACCTGAGAGGGAAGGAGTGGGAAGGGGAGGGTCACCTGAGAGGGAAGGAGTAGGAAGGAGAGGGTCACCTGAGAGAGATGGAGTGGGAAGGAGAGGGTCACCTGAGAGGGAAGGAGTGGGAAGGAGAGGGTCACCTGAGAGGGAAGGAGTGGGAAGGAGAGGGTCACCTGAGAGGGAAGGAGTGGGAAAGATAGGGTCACCTGAGAGGGAAGGAGTGGGAAAGAGAGGGTCACCTGAGAGGGAAGGAGTGGGAAAGAGAGGGTCACCTGAGAGAGATGGAGTGAGAAGGAGAGGGTCACCTGAGAGGGAAGGAGTGGGAAGGGGAGGGTCACCTGAGAGGGAAGGAGTAGGAAGGAGAGGGTCACCTGAGAGAGATGGAGTGGGAAAGAGAGGGTCACCTGAGAGAGATGGAGTGGGAAGGAGAGGGTCACCTGAGAGGGAAGGAGTGGGAAGGAGAGGGTCACCTGAGAGGGAAGGAGTGGGAAGGAGAGGGTCACCTGAGAGGGAAGGAGTGGGAAGGAGAGGGTCACCTGAGAGGGAAGAGTGGGAAGGAGAGGGTCACCTGAGAGAGATGGAGTGGGAAGGAGAGGGTCACCTGAGAGGGAAGGAGTGGGAAGGGGAGGGTCACCTGAGAGGGAAGGAGTAGGAAAGAGAGGGTCCCCTGAGAGGGAAGGAGTGGGAAGGAGAGGGTCACCTGAGAGGGAAGGAGTGGGAAAGAGAGGGTCACCTGAGAGAGATGGAGTGGGAAGGAGAGGGTCACCTGAGAGGGAAGGAGTGGGAAGGAGAGGGTCACCTGAGAGGGAAGGAGTGGGAAGGAGAGGGTCACCTGAGAGGGAAGGAGTGGGAAAGAGAGGGTCACCTGAGAGGGAAGGAGTGGGAAAGAGAGGGTCACCTGAGAGAGATGGAGTGAGAAGGAGAGGGTCACCTGAGAGGGAAGGAGTGGGAAGGGGAGGGTCACCTGAGAGGGAAGGAGTAGGAAGGAGAGGGTCACCTGAGAGAGATGGAGTGGGAAAGAGAGGGTCCAATGAGAGGGAAGGAGTGGGAAGGAGAGGGTCACCTGAGAGGGAAGGAGTGGGAAAGAGAGGGTCACCTGAGAATGAAGTAGTGGGAAAGAGAGTGTCACCTGAGAGGGAAGGAGTGGGAAAGAGAGGGTCACCTGAGAGTGAAAGAGTGGGAAAGAGAGGGTCACCTGAGAGGGAAGGAGTGGGAAAGAGAGGGTCACCTGAGAGGGAAGGAGTGGGAAAGAGAGGGTCACCTGAGAGGGAAGGAGTGGGAAGGAGAGGGTCACCTGAGAGGGAAGGAGTGGGAAGGGGAGGGTCACCTGAGAGGGAAGGAGTAGGAAGGAGAGGGTCACCTGAGAGAGATGGAGTGGGAAAGATTGTAGTGAGCAAACCCGATTTTGTTTTCCTGAAGCCAGATGTAATCGAGATCGGTCTTCCTGGGATTAAGAGACTTTCTCGGCTCATCCGAAGCCGATGACACGACATTCTAAAGGGGCGCTTCTCTCAAAGAATCTCTCAAAGAATTCCCACAAAGAATTCAGCCAACGCACTAGAATCTTCCTCAGTTTCTCTCTTTCTTCCTGAGTTTCGCGCTTTGCTTGCAATTCTTTGTAAATGAAATCATCATCGTAAATCATCTCGAAAGAAAGATTCATCTCTTTCTCGAAGTGCGCGAATGCTTCGTCAATCAGAGAAATCTGTAATGCAGATAGTTTGTGGAGTGGAAGGTGGAGAGTCACCTGAGAGGGAAGGAGTGGGAAGGAGAGGGTCACCTGAGAGGGAAGGAGTGGGAAGGAGAGGGTCACCTGAGAGAGATGAAGTGGGAAGGAGAGGGTCACCTGAGAGACATGGAGTGGGAAGGAGAGGGTCACCTGAGAGAGATGGAGTGAGAAGGAGAGGGTCACCTGAGAGGGAAGGAGTGGGAAGGGAATTGTCACCTGAGAGGGATGGAGTCTGAAAGAGAGGGTCACCTGAGAGGGAAGGAGTGGGAAAGAGAGGGTCACCTGAGAGGGAAGGAGTGGGAAGGAGAGGGTCACCTGAGAGGGAAGGAGTGGGAAGGAGAGGGTCACCTGAGAGAGATGGAGTGGGAAGGAGAGGGTCACCTGAGAGGGAAGGAGTGGGAAGGAGAGGGTCACCTGAGAGGGAATTAGTGGGAAGGAGAGGGTTACCTGAGAGAGATGGAGTGGGAAGGAGAGGGTCACCTGAGAGAGATGGAGTGGGAAGGAGAGGGTCACCTGAGAGATGGAGTGAGAAGGAGAGGGTCACCTGAGAGGGAAGGAGTGGGAAGGGGAGGGTCACCTGAGAGGGAAGGAGTAGGAAAGAGAGGGTCCCCTGAGAGGGAAGGAGTGGGAAGGAGAGGGTCACCTGAGAGGGAAGGAGTAGGAGGAGAGGGTCACCTGAGAGGGAAGGAGTGGGAAAGAGAGGGTCACCTGAGAGGGAAGGAGTGGGAAGGAGAGGGTCACCTTAGAGGGAAGGAGTGGGAAGGAGAGGGTCACCTGAGAATGAAGGAGTGGGAAAGAGAGGGTCACCTGAGAGGGAAGGAGTGGGAAAGAGAGGGTCACCTGAGAGAGATGGAGTGAGAAGGAGAGGGTCACCTGAGAGGGAAGGAGTGGGAAGGAGAGGGTCACCTGAGAGGGAAGGAGTGGGAAGGAGAGAGTCACCTGAGAGGGAAGGAGTGGGAAGGAGAGGGTCACCTGAGAGAGAAGGAGTGGGAAGGGGAGGGTCACCTGAGAGGGAAGGAGTAGGAAAGAGAGGGTCCTCTGAGAGGGAAGGAGTGGGAAGGAGAGGGTCACCTGAGAGGGAAGGAGTAGGAGGAGAGGGTCACCTGAGAGGGAAGGAGTGGGAAGGAGAGGGTCACCTGAGAGGGAAGGAGTGGGAAGGAGAGGGTCACCTGAGAGAGATGGAGTGGGAAGGAGAGGGTCACCTGAGAGAGATGGAGTGGGAAGGAGAGGGTCACCTGAGAGATGGAGTGAGAAGGAGAGGGTCACCTGAGAGGGAAGGAGTGGGAAGGGGAGGGTCACCTGAGAGGGAAGGAGTAGGAAAGAGAGGGTCCCCTGAGAGGGAAGGAGTGGGAAGGAGAGGGTCACCTGAGAGGGAAGGAGTAGGAGGAGAGGGTCACCTGAGAGGGAAGGAGTGGGAAGGAGAGGGTCACCTGAGAGGGAAGGAGTGGGAAGGAGAGAGTCACCTGAGAGGGAAGGAGTGGGAAGGAGAGGGTCACCTGAGAGAGAAGGAGTGGGAAGGGGAGGGTCACCTGAGAGGGAAGGAGTAGGAAAGAGAGGGTCCCCTGAGAGGGAAGGAGTGGGAAGGAGAGGGTCACCTGAGAGGGAAGGAGTTGGAGGAGAGGGTCACCTGAGAGGGAAGGAGTGGGAAGGAGAGGGTCACCTGAGAGGGAAGGAGTGGGAAGGAGAGGGTCACCTGAGAGGGAAGGAGTGGGAAGGAGAGGGTTACCTGAGAGAGATGGAGTGGGAAGGAGAGGGTCACCTGAGAGATATAGTGAGAAGGAGAGGGTCACCTGAGAGGGAAGGAGTGGGAAGGGGAGGGTCACTGAGAGGGAAGGAGTAGGAAAGAGAGGGTCCCCTGAGAGGGAAGGAGTGGGAAGGAGAGGGTCACCTGAGAGGGAAGGAGTGGGAAAGAGAGGGTCACCTGAGAATGAAGGAGTGGGAAAGAGAGGGTCACCTGAGAGGGAAGGAGTGGGAAAGAGAGGGTCACCTGAGAGAGATGGAGTGAGAAGGAGAGGGTCACCTGAGAGGGAAGGAGTGGGAAGGGGAGGGTCACCTGAGAGGGAAGGAGTAGGAAGAAGAGGGTCACCTGAGAGAGATGGAGTGGGAAAGAGAATGTCCCCTGAGAGGGAAGGAGTGGGAAGGAGAGGGTCACCTGAGAGGGAAGGAGTGGGAAAGAGAGGGTCACCTGAGAGGGAAGGAGTGGGAAAGAGAGGGTCACCTGAGAGGGAAGGAGTGGGAAAGAGAGGGTCACCTGAGAGTGAAAGAGTGGGAAAGAGAGGGTCACCTGAGAGGGAAGGAGTGGGAAGGGGAGGGTCACCTGAGAGGGAAGGAGTAGGAAAGAGAGGGTCCCCTGAGAGGGAAGGAGTGGGAAGGGGAGGGTCACCTGAGAGGGAAGGAGTAGGAAAGAGAGGGTCCCCTGAGAGGGAAGGAGTGGGAAGGAGAGGGTCACCTGAGAGATGGAGTGAGAAGGAGAGGGTCACCTGAGAGGGAAGGAGTGGGAAGGGGAGGGTCACCTGAGAGGGAAGGAGTAGGAAAGAGAGGGTCCCCTGAGAGGGAAGGAGTGGGAAGGAGAGGGTCACCTGAGAGGGAAGGAGTAGGAGGAGAGGGTCACCTGAGAGGGAAGGAGTGGGAAAGAGAGGGTCACCTGAGAGGGAAGGAGTGGGAAGGAGAGGGTCACCTGAGAGAGATGGAGTGGGAAGGAGAGGGTCACCTGAGAGGGAAGGAGTGGGAAGGAGAGGGTCACCTGAGAGGGAATTAGTGGGAAGGAGAGGGTTACCTGAGAGAGATGGAGTGGGAAGGAGAGGGTCACCTGAGAGGGAAGGAGTGGGAAAGAGAGGGTCACCTGAGAGAGATGGAGTGGGAAGGAGAGGGTCACCTGAGAGGGAAGGAGTGGGAAGGAGAGGGTCACCTGAGAGGGAAGGAGTGGGAAGGAGAGGGTCACCTGAGAGGGAAGGAGTGGGAAAGATAGGGTCACCTGAGAGGGAAGGAGTGGGAAAGAGAGGGTCACCTGAGAGGGAAGGAGTGGGAAAGAGAGGGTCACCTGAGAGAGATGGAGTGGGAAGGAGAGGGTCACCTGAGAGGGAAGGAGTGGGAAGGAGAGGGTCACCTGAGAGGGAAGGAGTGGGAAGGAGAGGGTCACCTGAGAGGGAAGGAGTGGGAAGGAGAGGGTCACCTGAGAGGGAAGAGTGGGAAGGAGAGGGTCACCTGAGAGAGATGGAGTGGGAAGGAGAGGGTCACCTGAGAGGGAAGGAGTGGGAAGGGGAGGGTCACCTGAGAGGGAAGGAGTAGGAAAGAGAGGGTCCCCTGAGAGGGAAGGAGTGGGAAGGAGAGGGTCACCTGAGAGGGAAGGAGTGGGAAGGGGAGGGTCACCTGAGAGGGAAGGAGTAGGAAAGAGAGGGTCCCCTGAGAGGGAAGGAGTGGGAAGGGGAGGGTCACCTGAGAGGGAAGGAGTAGGAAAGAGAGGGTCCCCTGAGAGGGAAGGAGTGGGAAGGAGAGGGTCACCTGAGAGATGGAGTGAGAAGGAGAGGGTCACCTGAGAGGGAAGGAGTGGGAAGGGGAGGGTCACCTGAGAGGGAAGGAGTAGGAAAGAGAGGGTCCCCTGAGAGGGAAGGAGTGGGAAGGAGAGGGTCACCTAAGAGGGAAGGAGTAGGAGGAGAGGGTCACCTGAGAGGGAAGGAGTGGGAAAGAGAGGGTCACCTGAGAGGGAAGGAGTGGGAAGGAGAGGGTCACCTGAGAGAGATGGAGTGGGAAGGAGAGGGTCACCTGAGAGGGAAGGAGTGGGAAGGAGAGGGTCACCTGAGAGGGAATTAGTGGGAAGGAGAGGGTTACCTGAGAGAGATGGAGTGGGAAGGAGAGGGTCACCTGAGAGAGATGGAGTGGGAAGGAGAGGGTCACCTGAGAGATGGAGTGAGAAGGAGAGGGTCACCTGAGAGGGAAGGAGTGGGAAGGGGAGGGTCACCTGAGAGGGAAGGAGTAGGAAAGAGAGGGTCACCTGAGAGGGAAGGAGTAGGAAAGAGAGGGTCCCCTGAGAGGGAAGGAGTGGGAAGGAGAGGGTCACCTGAGAGGGAAGGAGTGGGAAAGATAGGGTCACCTGAGAGGGAAGGAGTGGGAAAGAGAGGGTCACCTGAGAGGGAAGGAGTGGGAAAGAGAGGGTCACCTGAGAGGGAAAGAGTGGGAAAGAGAGGGTCACCTGAGAGAGATGGAGTGGGAAGGAGAGGGTCACCTGAGAGGGAAGGAGTGGGAAGGAGAGGGTCACCTGAGAGGGAAGGAGTAGGAAAGAGAGGGTCCCCTGAGAGGGAAGGAGTGGGAAGGAGAGGGTCACCTGAGAGGGAAGGAGTGGGAAAGATAGGGTCACCTGAGAGGGAAGGAGTGGGAAAGAGAGGGTCACCTGAGAGGGAAGGAGTGGGAAAGAGAGGGTCACCTGAGAGAGATGGAGTGGGAAGGAGAGGGTCACCTGAGAGGGAAGGAGTGGGAAGGAGAGGGTCACCTGAGAGGGAAGGAGTGGGAAGGAGAGGGTCACCTGAGAGGGAAGGAGTGGGAAGGAGAGGGTCACCTGAGAGGGAAGAGTGGGAAGGAGAGGGTCACCTGAGAGAGATGGAGTGGGAAGGAGAGGGTCACCTGAGAGGGAAGGAGTGGGAAGGGGAGGGTCACCTGAGAGGGAAGGAGTAGGAAAGAGAGGGTCCCCTGAGAGGGAAGGAGTGGGAAGGAGAGGGTCACCTGAGAGGGAAGGAGTGGGAAAGATAGGGTCACCTGAGAGGGAAGGAGTGGGAAAGAGAGGGTCACCTGAGAGGGAAGGAGTGGGAAAGAGAGGGTCACCTGAGAGAGATGGAGTGAGAAGGAGAGGGTCACCTGAGAGGGAAGGAGTGGGAAGGGGAGGGTCACCTGAGAGGGAAGGAGTGGGAAAGATAGGGTCACCTGAGAGGGAAGGAGTGGGAAAGAGAGGGTCACCTGAGAGGGAAGGAGTGGGAAAGAGAGGGTCACCTGAGAGGGAAAGAGTGGGAAAGAGAGGGTCACCTGAGAGAGATGGAGTGGGAAGGAGAGGGTCACCTGAGAGGGAAGGAGTGGGAAGGAGAGGGTCACCTGAGAGGGAAGGAGTAGGAAAGAGAGGGTCCCCTGAGAGGGAAGGAGTGGGAAGGAGAGGGTCACCTGAGAGGGAAGGAGTGGGAAAGAGAGGGTCACCTGAGAGGGAAGGAGTGGGAAAGAGAGGGTCACCTGAGAGGGAAGGAGTGGGAAGGAGAGGGTCACCTGAGAGGGAAGGAGTGGGAAGGAGAGGGTCACCTGAGAGGGAAGGAGTGGGAAAGAGAGGGTCACCTGAGAGGGAAGGAGTGGGAAAGAGAGGGTCACCTGAGAGGGAAGGAGTGGGAAAGAGAGGGTCACCTGAGAGAGATGGAGTGGGAAGGAGAGGGTCACCTGAGAGATATAGTGAGAAGGAGAGGGTCACCTGAGAGGGAAGGAGTGGGAAGGGGAGGGTCACTTGAGAGGGAAGGAGTAGGAAAGAGAGGGTCCCCTGAGAGGGAAGGAGTGGGAAGGAGAGGGTCACCTGAGAGGGAAGGAGTGGGAAAGAGAGGGTCACCTGAGAGGGAAGAGTGGGAAAGAGAGGGTCACCTGAGAGAGATGGAGTGGGAAGGAGAGGGTCACCTGAGAGGGAAGGAGTGGGAAGGAGAGGGTCACCTGAGAGGGAAGGAGTGGGAAAGAGAGGGTCCCTGAGAGGGAAGGAGTGGGAAGGAGAGGGTCACCTGAGAGGGAAGGAGTGGGAAAGAGAGGGTCACCTGAGAGGGAAGGAGTGGGAAAGAGAGGGTCACCTGAGAGGGAAGGAGTGGGAAAGAGAGGGTCACCTGAGAGAGATGGAGTGGGAAGGAGAGGGTCACCTGAGAGGGAAGGAGTGGGAAGGAGAGGGTCACCTGAGAGGGAAGGAGTGGGAAGGAGAGGGTCACCTGAGAGGGAAGGAGTGGGAAGGAGAGGGTCACCTGAGAGGGAAGAGTGGGAAGGAGAGGGTCACCTGAGAGAGATGGAGTGGGAAGGAGAGGGTCACCTGAGAGGGAAGGAGTGGGAAGGAGAGGGTCACCTGAGAGGGAAGGAGTGGGAAGGAGAGGGTCACCTGAGAGGGAAGGAGTGGGAAAGAGAGGGTCACCTGAGAGGGAAGGAGTGGGAAAGAGAGGGTCACCTGAGAGGGAAGGAGTGGGAAAGAGAGGGTCACCTGAGAGAGATGGAGTGGGAAGGAGAGGGTCACCTGAGAGGGAAGGAGTGGGAAGGGAGGGTCACCTGAGAGGGAAGGAGTAGGAAGGAGAGGGTCACCTGAGAGAGATGGAGTGGGAAAGAGAGGGTCACCTGAGAGAGAAGGAGTGGGAAGGAGAGGGTCACCTGAGAGGGAAGGAGTGGGAAGGAGAGGGTCACCTGAGAGGGAAGGAGTGGGAAGGAGAGGGTCACCTGAGAGGGAAGGAGTGGGAAGGAGAGGGTCACCTGAGAGGGAAGAGTGGGAAGGAGAGGGTCACCTGAGAGAGATGGAGTGGGAAGGAGAGGGTCACCTGAGAGGGAAGGAGTGGGAAGGAGAGGGTCACCTGAGAGGGAAGGAGTGGAAAGAGAGGGTCCCTGAGAGGGAAGGAGTGGGAAGGAGAGGGTCACCTGAGAGGGAAGGAGTGGGAAAGAGAGGGTCACCTGAGAGAGATGGAGTGGGAAGGAGAGGGTCACCTGAGAGGGAAGGAGTGGGAAGGAGAGGGTCACCTGAGAGGGAAGGAGTGGGAAGGAGAGGGTCACCTGAGAGGGAAGGAGTGGGAAAGAGAGGGTCACCTGAGAGGGAAGGAGTGGGAAAGAGAGGGTCACCTGAGAGAGATGGAGTGAGAAGGAGAGGGTCACCTGAGAGGGAAGGAGTGGGAAGGGGAGGGTCACCTGAGAGGGAAGGAGTAGGAAGGAGAGGGTCACCTGAGAGAGATGGAGTGGGAAAGAGAGGGTCAATGAGAGGGAAGGAGTGGGAAGGAGAGGGTCACCTGAGAGGGAAGGAGTGGGAAAGAGAGGGTCACCTGAGAGGGAAGTAGTGGGAAAGAGAGTGTCACCTGAGAGGGAAGGAGTGGGAAAGAGAGGGTCACCTGAGAGGGAAGAGTGGGAAAGAGAGGGTCACCTGAGAGGGAAGGAGTGGGAAAGAGAGGGTCACCTGAGAGGGAAGGAGTGGAAAGAGAGGGTCACCTGAGAGGGAAGGAGTGGGAAGGAGAGGGTCACCTGAGAGGGAAGGAGTGGGAAGGGAGGGTCACCTGAGAGGGAAGGAGTAGGAAGGAGAGGGTCACCTGAGAGAGATGGAGTGGGAAAGATTGTAGTGAGCAAACCCGATTTTGTTTTCCTGAAGCCAGATGTATCGAGATCGGTCTTCCTGGGTTAAGAGACTTTCTCGGCTCATCCGACCGATGACACGACATTCTAAAGGGCGCTTCTCTCAAAGAATCTCTCAAAGAATTCCCACAAGAATTCAGCCAACGCACTAGAATCTTCCTCAGTTTCTCTCTTTCTTCCTGAGTTTCGCGCTTTGCTTGCAATCTTTGTAAATGGTCATCATCGTAAATCATCTCGAAGAAAGATTCATCTCTTTCTCGAAGTGCGCGAATGCTTCGTCATCAGAGAAATCTGTAATGCAGATAGTTTGTGGAGTGGAAGGTGGAGAGTCACCTGAGAGGGAAGGAGTGGGAAGGAGAGGGTCACCTGAGAGGGAAGGAGTGGGAAGGAGAGGGTCACCTGAGAGAGATGAGTGGGAAGGAGAGGGTCACCTGAGAGACATGGAGTGGGAAGGAGAGGTCACCTGAGAGAGATGGAGTGAGAAGAGAGGGTCACCTGAGAGGGAAGGAGTGGGAAGGGAATTGTCACCTGAGAGGGATGGAGTCTGAAAGAGAGGGTCACCTGAGAGGGAAGGAGTGGGAAAGAGAGGGTCACCTGAGAGGGAAGGAGTGGGAAGGAGAGGGTCACCTGAGAGGGAAGGAGTGGGAAGGAGAGGGTCACCTGAGAGAGATGGAGTGGGAAGGAGAGGGTCACCTGAGAGGGAAGGAGTGGGAAGGAGAGGGTCACCTGAGAGGGAATTAGTGGGAAGGAGAGGGTTACCTGAGAGAGATGGAGTGGGAGGAGAGGGTCACCTGAGAGAGATGGAGTGGGAAGGAGAGGGTCACCTGAGAGATGAGTGAGAAGGAGAGGGTCCCTGAGAGGGAGGAGTGGGAAGGGGAGGGTCACCTGAGAGGGAAGGAGTAGGAAAAGAGGGTCCCCTGAGAGGGAAGGAGTGGGAAGAGAGGGTCACCTGAGAGGGAAGGAGTAGGAAGGAGAGGGTCACCTGAGAGGGAAGGAGTGGAAAGAGAGGGTCACCTGAGAGGGAAGGAGTGGGAAGGAGAGGGTCACCTTAGAGGGAAGGAGTGGGAAGGAGAGGGTCACCTGAGAATGAAGGAGTGGGAAAAGAGGGTCACCTGAGAGGGAAGGAGTGGGAAAGAGAGGGTCACCTGAGAGAGATGGAGTGAGAAGGAGAGGGTCACCTGAGAGGGAAGGAGTGGGAAGAGAGGGTCACCTGAGAGGGAAGGAGTGGGAAGGAGAGAGTCACCTGAGAGGGAGTGTGGAAGGAGAGGGTCACCTGAGAGAGAAGGAGTGGGAAGGGAGGGTCACCTGAGAGGGAAGGAGTAGGAAAGAGAGGGTCCTCTGAGAGGGAAGGAGTGGGAGGAGAGGGTCACCTGAGAGGGGAGGAGTAGGAGGAGAGGGTCACCTGAGAGGGAGGAGTGGGAAGGAGAGGGTCACCTGAGAGGGAAGGAGTGGGAAGGAGAGGGTCACCTGAGAGGATGGAGTGGGAAGGAGAGGGTCACCTGAGAGAGAGGAGTGGGAAGGAGAGGGTCACCTGAGAGATGGAGTGAGAAGGAGAGGGTCACCTGAGAGGGAAGGAGTGGGAAGGGAGGGTCACCTGAGAGGGAAGGAGTAGGAAAGAGAGGGTCCCCTGAGAGGGAAGGAGTGGGAAGGAGAGGGTCACCTGAGAGGGAAGGAGTAGGAGGAGAGGGTCACCTGAGAGGGAAGGAGTGGGAGGAGAGGGTCACCTGAGAGGGAAGGAGTGGGAAGGAGAGAGTCACCTGAGGGAAGGAGTGGGAAGGAGAGGGTCACCTGAGAGAGAAGGAGTGGGAGGGGAGGGTCACCTGAGAGGGAAGGAGTAGGAAAGAGAGGGTCCCCTGAGAGGGAAGGAGTGGGAAGGAGAGGGTCACCTGAGAGGGAAGGAGTGGAGGAGAGGTCACCTGAGAGGGAAGGAGTGGGAAGGAGAGGGTCACCTGAGAGGGAAGGAGTGGGAAGGAGAGGGTCACCTGAGAGGGAAGG
>CALZFC010000149.1:330000-346111 GCA_945643635.1 Allodiplogaster sudhausi | reverse complement strand
GGATGTCTTCTCGTTTTTTATGACGGACTGCGAACGGAGTGTTTATGACTCCAGAATCGAAATCTTAAATGATTAATTTAATTAAAATTTTTTTTTATTTGTGCCCGTTAATTGAAACATGCGCAGGGTGCATAAAATACGCGTGCAGATTTATTTGTAATAAAATTTTGAAAACGGTTGGGCGGCATACAGCTTCATCCTCTCGCAATAGGGCAAAAAGGGGTAGCCGCTTTCGCAGAAAGGAGACCAGCAGAGAGAGACGAGAGGGGGCAGTCTCGGGGTAGCATTCTTGTGCAAATATCCGCGCAGCGTCAAGAATGCCAGGAATTTTTTTTTTTGCAACGGACTCGGCAATTTGTACACTTTCAATGAGAATATCAAACACATCTCCCAACGAAACGGCGAAACGAAAATGCATTTTTACAGTTTTACCTAATGATTTGTCTCGGTGTTCTTTTAGAGAGAGTATATTGATAAAAATAACTATCCATCCGAGCCAGATTTATAAGCTATTTTTCGGCAGGAAAGGAGACCCTGAAGTAACAGGGATGAAAAAAATAGACGAGCAGCTTTATGTGGAATTAAACATTTTGAAAACAATAGGGCGGTCGAAATTATGATTCCTCTCGTACGCAAAATGAGCAACTGAAGGGTCGGCAGGAAAAAGAGACCTAGCAGAAGGGGAGGCGACGATTTTCTGCCATTCCTGTGCAAATATCGCGCAGCATCAAGAATGCAAAAAAATTTCTTTTGCCGTTTCGCCATGAGTTTTCATGAGAACCTCACAAAGCCCATGCATAATTAAGATCATACATTCATATGTACATACATATGCACATATATATTGTACATACATACCTATTTGAAGAGCCTGAAAGAATAGATACAGGTCCCGGCTATTGAGGAAGGGTAGATCCGATTGTTCACGACATATTTCTTTTGTTACGGAATTTGTGTGCAGAATGAGAGATCCTTCGTTGACGACACCTTCCAAGCCTTGCGAATAGAATGGCAAGCTCCAAATATAATTGGATAGCCAAAATCGATTAAATATTTTTTCTTCGTATCTGTAAATCTATAAATATTCAACATCTTCCTTTATTCTGAAAATATTCTGAAACGAAGCTCTGAAGTAATCTGAGCAGTTCCGGTGGTTGCAGTAGCAACATTTAGAAGATATATGCAACTTTTGCCCTCGGTCTTCGATTCGCGGAACGATGACCATATGTATGTTCGTGGCAGAACAATGTTTTAGAGTTTAATCATTAGAATCGAAAAAGGTTTTACAATAGTAAGGAATTCATCGTAATTAAACAGAAGAATATTGACGTGGGCGGAAGTGTTCTCGTAAAAGTTGATATGCACAGATAGAAGAAATGTTTTTGGCAGGTTGGCAGAAATTGAATATATCGAATTGTAAATCACAATCAGCGGTGTCCATCTCACAGAAAATCTTTTATATCATAACAATGTTTATCAATAGAAATTTTCAATTCCAAAAATAAAGTTGATCGTTGAGAGGAAATAAACAATCCGCTTGCGCTCTGTAAATCGCACGAATTTTACTCATACGCCTGTCCTCTCGTTGCGAATGAAGTGCTGCAGACTTGGCACCAAATAGCGGTCCTTGCACTTGCTGATGAATCACTTGAATCACATCGAAGCTATTCCTGGATGAAATAAGATGTTTCTCCAATTGAAAATACGCATCTGTATATATTTAAACATGCAGATCGAAAGTCGTGCTGTAAGAACGAAAACCTTACTTGTATTACAGAGAAATACAAGTTTTAGCATTCTAATTATTAAGAAGACCTTCTCTAAGTCTTCAAAAGCTGCCGGTGGTTTTGACGTCTTATCCCCTCATTTCAAGAGAAGCTTCGTTCTAAACCCGCTAATTTCCGCGGTTATTTCAGTTTATTCATGGTCAGTGATTCTGTTCATTTTAATGTAACTTGTCGAAGCCCATTGACTAATGTGTCACAAAATGTTACGATAATATTCGAGAGAGCGGATACCGAATATTGCTTATCTTCTTATCTGGAATCATCTTGCAGTCCCAAACAATTGGCTACGATAAATTCGCTGAAGGACTCAATTGTTTTTGATGTCGTTTCTCACTAATGATGGTTTAGTAAGATTCTCCGCTGCGGGTGAGCCTAAAAAAGGCTCCGAAGCTGGCCAAACTTCAACGATTTCTAGACGGCGCCCAAAGCCGGCGCACCGTAATGCGAACTATAATTCGGGATAGAATTGGCGGCCTTCTCTTTAAAGAGCGAACTCGCTGATCTCTCTGGGGAGTCAGGCACACAACACACACACAATGGAAACAAGGAAGTCTGATTCGATTAGGACGAATAACAAGGAAAAGTTGGAGAGAGACAGAGAGAGAGAGAGAGAGAGAGAGAGACGGCGATTACAATGGTCAGGAAAAATGAAATAGATTACGTCTGAATTTCGTGCACCTTTAAATCTCAACAAACGAATTGGAAACAACAAGAAATATACTGAATTAAATGATGTTCATTTTTTTCTTAATCTAGAGTACATTACATTTATTATTGATTTTGTCTTTTTTCAGTAGTTTGTTTTAAATTGAAAACTATTCTATTGATTTTCCTTTCACATTTTTAGCTTCGCTACATTACTGTAAAGATAATTTAAAGATCGCACAAGAGAATAATGACTAATGAAAACCACATACATTTTACTTTTGCAATATAAAATGGAAAGAATACAAGTCGTGGTTTACTTTCATGCAAAGCGTTTATTAAGGTTGCGTATTCACAGGTAAACGTTTCATGTCCAGTAGGTGTGAGTATTAATTAAGATATAACTTTAGAAAATGTACAGCGTTGTTTCAGGAGTGAAAATACCGAGATGGGATAAAAATTTTCTGTCCCAAGCCGAGACGCGATGAAGCTGGAAGTACTTGCGGTCGTTCGCGTACTCCGTTACGTGTGGATGAGCTGCGAGGCGGACCGCGGGCACCAGGTAGTCGGAGTTATCGGTCATCATGTAGTTGAGCACCTAGGAGAGAGAAAGAGAGGGAGAGGGAGAAATGGGGAGGGAAGAGGAAGAGGAGGAGAGAGAGAGAGAGAGAGAGAGAGAGAGGAGAGAGAGAGAAAGGAAGAAATTACAAGGAAAAATACAAGCATATCGTTCATTAAGAAATAAGAGTGAGCGGACGTCTTTATTACTTTTATCAATTCCAAAGGAGGATTTCATTTACTATCAAGGTTCTCTCTCACCACTCTCTTCACTCTCACCTTTCTCTTTCTCTCTTCCCTCTCTCACCTTTCTTTTTCTTGCCCTCTCTTCTCCCTTCTCTCTCACTCTCTCTTCTCTCTCTCTCTTTCTCTCTCTCTTTTCTCTCTTTCTCTCTCTCTCTTTCTCTCTCTTTTCTCTCTTTCTCTCTCTCGCTCTCTCTCTCTCTCCTTCTCTCCCTATCTCTCTCCCTCTCCATGGTGCTCAACTACATGATGACCGACCCCTCCGACTACCTGGTGCCAATCCACACGTTACCGAGTCACGCTAAAATTCATCATAGAAAACAACCCAAAAATATAGGCTTTGCACGATCGTAAACCACCGATAGTGTTTCCTTCTTCTTAAAAAAAAAAGTCTACATCCTTTTTATAGGTCATTATTTTTTTGTGCTAAAATTGAATGAAAATCAATAAAGCAGGTGTAAAAAATGTAAAAAATAAAAATTTATTTCAAAATTATAGCATGGAAAAAGTATATGTGCATATGTATATGTAGACACACACATTTGATTCTCTTTAACAGATTGATAGGTGAATAGTTGTGAGGAATTCGGCAAAGAAAAGGTGGTGAATCATACGGTTGAAGGTATTGGAGGAAAGGCACACTTTGTGTTTTTTCTTTCCTTCTCGACTTTACTTCTTTTCGGCGATACGCCGACAAAAAATAACTTCCAATTTGTCTTAGTCACAATAATTTTTGATGTCCTTTTCGAGCACCTACTTCTTACATTATAAAAAGTATTGTAAGATGAAGCTGAATTATTTCTCGTACTCAATCTTATGTAATTAAACCTCAAACACGGTCAAGAAAAGCAAGGAAAGAATGATAAAATGGCGTGCTTCTACGCTTCTTGAGCATAAATGTGTTTTAATGAGAGGAAGACAGGAAATCTTTCTTCTTGTTGATAAAATATGACCGATTGCTAAGGAACATTCTACCATTGCCGAGAATTGAGGATCTTTACAGCTCGAATTGAAGCATAAAAGAAAGGGTGATGAATCATTAGCTTACAATTAGGAGCATTGGAGAAGGAAAGTAATTTCCGCTTACTAGAAAGAGAATAAATCTATCGTCTAATTGAGAAAATATGAGCGATTATTAATGAACATTCAATAACTGTCAATGACGTGAGCAATTTTAGACATTCTCTTCAAGAAATGCCAGCATAAAAGGAAAGGTGGTGAATCAGTGGCTGACAATGAGGAGCATTGGAGTAGGAAGGTAATTGCCGCTTCTATTTCGCGCTTTTCTTATTTTTGACAAAAATGACTTCCAATTATTTAGGCCAAATAATTTTGGACGTGCATTTAGAGTTCACCTTCTTACAACTTTCTTATGGAAATATTAGAAGAACGATTTGGGCCTTGCACGCCGCTGTTATTTTTTATTGAATGAAATATACGAGTATTTATAATTTTGCGCAAGGAGCAATGGCTTCTTCAAACGAAATAATTTAAGGTTAATTGATTTCTAGGATGAAGTTTTTCGCAATAGTCTGCTTCCTTCTTCTCGCAATCGTTTGTTTTCTTTAAATTTCGTAGAGTGCAGATGTTTATTATTTATAGCTATATCCATATCTTAATTATTTTGTCAAATAAAAAAATTAACGGATGAATAGTGCGTTGACCCCCTCAAAACAGATTTTAATATATTCTTTGCAGACGTCCGTACATGCAATTAATGTCCTTTCCGAGCAAGAGATGGACGAATTGGTATGATTTCCTGCTAATTCTCCAATATACTCAAACAATAAGAAGACTGAGACATTTTTGCTATTCTTTTGAAATCTAGGAAACATTCAATCTCTAATATTCTTTGCAGAGCGGAATTGCAAGGGCCGATCATGAAGTCGAACATGAAGTTGGCCAGCTACGAAATGTGATTATCTCAAATTTTTATTATTAGCAAAAATTACAAGTGGAATGTTTTACTAAAATATTGCATTAAAGTTTTGTGCACTTGAGCATTTATGTATTTTTGGTGTAACAATATTCAGACCATTCGCCGCTCCCGCCACGGATGCGTTCCGAAGTGCTGCCTTTTTTGCTAGAAGATTTGGCAGTACAAGAGCGCCATTTTCCTCATCTCGCGCGACTTTCTCTGCACTTTCCCTTTTATCAAGCAACCCACTCAAACCGTATGCTAACCCTCCTTTTCAACACAAAGTTTATGAACGTACATGCATATGTACCTTGCTAATGAGTATTTCAAAACCTATTCAAATTGAACTGCTAATAAGTACTGTGTTAACGCATAAATATGTAAATATTTCCATGAGGATGATTCTATAAATACAGTTACTTACTCGAATATCTGTGATGCAATATAAAGAAACTTTTAATTCAACAATAGGTAATTCAATTCGTATTCATAAGGATATTTAATTCATCATCATCCGTTAGATTCGGATTCCTTCGAGGTAAGAAAAAGCATTATAATTCCATATGAAATCTTCATGGCAACAGGCGAATGTATACCCAGTATGCAACAAGGCAATCACACTTGTTCACGCAATGACGTCATTGTCTCGTTTGCAATGACGTCATTGTCTACTTTGCAATGATGTCATTTATTCATGCGACACTGATGAAGTGGCTCTTTGGGACGGTCGCATTCATTGACGAGATGTCGTCTTGGTCTTTTCCAATGCAAACATTTTGACTTGCCTCGTTCTTCAGTTTTTCTTTCTTATATTTGTGCTATCACATAGAAAAATTAATTTCACGATAACTAAATTTAATAACTAAGATTCTGCTTCTGTGCAAACACCCGGAAAATCATATACATAGCTCAGCTAGTATTACGTTTATTAAGAATATGCCGCGAATAACTTTTCGTTAGGAAAATTGCTAAAATCTACGCCTATTGCTTAATGCAACGTAAAAATGGTCGATCAACCAGGTTAATCAATTAAGCTATTATATTGGGTAAAGGTTTCGTCTAAAAGTGAAAAGTATGCCAGCCAAATGTGTGAGCGTTTAAATGAGTCAGAAGCATTGGAGAGACCGCAACGGAATGAACACATCGTGAATGGCAAATACTCGAGCTAGAACGAAGAATGTATGTTCTGATTCGTATGTTCTGCCTGAGGCAGAAAGACAAGGATATTCCAAGCTCTTATTATGCTGACCTTTGTAGTCGCCGTCTCTCTAAATCACATGTTCTCTCGCCTTTGTTCAGGAAAAAATTCGTGAATTTAAGCATTATGGATGAATAAAAGATGATGATTGTGAGAGAGATTCTTATTACTTTTACGGTCATACGGTTTTATTCAGTTGTTCAAGTCATTAATGAATAGTCGAGGGATCTAAGATGGGAGGATAATTACGTTTACTTTATTAGAAATATTTTAAGATTTAATGTGAAACACTGGATTCTTTTCTTCAGTAACCGCTGGTTTAGGTTGAAACATTTAGAAGATGAATGCTCTTGTGAAGTGCACCTCAGTCTCGACCAGATTGAGAATCTCTCTCATATACTGTTCACAGAGAGGAAGAAAGAAAGAAGGAAGGACAAGAAAAGGTCTTTTAACGGCATTGCTATGTACACGCAATTGCCGCGGAGATATGCGGCCAATCATTCCAGGTTTGAACAAGGGAATTGTCTACCCAAGGTGACGGATTGCAACGAATCGTGGTTTTCTTGAAAGCAATCTGTGGAATGGTAAGCGAAGCTCCGTACAGGACACAGCGAGGAAAAAAGGGAGAAAGAGAGAGAAAGAGGGAGACAGAGGGAAAAAAGAGGGACGATCTTAAAGTTTATTTTCTGTCTTAAAATGATAAAAGTGGAGAGGGATATGCGAGCTAAAGAATATCTCACGGATTCAGTGAAGAATGTAAGTGAATTGTTACATTGTTGGTAAAATTGTGCACAATGTAGCTTTTAATAGGGAGGAGTGTTCTAGGAAGACCTTCTCTAATTCTTCAAACGCTTCGGTGGTTTTGACGTATTAGCAACTTATTTCAAGAGAAGTTTTTTTTCTAAACTCGCTCATTACCGTGTTTTTCTTTCAGTATATTCATGATCCGTCATTCTGTTTACTTTGATGAAACTTTTCCAGGTTTTTTTCTGCCAATTGACTGGCTAACGTGTCATAAAATGTTACGATAATATTCGAGAGAGTGGATACATAATATTGCTTATCTTCTTTTCTGGTCCCTTACAATTGGCTACGATAAATTCGCTGAAGGGCTTAATTGTTTTTTGAGGTCATTTCTCACTAATGATAAACAAGGAAGTCTGATTCGATTAGGACGAATAACAAGGAAAAGTGAGAGAGACAGAGAGAGAGAACAAGATTACTGTTCATATAATATGTGTATTTTATTAGAAATTTATGTTTCAAAACGCGCAGTACGAACAAGCAAAATCACATTTGTCGAGTGAATGATATGGTGGATCCGAACTTAAAAAGCAGGTGGTCGCAACTTAAATACGATATATTGTATGAGAAACAAGGCGATTATTTTTAAGGTGTTTTTTTTTTTATTATTGGAATTTGGCATATGTCTATATTTGTTTCTAATTAATTAATTTAAAAAAAAAACTTATTAGACATATCATTCCTAGCTGGGCCTATTGCTAAATATAGAAGCAGATTGTACCATATTGATAGGGCAGATTGGTTTACAAAAATTTCTTCAAGGAAAAAGCAAATGGAAATCGAAGAGTGCTGCAAAGAATGTTTTAGGAATCTTTTTTTATTGACTAACATATATGTATATAAACTAATTCAATTTTAATGTCAAACTAAAGACATCGTTAAAGGAGCACGAAAGTTAGACTACAACGGTCAGGAAAATTGAAATAGAATAAAGTTGAATTGGGATTTACGGAAGTTTCTAACGCCGATTTGTTTTTTTTTTCCAGTAAACTGTGCTTTCCGTCAAAACTCATGGCCCTGCTCTTCTTTACGCAATAGATCCCGATAGATCCATCCCCTTTGAAAGCACCTCATTAAACCGACTTTTTTTTTCGCTCTCTCCCACTCACACTCGCTCTCACTCTCTCTCTCTAGAGCTCTCTCTAACTCTCTCTCTCTCTTTTCTCTCTCGCTCTATCTGGCATTATGTTCTTATCGGTTTGAACATCATCTGATAGCACTTCAAGGAAATAATACGTTCTGTGGCAGACGAAAACGGGTTATATTTCCCATCTACTCCTCCCTAACTCTCTCAATCAACACACACACACACACTCTCTCCCTCTCTTTCTCTCTCTATCTTTATGACACCCACTCTCTTTCTATCTTACTGTCACTTTCCTACTCCTCTCTCTCTCCCTCTTTCTCAATTCCCTCCTGCTGTTGCTCTGAAGAACTCTTCGCAATCAAGGAAACTAGAATGAAACACGGCAAGTGCACATGGCAATAACAGGAAGATTCGGAAAAATAACAGGAATAATAAATTGAAAATTATTCAGCCTGGTGGTTTAGTGTTCCTGAGTGGTGATACATATATGTTTAGAAAGACATTTAACCGCGCTTGCAGGAAGGTTGGATAAAATTTCACAAAAATAATAATGCCAAGTATCTAGTCAAAGAAAGTGGGAGAGAGCCGAAGAGTCGGCAGGAAAGAAGATCCAGCAGAAGGAGAGGCGGCGCTCACGGGCTGGCATTCTTGGGCAAATATCCGTGCAACATCAAGAATTCAAACAATTTTTCGTTGGCCACTTCGTCATGGAAATACATGCATTCTTTTCGGAACAAAAAAAATTTTAATTTGAGCATGCGTTTGAATATGTGCTGTAGAAAGTGCCTCCCATGAAATCAACTGGTTTTTTTCTTTTATCATTCTTTACCTACATATACTTTCCTAAGCGAAGTGGACAGTCTCAGTGAAAGTGTACGTTTTGCCATTTCATGGGCAAAGGGAATATATTGTCTACATTTTTGATGCTGCGCGAATGTTTGCACAAGAGTGGCAACCGCGTGTCTGTCGCAGCTCCGTCCTGGTCTCTTTTCCTGCCGGACCTTCGAGAGGAAGAGGCTTGAAGACCCCCCCCCCCCTCCTCTTCGCTTTCAGATGCATAATAATTCTATATAACACTCCACGCTTATCTTGGTTTTACTTAGTTAGGTGGAAAGACAACGAGAGAGAGAGAGAAAGAAAGAGAGAGAGAGAGGTTGAGAGATTAAGTGTCCTCTTAAACGTGGATATACACAATGTATGTATGTAGGTAGCAAACAAAAACGTTTTTGGCATTCACCAGAAAAGGAATGACGATTGTGTCTCATAGATAATCGTTTATATCATAACAATATTAATCAACACAAGTTTTCACTTACAATCAATTACATTGATGACTGAGAAGGCAACTCCCTTATCTTTTTGGACAAATTCTGGACGATCTGCCTGTCATTGGTGACGACCCATCAATTTGCGGGTTTTTCAGTGAAACAGCAGAAATATTCCTAAATGAAGAAGCTTTTCACCTTGAATTCCAAAGCTACAACAGTTTATTGTATTGCATTATTATTGCACACTTTTAATTAATTAATTAAATCATTTATTTACATACATAGATGTGATTGAACTAAGGAAGTGCTTACCGACTCGTGTGATGTTGACTGTGCCTTAGAACAAATAGCGCAATGACAATTTTTATGTTCCCTTGCCTCCAAACGCTGCTGCCATCATGATCTTATATTCTAAAATTGAAACAACCGCAATTATTATGTACTTTTCTGATAAAAAAAATGTTGTTGAAAATGGCACTCCTAAAATATATTTCGTTTAGAGTAAATTTTAAGGAACAATACAATGCTGGTTTTTAATGCAGGATGAACAGAAAAACATTTCACTAGCTTGTAAAATGATTTGTCTTTTTGTACTTTTAAAGAGAATTTATGGAAAGGAAAAAAAAGAATCTTACCGAGCAAGATGTCGGTGTGTTCGAAGAACTGTTTTTTTTGCATTAGATCACTTCGCTGAGGGGCCTCGTGGAGATGTCTTCTCATTTTTATGACGGAGCGCGCATGGAGTTTCTATGACTCCAGAATCGATGTCGGAAATGATTAATCTCATTCCTTTTAAAATAATTTTTTATTAATTAAAACATCGGCAACGCAAAAAAAACACAGACACACACAGAAAATACGCGCGCGGTAGAATGTAGAATTAAACTTTTGAAAATGGTTGGATGGCTTAAAGCTTCATCCTCTCGTTCGATATAGGGCAAAAGGGCAACCGCTCTCGCAGAAAGGAGACCCAGCAGAGAGAGACGAGAGGGGGCAGTCGCGGGGTGGCATTCTTGTGCAAATATCCGCACAGCGTCAAGAATGCCAACAATTTTTCTCTTGCCATGGACACAGCAATTTGTACACTTCCAATGAGAATGTCAAACAGCTAATCGTAAGAGTCTGATAGTGAGTAAGCTCAAATCAACTCTCAAATTTAGAACTCTCTTTTTACATTAGAAGAAAGATTGAATAATTGTAAAACAAAAATTATTGAGAGAAGGGAGTTATTTTTGTAAAGATTTTTTTTTCTTTTTGAAAGAAATTTGATATTTTCCGATTAGCCATCGCTGCCCGTCGCGATCACTTTGCCGCACACCTTGTCTCTGTCTCTGTCACTTACAGGAGGACACGGCGAGAAAAAAGGAGAGAGAGAATGAAAGAGATTCATCTAAGAAAGTAAAGCGAATTGTTATATTGTTGCTACAATTGTGCACACAATGTCTTAGAAGACCTTCTCTAATTCTTCAAACGCTTCGGTGGTTTTGACGCCTTGGCCCCTCATTTCAAGAGAAGCTTCTTTCTAAATTCGCTCACAGGTGCAGTCTGTCGGTTTATTGGGTGAGCTAAAAAAAGGCTCCGAGTTGGCCAAACTTCGACGATTAATAGAAGACGCCCAAAACGGCACTCCGAAATGCGCACTATTATTCGGGATAGAATTGGCGGCCTTCTCTTTAAAGAGCGAACTCGCCGATCTCTCTGGGGAGTCAGGCAGCTGACGACTACTCTTATGGCAATGGACATAAGGAAGTCTGATTCGATTACTAAGAATAACAAGGAAAAGTGAGAGAGACAGAGAGAAAGAGAGAGAGAGAGAGAGAGAGAGAGAAAGAGAGAATTTGCGTTTAAACACGATTTATTGTCAATGTGGAGTAGACAAAGCGAGGGTAGCAAAACCACATTTGTCGAGTGAATGATATGGTGGATCTGAACTTGAAAACCAGGTAGTCGCAACTTAAATACGATATATTGCACGAGAAACAAGACAGTATATTTAAAGATGGTTTGTTTTCAATTATTGGAATTTTGGCGTATGTCGATATATGTTTTAATTAATTAATAAAAAAAAATACTTATTAGACATATCATTCTCACCTGGGCCTATTGATAAATATAGAAACAGATTGTACCATATTGATAGGGCAGATTGGTTTACAAATATTTCTTCAAGGAAAAACCAAGGGGAAATCGAAGAGTGCTGCAAAGAATGTTTTAGAAATTTTTTTTCTTGACATATACGTATATATAAATTAATGCACTTTTAATGTGAAACTTAAGACACCGATAAAGGAGCACGAAAGTTAGACTACAACGGTCAGGAAAATTTAAAAAGAATACAGTTGAATTGGGATTAACGGAAGTTTCTAACGCCGATTTCTTTTTTTTTCAGAAAACTCTGCTTTCCGTCAAAACATTTAGAAGGTTTAAGTATACTCTTAGCACTGCTCTTCTTTACGAAAGTGATAAAGAATATACTGTCAAAAGGCAATTGTTCTCTCAATATATGTAGCTGTCTCCCTCTCAATCTCTATTTCTCTATGTATGTATCTCTCTTCCTCTTCCTCCCTCTCTTTCTCCCTTTAAAAAGACGATGAATGTGAGAGAGATTTTAATCACTTTATTGGTCTAACGGTTTATCCGCTTGTTCAAGTCGTTAATGAAAAGTCGAGGGATCCAAGATGGAAGGGCAATTACTAATACTTTATTAGAAACATATTGAGATCTAATGTTGAGCAATTTTCTTCAGTAACCAGTTTATTTCTGTTGAAACGTTTAGAAGATATATACTATATTTGGCCCGGCTCTTTGATTCGACGATCATGGTATTGACGGTTCCAAATAACCCAGAAAAAACATTTATTAAAGTTGTCAAGGACAAAGAAAGGAAACACAATATTATTTATAAATAATAAATAATTTAGCTTCAGCCTTGTAATGATTTCTAAATATATGTACAAACAAACAGGAAATGACATCTCATTGCTGTGATTCACTTAAGAGAACGGTCAACTTAGTAAACAGGAGGTTTTAATGTCGACGTAACAATGATAAATATGTTTAGTCAGGGGGCTGATGTTGCCTGGATTTCGGCTATTTCTTGTACTTCACGAACACATCGGTACAATCAATTGATAATGCACATTTACTTTGTATCTCACGCATTTAGATCTGCAGGGAAATTGCTCACACCTCGCGATGTCATCCTTTGTCTTGTGGTAAAAAACAATATATTAAGGCTACTTTGAACATGGAGTGAACGGCTAAGTTCCATGGACTTTGCTTATTCATCATTTCTAGAGGCCTCGAGAAGATGTCGTCTCGCTCGTTTTTATGACGGATCGCGCATTGAGTGTTTCTGACTCCAGAATCGACATCTATCTTATGTAGCAAAAAGGTAGCCGGAGAGTCGGCAGGAAAGGTAACCCAGCAGAAGGAGAGGCGGCACTCACGGAGTGCAATTCTAGTGCAAACAATTTTTCGTTAGCCACTTCGTCACGGAAATTTGTAGCTGAAAACATACATGCATATGTATGTACATACTTTTCTGAACAAAGTAAAATCTAAATTTGAATAGGTAGGTGGAAAGATAGCGAGAGAGAACTAGAGAGAGAGAAAGAGAGAAAGAGAGAGAAAAGGAGCGGGGAAGTGTCCTCGTAAAAGTGGATGTATGTATGTACATGTGTAAATGGCAAAAAACATTTCGCCAGAAAAGAAATACCGTATATACCGTGTCTGAACACAGGCGCAATGTCATAGATAAACGTTTAAATCATAATAATTTTATCAATGCGAATCAATCAATTACATTGCTGACTCGTTGAGAGAAGGCGACTCTCATCTATCTTTTTGGACAATCTCTGGACGATCGTATTGTATATGCCAACGCTCTTTCGCCATCAATTTCCAGTGAAACAGCGGTGCATATTATTCTTGTACTTTATTTACGGCCATCGAAGTGACACGTCGAATGAGAACGGTAGATATTCCTGAATGAAAGATGCTTTTTACCTTCAGTTTCAAAGCTATATCAGTTGCATGTATTGCATTATTCTTATTGCACACTTTTAATTAAGTGATTAAATTATTTATTTATATTGACATGATTGAACCGAATAAGTGTGCAGCTTACCGGCTTGTGTGCTGTTGACTCTGCCTTACAACAAACAGATTAGTATTGCTTGGGCTTGTCTTAGAAGGAGTGCGTGATTTTAGTCATTATTAAACTGAAATAGCCTCGATTACATGTATAATTTAAAAAAGGAAGATAATCTAGATTCAGAACAAGATGAACATTTTCTGATTTTTACCATAATAAGACCGAAATTGTGAACTTTTCTGAACGAAAAAACCATATCTAAAAATGTGGTAAAAATTACACTCAGAAAAAAAGACATATGAATGTAACTTGGAGTGAATGGCCATAGTTCCTTGGAAGCGGTTGATGGCTTCGTTGATTCAAAGCATTTCTAATTGCGTCGTGGCGCTGTCTTCTCGTTTTTATGACGGAGCGCGCATGGAGTGTCTATGACTCCAGAATAGCTTAAATGATTAATCATATTCCTTTTTAAGTTATTTCTTGTTAAATAAAACATCTGCAGCGCACACAAAATATACGCGCAGTCTTATATGGAATTAAACTTTTGAAAACGGTTGGGTGGCTAAAAGCTTCATCCTCTCGTTCGCAATAGGGCAAAAAGGGAAAAAAGAAGACCCAGCAGAGAGAGACGAGAGGGGGCAGTCGCGGGGTGGCATTCTTGTGCAAATATCCGGGCAGCGTCAAGAATGCCAAATTTTTTTCTTTTTCCACGGACACGGCAATTTGTACACTTTCAATGAGAATGTCAAACACATCGATCCCAAACCGCAAAAAGGGGATAATGCCTTTATTTTAGTGGCCATGCTAATAGTTTATATACTAACAGATTAAATTTTTTTTTTTTAAATGTTTTTCTAAACTTATAAATTTATCTTGTATATCTTGTATTTCTTCACAATATTTGTTTTCGATTCGTATGTTCTGCCTGAGGCAGAAAGACAAGGATATTTCAAGCTCTTATTTTTATTTTGCTGACAATTGCTGTCGCTCTCTCAAAATCACATGCTCTCTCGATTTTGTGCAGGCAAACAGGCGCGAATTCAAGCGAGATGCTATTTAATTTAAAAGACTAAGCATTTTATGCAGCTATTTAAGGCATAAATGAACAGTCGAAGGATCCTAAATGAGAGCGGTTTTACTATAACTTTGTTAGAATTTTTTTAAAGATTTAATGTTAATGACCAAACGCTCATTTCATTTCTTCAGCAACCGGTGGTTTCCATTGCAACATTTATATATTACATTTTGCTTGTATCTTCGATAATCGACCGTTTTGAAAAAAATGTTTTTACTGCTTTAGCAAATGACACTCTCCCTCTTTCTAAATCCCCTCCTGCTGTCGCTCTGAAGAACTTTGTTATCACGGAAACTAGAATGAAACTCTGACAAGTGCAAATGGCAATAACTGGAGGAAGCTTCGGAAAAATGACAAGAATAATAAATTGAAAATTACTCTGCCTGCTGGTTTAGTGTTCCTGAGTGGTGATATGTGTTTGGAAAGACATTTAACCGCGCTGCAGCGATGGTTCCTAAGGATAAAATTACACAAAAATAAAAATGCAATGAAAGTGGCCAGAGAGCGAGATTTTTTTAAAGATTAAAAAAATATATTTTATTGAAGAGAGATTGGAAGGTGAGAGATCTTTTTTTTATTAACTAGAGAGATAACGAAAGACTTGGTAATAGGTGACTGAACAAGGGAGGAAGAGCGATCGTAAGAAAACGAATTAACTTTCAATTAAACAGCTCTTAAACCCTAATATGGCGTGTCCACTCTCCATTACTATCTATTAACACTACATACATATGTACCGTATTTTCTCTATTAGTACCCCGGGGTTCTATTTTTCAATACCCTTGCGGGGGAGGGGCACTATTGGAGGGAGGGGTTCTAATAGAGGGAGGGGTTCTATTAGAGGGAGGGGTTCTATTTTTCAATGTGAGACAGTAAAGTTTGATGACAACATTTTCTTCTAAAAAAAGAAGAATCATTGCTCGAATTCATTGGAATCTTCACTGGAATATCCGTTTTACCGTAGATTTTGAATCAATTTGCTATCAGTTCATTAGAATGAGCATCCCATGCCTCCAAGATGCATTCGAGGTGCGTCTCGAGCTGAGATATAAGACTGTTATATTTTCTATTAGAGGGAGGGGTTCTATTTTTCAATCGCTTTATCAGAAGGGGATACTATTAGAAGGGGGAGGGGTACTAATTAAGGGGGGTTCTAATAGAGAAAAGACGGTATGTATTTATGACTGAGGGCGCACTGAGTGTCTATAACTCCAAAATCGATTACTAAAATTATTAATCTTTTATTTATTTTAATTTTTTTCCATTTATTAGTCGAGCGAAAATGTACATCGTGCACATTGAAAGATCCAACAATCGGCCGATTAGAAAACAACCCAAAAATATACACTTTGCATGATCGTAAACCACCGTGAGCATTCTTTTCTTTTTTAACAAAACAATTATGTGGTTTTTATGGGTTATTATTATTTTG